>JAHXMU010026435.1:2712527-2795479 GCA_019455685.1 Philornis downsi
AATTGGAAAATCGATTAAGCATTTCATTAGCAAATGCGAGCCTTGCTGTGAAGACTCTTTCAATTCTTGTGTTAATTGCAGCTTATATGGATGCAGTTTAAGATCCAATGTTAAAATTCGTTGCAAACTTCGTCGCGATAATTGTAAGACAGACGATCTCTTGTGAGTCGACATTTGTGGATTTCCTCGTACTGACTCCATAACTCTCTCAACATTGTCTTCGGTCCTAGATATTCTTGGGCGACCATTTGCTTGTGGTTTAAATGTTGAACCGGGCTCTTCAAAACGCTTTACCCATATTTTAATTAAATTAGCACTCGGAGCTTCACTAATTCGCCGTAGTCCATATTCAGCACAATATAGTCGCCTAGTAGCAACATATGAACGAGAGTTCTCGTAAAATGCGCACACGTAAAATGCGCGACGGTTCCCGTCGAAGTGATTCATGGAGACTAAAACTCCATGAGCCCGCCAACCCAACGATGTAGGCGCCCCCCCGCCCGCGCCTTTTTCTACCGCGCAAAAAAAGATGATGCAATACGCACGTTCTGTTGCGCCACCCTGTACTTCCATCCGCACCTGTTTGGCAGACGATTTATTATTGAAACTAACCACAGGCCTCTGATATGGTTGTTCTCGATAAAAGAACCTAATTCCAAATTAGTCTGATGGAGGCTACGCTTACAGGAATTCACTATGAAATAAAATATAAAAAGGGATTGTTAAACGGAAATGCCGACGCATTATCTAGAGTCATTATATTCATAAATGACGACGGAAATGGACAACACAATATTATATCCGAAACTAGCAACCCACTAAATTTTTACCGCAGACAAATCGTACTGCGAGTAGCAACATCCAGATCTCTTAAAATAAGAAACAAGCAGATTTTCAAAAATTCAAGAAAAACATTAACTGCAAAAAACTTTGATGAAAATACACTAAAAACAATTTTAAAAAATCACTTTAATCCTGAAACAAATGCGATTTACACAAATGATGAGACGGTTCTCAATAACTTGAAGGAAACTGCGTATAAATATTTTGGAGAGAATAATAAATTTAAAATTACAATATGTGAAAACATCCTTAAAGACATCATAGATGAAAATGAACTAACAGATATTATAGAGAAAGAACACCTGAAAAATAATCATAGGGGAATTAACGACAACTTCCTTGAACTAAAGACGGAAATTTACCACCCACAGCTGAAACTACGAATAACTCAACTCATTAACAATTGTGACATTTGCAATAAAAAAGTATGATAGGAAGCCCGTAAAACAACAATTTAAGATAACTGAAACACCTGAGAAACCTAGAGAAATCATTCATGCCGACGTATTTTACAGTCTGGAAAAATCTTTATTTTTGACGTTCATAGAGAAATTCTCAAAGCACGCCCAAGCAATAAGGATAAAAAATAGATCCTGGATAGAATTTAAAAAAGCACTTACGCAATATATTTCAAATGTTGGAAGTAATAAAAAACTAGTCATGGACAATGAATTATGATTGAAAGCCTTACCCCTTTTGGAATTCCTTAGAGAACAAGATATAGAACGCAAATGTGGAAAGACTCCACAATACTATTAACGAACATATTCGAATTTTGAATCATGACCCAAACAGAGATGCAGAAACTATAGAAGAGAAATTGTATAGAATAATAATGTATTATAATAACACAATACACTCAACTACTAATAGAAAACCCATAGATTTCAATAATGGAATAGTAGACCAAAACGATTACCCTTCGATCAAAGAGAAAATAATCAAGACAAAGGAGAGGATCATAGGAAAATTAAACGAAACCCGAGAGGATATAGCCATACAAACCAGACCAATCTACTTAAAAGATGAAAGAGGTGGAAAAAATCATTCAAAATTTCGGAAAACCACAGCATCAAAACTAGATGACGATCACGTAGTAACAAAATCGCACCATAAATATTACAAATCCCACATAAAAAGGAAGAAAAAATTTCAGAAGACGAACGAAAGAACTCAAGATCCCACTTAATTCTTTTTTTTTTTAGATGAAATCGTTCCTACTATTGTTATCCCTAATTACTACCCTCAATGCAACGAAATCAAAAGTTCAGGAAATACAAGACCTGACTGATAACGAAGGCTACATTCCAATTAAAGAAGGCGACATAAGGATTGTCGATCATTATAGTAGAATATATCATCTTATTAACCTAACAAACTATCATTATACTATCGAAGCTATAGACAACAACATCAATTCATTACATGGCTCAATATCAGACTTAATACCATTACTAGAGACAACATACAATAACTTTAATCTTTTAAAGATTAAATTAGATAACCTTTCTCCACGTTTTAGAACAAGACGACGTTTAGTAAATGGCCTTGGTAAGGGATTAAAATTCATAACAGGAAATATGGACAGTGATGACGAAAGGGAAATAAGATCACTACTCACAAATTTAACAACAGACACTAATTTAAACTCATTCAAAATAGGAAACATAGCACGCATAAGCGAAACACTTTCTCTTCAGATCCAAAAATGTTACAAACCATATCAATAAACAACAGTATGTATATAGTGAAGAAATATATTAACAAATTCCGCAATGAAATCCAAAATAAGATATCTACATTAGAAGACGAAGTAACATTTCTAAAACACGTTTACCAAATTAATAACGACATTAACTTACTCAAAAACCACATCGACAACATTGCAGGAGTTATATTTACCAGTAAACTGGATATAATACCAACAGATCTACTTAACGAACAAGAAATCGAAATTATAAAAGATTTCGACAAATACACAAAACCAAAATTTGCCGTTTCCTTTGAGAAAGACCATATTGTTATTATCCTTTCTATTCCCCAATTTTCCAATATATCCTTTTCTCAAATAATTTTTGAACCAATACCCAACAAAATGAACAAATCTGTATTGTTAAAAGAAACCAGAATATTAATCGATGAAAATCAAAACACATTTCATCCAAACACATCAACGTTATATAAAAAACTCAGGCCAATAAAGATCAATGTATTCTAAGTATTTTAAAAATTAAAAACGCAAGCTGTACATTGTATGAATACAAAGACACTGAAATAAAAGAAATAAGACAAGGAGTAATATTATTTAAAAATTGCTGTGACAACTTCACAAATAATTGTAACCACGAAAACCAAGTCATAAATATTAGCCATAATTTTATTATTAAATTTGAAAATTGCGAAATCAATGTTGGAAACCTTACGTTTTACAACGGTAAGAAAATTGTCAAAGAAAACATTATCCAAACTAATCTTTTGAAACAAATAAAAGAAAACAAAACCATTGATGAATTAAATCTAGAAAACTTGTATATAAAACAAATTAAGTATGAAGAAAAGTTTACCGAACTGCATAATATCCAAAGAACAAACCGAAATATTAATATAGCTACAAATAGCACTGCAATAACAATTTTGATCTTGCTGTTAATTTTCGTACCTATATTTTGTAAAAGAAAGGCAACGATCCTTCAAATTTCGTCGAAGCCTCAATCTAACGGAGGGGGAGTTACGATAGCACCCAACCGTATCTTGTAATAATAAGTACATTCCCACACTTGTCACTTTTTGCCAATTCAAGGTATTATTTACACGTCCTTAAATAATTCACAGACATAAAATTGCAATTCCCAAGAATCATGTTAAAATTACAAAATATAATACATTTTCTAAATCGCAAACCGGAAACACAAATACACGCGCTTAAATGGTTGTTGACACAAACCCTAATTCCTGATAATTTCGTCTGTTGGCCTCATTCAATCGAAAACCCAAAGGTAAATAATGCCTCGTTGACAAAAAGTGACCAAAAGAAACCAAAATGAAAAGCAAATTCAATAGCTATAAGCATTACTAAATTTCTGCAAAACAATTAGTTAAAAAACTCATTCCAATAAATGAACAGCACTAGCTGTGAAATAATAATGAAACAGTAGTTTTATTTAAAAGTTTTATTTAGTAAAGTGACAAAATAAAATAGAGTGAACTATTTTTTTTTTTGTTGAACTCCACTACTAAAAACTTATCTGCTAGCAACAGTCGGGTGGAGGATTCGGGTCCCATTCTTGCCAAGTCTTTTTCCACTACATGATTCTTTTATTATAGACTCCCGGTTTTAAAATGCTAGGTAATTGTTGGGCCAAAGGCAAAGAAAAACTCATTAACTACTTTAATATTAAACTTTATGTGAAGTCATTATCGTCTGTCTATAACTCATTAGGTTCCCTCAGATGTTCGTAGAGAATTACGCCTTATAACCCTCTCCATTGTTTCATTGTCTTGTGGCGATCACATTAATAAAGACCCCTGAATTTACGTCACCATATTGTCTTATAATATCATCCTTTGAGCGTAAGAAAACAACCGTAATATTTTCACAGGACCAAAACTAAAAAAAATATATCATACTCGGTCAACTGACCTTAGTGGGTTGAAAACAGTAAACACGAAAAATCCAGATCAAAAAGGAAAAATATATAATAAAGGCGATGGAGCGATTATCATCTAATCGATTCCATTCATGATCATAACGAAAGTTTGCAAAGTTAAGTGCAGTAAAAAACAACTACATCATTAAAAAGAGAGTTCTTTAAGAGCATTAAAAATTAAAAGTGATAATATTGACACATTTATATATTTTTTTCTTTAATTAATAAGTAAGTTTAGGGTGATAATGCTAACTCTTAAAGGTGTTCTATCATATCTTAGTTTCCACAGAGAAACTGCAAGGTAAGAGATAACATTTCTGCTGCTCCATTCATGGCAAAGGCCTTCCACACGACTTGAATTCTGAATGCTGCTCAAAATTTGTAGAGTATGTTGTTGTTTCTCTATGTTAGGAATTCGATAAAGGGTCGTTGTTGAATTTTGCATCATGATAACGTATCTAAGATCCTTTGGATGATCAAATAGTTATTATGAGGGATTTTCCTTTGTTTTGGTTGTTTCTTAGGATTTATAATATAAGGGTTAGGATTTAATAAAAAAAAGTAAATTATTATAAAAAATCGATTCAAATCAAATTAATAATGAGCTACTGAGTGTAGTGTAATGCAACAAAAAAGGTTTGCACGGCTGTACCCCAAAAACATCATCGAAATGCACGGTTAATTCATGCCACTAAAATCAGATTTCTGGTTCTCGAATGAAGTAACTACAGATAATGTGAGTATCAGCTGGCACAGGGCGTATTGGTCAAAATAGTTGACCCGGAGATCTAATATCATGTGAAATGAAAGTGTATTGTGTCGTAGGGTGTGGATGAGATCCGTAACGAGTTCACTACTTTCTAGTCCAATGTGGTTAAAAAAATGCTTAGAATTTTGACCAAAAATAACCGTTTTGGGGGTTTTGAGGAGATATGTTGGGTAAAGTCATAGGGTTTCGTATTTGACAATACAATATCCTTCGCCAGTTGACATAACAATTGATACATCCGGCACATCTTGGCCGTAATTAAAACTTTCATCTGTATCAACCTTACTTGGATAATCGCGAATAACGTTTATAATTTTAAATCCTCTTAATATTTGGTCTTTACACTTCAAGAGTTAGGCGAAAAAAGGAAGTTTTGAAATTAGTCATAAAAGAGTGAGACCCTTAGTTAATATGAACAGATGGTAAATGTCAATCTTGGAGATTTATGTGTTGCAAAAAAAATCTGCAACTTGAAATTTGTATTATATCACATAAATTGTTGTTTTTTATAGTGTAGCGGCCGTATAATCCTTTAATATATTCTTCACTCGTTTAAATATTTATAATATATATTTATAATATTTATAAATATTTCCGAGTTCCATATAAAAAATTACAAAAAAATGAACAAGCTATGTACGTAGTATATTCGAAATGGACCTTAAGTAGCCAAGACATTCACCATATGAAGTCTCCAACTGATGATCACAACAAACTCGAAAGAGATATTTATAACCACCTGTATCGCCATCATGGTATGTAATGTATGTATTGGTATGTAAATATCATAACGAAATATAAAAAATACGATAAAGTTGTCAGTGATTAGAAAGTAGATAAATTGAAGTAGAAAAATATGGTTCAATAAATTTGGTTTGTTTAATAAATTTAGCTTCTGAATAAAATGTCGTATTCCAAGAAATACATTAAATATTTTAATGTTCGCTAAAACAATGTTTGGCTGATCCGAGACTGGACTGGATGCGAGTTCCCGAAAATTGAATCATTAAGTTTGCCTCAAAAACAAAAATTTGAAAGAAATCCATTACAAACATTACAACTCCTTACCCTTTGGTCTTTCGAAATGTTACTGGCATTGAGAATTGAAATAATTTAATTTATGATGTAACATATTTCTTAATTTTTAGTGCAAATTAAATTTTGATCACAAACTTGCCACATTTCCGTCATAAACAATGCCAGATACATAGAATTCATTATGGGTTATGAAATTAATAAAGCGATGAAACCTTTTTGTTCTTAATTCACAATCTGCGAACTCGAATAGAAACTTAATTACAAGGCAGCAGCCTGTTACTTTGCTCTCATTGACGTTTCATAGCTCATAAGTGGAATCATAACCACATGTTGACGTTTTTCTTTTAAAATATAATGTGAAAAAATAATTCAACAAAACGCAATACTGCAAAACGATAATTGCGAAGATAATTAAAAAGAAATACGTTAGTATAAAAGAAAAACTACTTTAAATTTAAATGTAACTCTGATCTAGCAACACATAAGAATATTGTATGAAATGTCTCACAGGAATTGTTTTGTTTTCTTTTCATCTTCTTCATTTATCAGTGCTTACAATGGTACTTTCTATTTATTTTTTAAGTCCTAATAAAATCGTTCACAACTAAACATCGTGTTCAATTTTTTACTCCTTCAAGTTAAATTTCCAATTAAAACTAACGATCAAAAAGCGCGAATTAGAAAAACTGGCATACAATTATTAATAAAAACTTTGTATTTGAAAGATACATTCTCGTATAAGAGAAACAAGTGAAATATCAGAAATGCTACTAATAAAGCCGAACTTTGCTGCAAATGAATAGAACCAGCTTAAAAGTTAAGCCAACGATAAGTTAAGATGTACTTAAGTATCTCACTACGATTTCATGTTATCTAAGATATTTTTTGACTACAGTGATGGTGAATACTTTAGCATGTAGATGACGCCAGCCAGCTGAAAATGTCAAAGCGATTCACAATCAATCTTAATGCCACATTGAACAAAATAAAAAATGCGAACAAGAAATGTAAGAACTCAAAGAGAGAAGGCACTTTATTGGACGTACTTTTAATTGAAGTGCAGACTATAGGTATTTGTGGACAAAAATAAAGAAAATTATTCGAATAATCAAGAAATTTGGTAAGAAAATCATTAAGGATGAAATACGAGTACGGTAAGTACTCGAAAATTACATATGAAATACGTAAACAGCTAAATTGTCTGCACAAAATAACCTGTCTTAGCATTTCAAATATTTCAACTATTAGCAAATTTTTGGAATCCTAAGAGAATACTAAGGATATAGAAGCTGTGATCATACAGTGTTGGATTGTTCACCGCTTAATTTACATCATCCCAATAAAACAACAATATTTTGTAAAAAGTGAGGCGAAACATAAGGTTTCGAAGCGAAAGTTAATATTTTTCAATTTCTGCTTCTGTCATTCCATTAAGAAATATGTTAGAGTTCATAATTGCAATTATTTTTAAATTTTCATTTCATTTATTTATTTCTTTATTATTATTTTATTTTATTTATTTGGTTTTCGTATTTCTGAAGAACAGAATTATAGGACACTATTGAAGTGTTAAAACTAAAAACGTCTGGATAAATAACAAAACACAAATAGCTTTTGAATAAACCGAAAAATTAAACCAAGGCAAACAAAAAAGGAAAAAACCATGGGGAAAAAGAACTCAAGTTTTCGATAATAATGGAAACAGCCATAAATTCAAAAATAGGTGAATTTGATCCTGATAACGAGAATTTCGACTACTGCAAATGCAAGCACGATTTAGACAATCAGCAATTCGACAAGCGCGGCAATAACAATCTCTTTAATTTGCACTCTGGTGTGAAACCAAAAGATTTTTTTAAATAATTTTGTTGATTAAAATTTCTTGATAAAAACATAAGATTTGTTCTTGTATAAGACCTGTGAAGTTAAAGGTACTACTACGTGGCGACAATCAATCACTTTCGGACACCTTGCGATTATTCGCCACAGAAAAAAGTGTTGGTGATGCAGGGTGCTGCATCTAGGAATTGGTTTTCGAATCTACTTTGAAATACCGAAAAATAGAAATTTTATTATATGATAGATGCTAAGTATAAAACTACCAAGAGGATGTAAGAAAACCCGAAGACTTCTGAACTAGCTGCTGTCGACAGGTATCTCGGAGATAAATTACATACATACCGGGTGAACAGGCTCTCCAAGATACCGTTATTAGTATACAGAGGTGAAATACCTTCGACTATACTTATATGGCAGAGAATCTGATTTACGTACTAATTACAAGCCACTTAAGTGGTCGCAAAAAAAAATTCTGCCAGAGACATTAATCATGGAGTACGGAAATGGAAATCAAAAACATAGAAACTTCAGACCAACAGGGCATGAAAATTTTTCAAATTTAAATTGACCGTTTACAATCAAAATTTATGACTATAATATCGTGGAAATAAAGGTATGAATGAGATTTAATCGCTGCCGGCGGAATGGCATACAAGTGGTTGTTTGGAATAATGGACGACTAGGATTAGTATAAAATCCTTAGACAACGAATAGGTTTTAATAATTCATTACAAAGATCGCATGAACAATTGAATGGAAACGCCTCTTGTAAATAAGAAACAAGTGAATTATTAAAAAAAATATGTTCGAGAAAGCACAAACAAATAAAGACGCTGAAGAGAGTATTTTGGCGAATACCGAAAAGCTAGGCAATAAGCCAGCTGTGCCAATATAATCCTAATCTTTTTAATTAATTCAATTTAATTAATTGCTAATAGAAAACGATCATGAATCGAATTAAAAAACAAAACCAAAAATATTTTATTGAGACCAGCTTAAAACATTTAATACTATAGGATTAATCAAATTCAAGACAATATAGTATCGGAAAAAATAGTAAAATACAATATTTGTATTATTTTATTCACACATATGTTACAAAATTTGAAATTGATTTTGTCAACCAAAGATTTTATAAGTATGAAGTATGTCTTACTGCGATGTTAAATTTAATTTAATTCTATGACTAATATATTCATCTCATATTCTTACATTAATAAATATTGGAAGCAGACAACTATTTCCTTTTTAAATTTAGTCCAATATTTGCTCACAAATTCCAAATCTTGGAAACATTCCACACTTCTAATCGATTGATTGCAATTACAGTAAAAGTGGAAGAAAATAACACCAAGAATAGTTAATGCTTACTTCACTACCAAATCTAGCAATTGTGCTGAACAGTCAATGTTATGATTCAGTCAAAGTTATAATCAAAAACCATTGATTGACTGCAGCTACATGAAATGCTTAAGACGAAGGTAATCCAGTTTTAATTTTGTTTAAGCTTAATATTCAATAAAATTACATCATGGTCGCTTTAAGATATGTTTCGATATGTATTTCTTTGTTAAATATTGCTATACATGGAAAGATAAATGTTTCTTTTACTACCTCTACGAAAATGTTAGAATCTCATAACAAATAATCTTGAAGTAATAAATATATGTTAAGTAGACAACCATTTTGCCTTGTTTTAATTTTAGTCCAATATTTGTAATGCACAGAAAGCAATTTAACTGACTGGAATAAATATAAATTGTAATTGTATTATTTTAAAGCTACCTTACTCAACTACTCGCTGAATGAATTGGAATAATTCTAATGTCATAGAAATTACAGCATATATTGGTATAATTTGCAAAAATTAGGCATGCGGATATAATATTCCAAATGTTCCAAGTGCAAAAAAAAATGGTTTAACAATACTTCTTCAGCGCTTTCATTTCACGAAATCAGTAATCCAGTACACAACTCATTTCGGTGAATTTGCTATACATGCAGAGACAGAACGAATAGCGTATTTTTCACTTTTGAATATTTTAATAAAATAAGGTCTCATGAGGCTTCATTGCACGAGTTAATCACTGCCTTATGCTGAAGAAAGGCTTTTTTCCATTCTTGCTGAAGGCTTACCAGGCAAATATTAAGCAAATAAGTTGAAGACAAATAAACATCACTGCATTTATTATGGCAATATTTACAATTGGCAGATTTGGTTTCTCTTAATTTATTGTCACCAGCAGTGATGCTTTTTCATGTAGTAAATTTTAGTTTTTATAAAAATCACACTCTATTTAAATCATATGGTCATGTTCAGAGAATGTCATTTAACAGAGCCATAATGTAAATAAGAACCTTGTGAAAATAACCAACCAATGTTAAAGAAATTAACGCAATAAGGCATCTGTAATAAGAATAGGAAACTTACGAGTGGTAAATATATTTTAGTAATATGAATTTATCAAAGTAAGCGAATTGCACACATGACAATAATGGAAATATTTCTAACAATAGAGAACTCATACTTCGGAGAACAAAGAAAACATATTCGATAAAGATAAGAACTTACGCCCAAACGAGAATCAAACTGCGGTTAAATAGAGGGATCGCTGTTTTCTTTTGTAAACAAATATAAATTTAAGTGTATTCCCATAAAAGTTCAACCTTTGTTTTCATAAGTACGGTAATACTTTCAATAAATCATACAAAAATGATCGTTGGTCCTGAGAACAAGGACAATAAAGTTGTTCAACTATTGTGAATAGCACACAATATTAGAATATAGTGAAATGTTGAAAAATAATTAGAAAATAAACAAACGTAACGTTGCAAAATACCTGAAGACTTTAATTGAAAAAACACTATAAAATAATGAAAACTGCTGAATAAAATTGGTTGAAGAAGTCGCAGCTGATTGATTGCAGCTGGGGCAAATGGACTGTTGTTGTTATTGCTGCAATTAATTTGATGTGGTGATCGACACTTCACCCGGTTGAAAATTTCCAGAGTAAGTTGTGGACTGTATTTTGGGTTTGAGGTAATCTTCTGTACCGCTGGGAAGGCAAATTGACCTGCTGATGAAGGTTATGGTGCCTTTTAATCAGATAGTTTCTCAAGTGATTTGAGAAATTATTTGGTTGTATGTTGGGAAATAAAAGAAAGAAATTATCTTAGGAACAATTCACAATATCTTTACCCCAAAAGGAGCAAAAAAAGTAGTATAAAGCACAATTTGATTTAATCTTATATTAGGTATATTCATGGAAAAATTCATTTTTAATAAGTTTTTATAAAAAAGATAAATATAAATGTTATTTATAACAAGTTATTTTGTAAAAAGGTAAGTATAAACATCATGTTTACACAACAGCTTTACTAAATTATTGAGACGTGAACAAGTAGGAACATTTGGATAAGAAAAATAAAAGAAACACAAATCTAAATGGCATCACCAATATCAACATGTAATGCGGCCTTAAATACGACGCACAGTGGGTAGTTTTGAAAAAAAAATGGAAAATGGAATGGAAATCCACAGTTTCTAAAAGGGTGATCCGATTTTGTTGAAATTCTACTTAGCTATAGCAGAGGTGTAGTCGAGTTTAAGTCTTAAATTTGGACCATATACTTCTTCTAATTGAGGTCTTCAAAACACATCGCCAAATATATGTGCTTTATCTCTTACATTTTTGGAGCTATACGCCTTTTAACATAATAAATCGTAAAAATCTAAAACTTCGTAAAATTGTTTAATAAAGCGCTAGTCAAAAATATTCTGAATACAAAAGTTTATTTATGGCATCATGGTTTCCATCAATTATTCGCAAAATGACTAACAGTGATTCCCCATCAACTAGTCATAAAGATATTCAGATCCCGGATCCAAATCCCTTTAGCTTTGAGTACACAAAAGAGACAGAGCTTTAATTTTTCTTTTGACATGAAATTAACCATGAGCGACGGAAATGTAAGCAATGCTGTAACAGGAACATCATCCAATTGGAATTGTTCAATATGTGGGGGAAATCCACAATTTTCAGATATATCTAATAAGAGTGTGATCAAATTCAGAATATCTCCTCTACATTCCCGTATATGATTTCTGGAACATTTTCTGCATCTAGCATAGCATACGACTTTAGAAGTTTTCCAGTAAATATAAATAGAACAGTTAAAAACAATAAAGAATTGATGAATATGAGAGATAGAAAAAGAGATAGATAAAAGACGAATTCAAAAAGAATTTAAAAAACAAACCGGGTGAAATATTGACAAGCCCCTCGTAGGATACGGAAGTATAAATGATTGTAATACAGCTAGTCGATTTTTCAAATACTTTGAAACATCCTCAAAAATAATCGGAATCGATATATAATTTTACTTCAAAAAGTCAACATCATTTTAATGAAAATAAATAGCAAAAACATAAAATAAATTTAACAAAATTTGGCGAGTATTCTGCAGGAATTTTAAATTTGCTCTTAGCGCTATATCCTTGGAAAGGCAAATAATAATAATAATATAATAATATCCTTCCCTTAGGAGAACTTACAGAAGAACACCAAAAATCGGCAAATCGATACTTCAAGATTGTTTAACAGTTTAGTTCTAGACAGTCTCAAATAGAAGATATTTTCAATAATATATTCTTATCATCAGATCCTGTTTTATCATTTATGTGGAAACCTTTGATTTATTACAGAAATTTGAAATTTGAAAATAGTAAAGAATTTAAGGATTTCATCTACCTTTTAGATATGAAATACTGCAAATCAGATTATTTCACTAAAATACAAATAAAACTATGTCTTATTGGAAAATAAAATTTTATTGTGATATGTTTCACTCAAACAAGTATGTACTGCCTCTTTACTCACATATCAGAAAACATCAACAATTTCACACAAGGAAAATATAAGGTAGATATGTTGTATATCAGTGTTTTGGAAATTTTGTGTACTTTTTAGAAATGTATACAAGTTTTCAGAATCGTAAAATTGAAGATTTTTTAAAGCACTGTGGAAGAAAGGGGTTTAACTGAATATTGTAATGATGAAAAAAATCAAATAAAGTTTTAATTATAAATATTTTATAATGCATTTTTGCATTTATAGAGAAATTGATGTAGTAAGTGCTAGACTTAAAAAAAGTAGACATTTATTACAAGAAATCCCATAATTCCCAAAAACGCTATCAAAAATTCGCAAAAGTGGGATTTTTTCGGCTTTTGATGTATTTGCTTGAATACGAATAACTCATAGAATTGTTCCAAAACCCCACAAATTTACTAATAATCATAGGAATGACGCGTGCAGATCCGTGCTCAAAAATTTTTGTTATACTAATATAAAAACCGAATTTCCATAAAAATACAAAATAAGCACCTCATATGTAATTTTAAAATATGAGAAAACTCTTTAACCCTCTGGACAAACAGAGACCACTTCAGGACCGCATGAACACTGTCATGCCGAAATATAGTTCCTTAATAAAAGTGTCACTTATAAGTATTACGTGCACAGACAAATTTTCAAAGTATCCTATTGCATTCGAAATAATAGACAGATACTCCTTAAACTTGTTTGAGAAACTTTTGAGTGGGTCTAAAAATAAAATGCGTGTGAGCTCACTGAATATTAATTAGATGTAAAGCAATTTGTTTACTTTTTACTCCTTAAATTTGCATATGAAGAGGCCTAGGAAATTAATAATAATGAGAATATCCGTATACTAAAAACATTTCACAGGCTCAATAATTCTGCTCTCTATTACAATAAATCTATTCACCCCACCACTAAAGAAAAACTACGGAGAGTTATGTTTTATTCCATAAAATAAAAGCTGAAATACAATTATTTAAGTAAGAGACACAAGAAATGAAAAGAAAAAGGACGAAGAAATTAATTGCAATTTTAGGAAAAATCTGACAACTACCAAAAAACTTAATATGAAAATAAGAGAATCGCTATCGAGAAAGTATCTAATTCAAAATATAGGGGCCAGTTTCTAAGAAAGAAAAATCCTACCGTGTATTTGGAAGTAGTTGTTGATTTTTCTGATAATAATCAGCCTTTTCTGTTGGAGATAATAATCCAGATTCCTAATAGGTTACATGAGAATCCCGCACATTTTCAGTATTTCATTAAATTGAAAATCTAAGTTGATTAAGAAGACAGATTGAATAAGTGCGAAAATAAAAAGCAAACTTAATAAGCGTGAAAATAATCAGAATTAAAATTGTCACCAGTGCTTCGAAATAGCTTGGGCAGCGAAGGAACGACAGACCAAAAGTGAGGACTGGAGGCGATTTTAAGTTTAAGTAGAGCTGTGTTGCAAGTAGAGTGAAGTTGTGTAATTTTTATAACGAAATTGATGGCCACAATATTTAAACATTGAAATAAATTGTAAATCTTTGCAAGTGCGACTGTCGTTATGTTCTAGTCTGGTCTCATATGAGTGATTGTGACTTTGATCAGGAACTTGACTCATTAGTAGGCGGCCTTAGTAGAATACAAATTAATAGAAAAACTTACGAATACAAGACAGTGGTAACGACAGCAGAACACCTACGAGTTACATATACAAACCGTTTCATTGACTTCAAAGCCAATGGCATAAACTTGATTTCGCCCGATGGGAAGGAACAGGCTCACCCGTCAACTGCATACATGCAGTTACAAGAACAACTTCAACAACAACAACAGCAGCAAGTCCAACAATAACCGCAGGAACATGCAGCTTCAAATTTGGTACTACAACAACATATAGAACACATCTATAGAAATATACCGCATCTACCAACGTTTGCTGGAGAAAGTCAGGTGACCATTAATTTATTCACAAGTAATGAATAAATCCTCAGTTTGCAGTTTGTATGAAGTGGAGTGAGTTTCTTAGTGTGGAACAGGGTGTACGTATAATTACTTTACTATATTACTAATTCATCTGACTTATGCATTTTGTATTTTTATCGCTTATTCACTTACTGTTCTTATAAGTTAACAATGCAAAAGTTAACTGCATTAACATATATATTACAAGAATAATTTTGCTGACGACATGTCTACAGATTTTACGGAAACATTCGCTTGTTACAAATTGTATACTGTTGTGAAATAAAAACAATTTCAGGAATAATGCCAGGTGATTTTAGGCAAGCATTAATATCATAAATATAAATTCAATTTTAGTTTTTAGGTCAGTGTTAATTAAACATTCATTAAATAAAGAGCATAGCTCTAATAAAAAAATAGTATATTTTTTTACAAAATACTCAAATAGAGCATTAATTGGCGCCCAACGTTGGATCACGCGTATTGAAAAGTAAAAAACGGTATAACAAGAGTGAAAGTGTAATTTTGTCCTGCACGGTATAGGACGTCGCACGATCGACTCAGTCCGGTGAAATTTCGACGCGTGGTCACCACAACCAGCCTTCAAGGGTTGTTAAAAGGAGAACGAGACACCTAAGTAACTGCCTGTAACAGCAATCAGGCAAAAAGGATGATATCTTCATATCCGCCGCTCCGTGATAATGCATAAATCGTCCTGCAAGGCAGCACGTCTAATTACAAATGAAACACTATAAAATTAGAAGGATACGTGAAATATTGTAAATAATAAAAATAAAGTTAAATAATAAGACATAAGCTTTCAAATGTGAAATATAAGAGAAACAAAGTAAAATAAAAACGTCCCTAATACCTTTAAAAAAAAACAATTTTTTTTTTTTTTTAAACTTTTTACAACTGTAAATGAAAACAGTGTGCAGATATTAAATAATTTAAATAGTGGCAATAAGAAAACAATTGCAAAGACATAGGAGAGAAGAAATTATTTGACAAATCTCCATAAAAATAAAAAAGATAATTATAAATAAAATAAATGGACTGGTTCATTTGCGATTAAAAACAATTCTTTTGTGTAAAATTAAAAACAATAATAAATAAAAATCCTTTTGAGCAAGAACTGGAAAAATTATTATAATTTGCGCAAACACTCTATCTTAAAAATGACCCTTTTGTGTAAAATTAAAAAAACAGTAATAAATAGCTCACCTAAGGACAAAAAAATCTTTTTGTAAAAGAACTGAAAAATGATAAAAAGCTAAGAATAATATTGCTTTGCGTGTAAAAAACTGCCAAATAACTAGTGAAACATTTCTGATTCTACAAGGATTAATCTACACTATTTACATCTTTTCAACAAACGGATACCAGCCGCCAACATGATGAACATTATAGTAATGTGAGAAACTAGCCATTTAAGTTATATTCTTATTAAAAGCTTAAAAGAAATTATCATAGTTTTTCAAGTTCTGGAATAAAGTAACAATTTCAATATTTAATTTTCCTTTCATCAATATTTAATTTTTTTTTACCTTGTTTGTTGATTGAAATTTTTTACTAACATGTCAAATCCTAACAACCTAATACACCCACCCATCCTACCTACTGGAAACAATGACGGTCCTTCGACTTCTCAAACCCCACAACGGACAGTACCTAATACTAGTCAGGAACAAATTACTACGATTGTTAGTAACATAGTGCAAAATATATTTCAAATGCACAGGAAACAATTGGTGCAAAATGCACTAAACCCAAATGCGAACTTTTGCAGAATTTAGTGATCAATCAATAATCATAATCAATCATGGGTAATTTGACAAAACTGGATAAAATACCGGATGTAGTTCGCTGCCTCCGCATTTTTCTGGCCAACCGGGAGAGTTCAACTCCTGGAAGAAGTCAGTCGATAGAATCCTTCAAATTTACGAACCATTAAGAGTCACTTCCAAATATTACGGGATTTTAAATGTTATTTGCAATAAAATAGTAGCCAATGCAGACATTGCACTAGAAAGTTATAATACACCCTTGGAGTGGAAAACTATTTCAAGGTGCCTTACTCTCCACTATGCCGATAAGAGAGATTTGGGTACATTGGAGTACCAAATGGAAGTGCATTCCCATTTGTCCTTAATATTGAATAAAATTGGATGTATGGAAATAATGATGACACATTTGTAAGGGGACTCAGAGGTGGCTTGCCACGATTACTTCGGATGAGAGATCCCGCAGATTTGCTACAGGCAAACGCACAAAACGCTGCACATAGAATTTCAAAACCTCCGCCACAGCTGCCAAGAAGGAACTATTAGTCGCCAAACTTTTATCCTCAATTAGCTCATTTTTTTCAGCAAATCAAAATCGACATTTTTACAGCAATACGAACCAAGCGCAGTTCGTGCCCTCACGTCCTACCATGCCCAAACCGCAGGAAAGACCTGAGCCAATGGACGTTGACGTTAGTATGAGGTCCTATAGAGTAAATTATATGAATAGACCCAAGTCAAATGATCTTTTCGGTAAAAGACCAACTGGTCCATCATTCCAAGCTAACAGAAACAAGATGCAAAGGGGCTTCCATTTAGATACAGATTGTGTAGCAGAAGAAAATCAAAATGATTCTGGGCCGGAAAATTTTCAAGAATATTTTGAAAATATTCCTGAGGACCTTAACCCAAAAGGGGAACAGCCACTAGACTTTAGCGATTTATACTTTTTAGGTTAACAAACTCTTCGTTGCGAAATATAAAATTTAAAACGAAGAGTGGAGTAGCTTTACATTTTCTAGTGGATATCTTATCGACGAAAAATTATATTCAACCTACTCTTCCCAAAAAAAACTTTCCAAAATGAAGAACTTTTTTTTTGCTCGATCGATAGCAGGAGACATAAAAATTGAGAAGTATACGTTTATAAGTCTCTTTAACATTCAAGATTCGAAATTTAAATTTTATATTCTACCCACATTAAAATCGTTTAATGGGATTTTGGGTAATGACAGCTTTAATGACTACAGGACGATTGAGACAGGAATAAAAATTAAAATTTTTCAAAAAAAATCTAATTCGGTAAATGCAATACACATACGAAATGAGCATATGACAGAACAGCAAAAAAATAGACTTGAGGGGTTAGTGGCAAAAATGATCGAACTTTTCGCTGAACCAAATAGGAAACTAACTTATATGTACTACTAAGGTAGTCGGGGAAATCCGCACAAAAAGGGATACACCGGTTTATACGCGATATTATCCTTACCCTATGTCTTTGAAAGCAGAAGTGGAAAAACAAATTCAGGAAATGCTTCGTGATAGTATTATTAGACCGTCTAGGTCACCGTACAATTCACCCATGTGGATTGTACCAAAAAAAAAACTGATTTCGCAGGTAATAAGCAATATAGGATTGTGACAAACTATAGAAAGGTTAACACAATCACTATAGCCGACCGTTATCCGATTTCGGATATAGCAGAGGTCCTTACACTGTTGGGAAATAATAAGTTTTTCTCAGTACTGGATCTAAAGAGCAGCTTTCATCAGATCCCGCTTAAAGAATCTGACATAGAAAAACCCGCTTTCTCCATTAATAATGGAAAATATGAATGCACAAGATTAGCCTTTGGACTAAAAAATGCTCCTTCAATTTTTAAAGGTCTCTAAACGACATTTTACGTAATTACATAGGGGTATTCTGATTTGTGTATATTAATAATATAATTGTGTTTAGTCCTACTGAAACTGAGCATATCTGCCATTTAGAGAAACTTTTCAAAATGCTTAAAGAGGCCAACATGAAAATCCAACTTGACAAATGTCACTTTTTTCAGAAATCTGTCGAATTTCTTGGATTTATAGCCTCGGCAGAAGATATTAAAACAAATCCGGCCAAAACAGAAGCAATATTGAAAATTCCACCTCCTACAACATTAAAGGAATTACGCTCATTCCTGGATCTGTCAGGGTATTACGCAGATACGTTCAGGATTACGGAAAATTGGCAAAACTCTTTGACATCCCTTTTAAGAGGGAAGGACGGACGGGTGTCCAAAAATCAATTTGCTAGAACTAAAATTAACTTTAATTCTGAAGCCATGACCGCATTTAACAAAATGAAATCAACGCTTGTTTCTGACGCTATTATGTTGTCCTACCCGAATTGCAATAAGGAGTTTGTGTTGACAACTGATGCGTCAAATTTTGCACCACCAATGTACTTTCACAGGAATATAGGCCAATAATGTTTATATCTCGGACATTGAGTAAAACCGAAGACACTTATGCAGCCAACGAAAAGGAAATGCTGGCAATAATCTGGGCTTTGAATTCATTAAGAAATTTTTTCTATGGTACGGCGAGGGTAAAAATATACACCGACCATCAGCCCCTTACGTACACCCTAAGCAATAAAAATTATAATGCTAAAATGAGATGATGGAAAGCGGTTCTAGAGGAATACAACTTCGAATTACTCCATAAGCCAGGGAAAACAAATGTTGTTGCGGACGCTTTATTAAGAATTCCTAAAGTGGAAATAAACACTTTAACATCTAGTGTATAGGTATATAGCGATGAAAGTTCTTCTCATAACTTAATATATTCCGTTGAAGTACCCATTAACGTATTTAAAACCAAATTTTTCTGAATTCCGCTCAATCTGAATCTTCTTATAAATTTGAAATCGTATTCACTACCTATCACAGGCACACAATCACGGAACCATACTATGACTCAGACATTCTAGTAAAACATCTTAAACGTTATCTTAACCCTTCAGTAAATAATTGTATTAAAACGAGTGAAAGCCCTCAAGTAGTGTAGCAGACATGTGTAAAAAGTGTCCTCGGAAAGTTCGAAAAAACCATATTAAGTGATAAACACAAGCGTCCTTTCTGCAAGAAGCTCTCAAGAAGCGCAACAGAAGGAAAAGAAATGTCCGCACCAGAAGCAGAAAATCTTACTACAATAAAACAAAATAAAAAGAGCTGCAACAAGAAGAAAGATATTGTCAGCCTACTACCAAATAAGCACCAGAATGCAGGAAATCTTACTGTAAGTCAGCAAATATTTTATAATTTAAGTATATTCAAGAATAAAAAGCTAAAATATTAACAACAATTGTAACAAACAAAAAAATAAAACAAAGCTGCGATTCCCAAGGGACCCTCCAGTTCTATATAATAATACATAAGAAATACATATAATAAAAACAAACATATTCAATAAGAGCCAAAGGCTAAATAAACATCCCTAATTAATAATAATATTTCCTGAAGGAGTGTTGAAACATTGAGTCTAAAAAAAAACTATAAATTAATTTATAGCTATTAATTTATAGCTATAGCTTGTAAGAATATTCATTTACCAACTATTTTTAATAGTAGCAACAACACAAATATTATAATAAATAGGTATCTAAAACAGGAAATATATTCTTTTATTTCATCCTAACATTTGCAAAATGTCAAACCCATCAAACCTGGTACGTCCGCCAATCCTAAATCTCGAACAAGCCCAAAGGTCAATAAATATGAACGATTTAAATAACATAATCGCGAAAACCACGTTCCGTATTTCACAACAACAGTTGTCGAACTTAATTCAGAATGTAATAAATCCCAGTCCCGTCGTCATTGGCGACCAAGTTATCGACGAACAATATCGAGGAAATCTTACGGATTTCGAGAAAATACCCGATATCATCAAAAGTTTACGCGAATTCTGTGGTAACCAAACCGTTAGCGTTATCAGAAATAAGATTGTTGACAATGCCGACCTACAACACTCCCCTAGATTGGAAAGAAATTATTAAATGTCTTTCCCTGCACTATTCCGACAAAAGGGATTTAGCAACCTTAGAGTACCAAATGATTTCACTGGTACAAGAGAAATTATCCGTCCAAAATTACTATCAAATGGTTTACAAACATCTTACTTCTATACTAAATAAATCTGGCAGCTTGGAAACTTCCAATGAAGCTTTATCCTTATTGGCAGAATCGTATCGCAACAAAGCCCTGGATACATTTATTAGAGGCTTAAATGGCGATCTTCCGAAACTTCTAGGCATGAGAGAGCCAGTGAACTTACCGCAAGCACTCCACCTTTGCCTAAAGTTGGAGAACCAACGCTTTCGGTTAAATTACGCCCACAACGCCAACTATAGGAAAATTCTCCGCCTCCTCCACCGCCACCGCGCAACTACTCTTATAGTTATCAACAACGGCCCGTAAATTTAACACCCCATTTTAATAACAGTAACTTTTATTCACAATTAGCACATACACCCCATGCGCAACAAATCACTTATAAATTCCAAACACCATCAAACAATTACCCAGCATCTCCTCAAAATATCCCAAATATCTATTATCCCCCAAGACACTTCCCTCCTCAACCTTTACCTGAACCTATAGATATAGATAGTACACTGCACACAAAAAGAATTAATTGTATATGTATGAATAGACCGCAGCAATTTAACGCTAACAAGAGGCCATCACCATCAATTTCAAATTCTAAGTTTAGACCTAAAATGCACAGGAATTTTCATCTTGGTAACGACTTAGGAACCTATAATAACGTCTTTAAACAAGAGTTTAAAGATCCTTCAAATGACGACCAACTCTGTGAAATATCGTACAACCAAAACGACGTTAATGAACTTAACGACATTCATTTTTTAGAGTGATGAGCTCTTCGCTTCCTTGCTTTGAATGTAGAGCAAATAGCGGAAGTATTTTAAAATTCTTAATTGATACTGGCTCAAGCAGGAATTATATTCAGCCAGATTATTCAGAATTATATTCAGAGAATTATAGATTCAGATTTAGCCAGAATTATATTCAATGCCATAATGTACACTCGCGACAGCTTCATGCAAATAGAAAACGGTGCAAAAATAAGACTTAAGCAACATTTATCACAATCAGTAAACACAATAGCATTTAGAGATGACCACTTGTCATTACAACAAAAGGGAAAAATGAAGGAAATAATCGAGGAATACCCTCAACTGTTTATAGAACCTAACCAAAAATTAACATTTACAACCAGAGTTGTTGGTGAGATACGTACGTCAACCAACACTCCAGTATATTCGAAACAATATCCCTACCCAGCCGCACTAAAATCCGAAGTGGGAAAACAAATATAAAATTTACTAGACGACGACCATCGCGTTCGCCTTACAACTCACCAGTTTGGGTTATTGGAAAAAGATCAGATTCATTAAGCAACAAACAATACAGGCTAGTAATCGACTATAGAGAATTAAATTTACTTACAATTTCAGATAGATATCAAATGTACTTTCACAATTGGGGGATAGCAGATATTTTACTGTTTTGGATCTTAAGAGTGGATTCCATCAAATTCCCATTGCATTTTCTGTTGCAAATGGCAAATATGAATTCAATCGCCTTTGATTCGGCTTAAAGTGCAGCTAGATAAATGTAGCTTTATGAAAATTGAAGTAGAATTTCTAGGATTCGCAATCTCGGCAGACGGCATAAAAACTAATAAGAAAAAAAATTCAAGCTATCCTCGATTTTCCATAACCCAAAACCATTAAAGAACTGTGATCCTTTCGAGGACTATCTGGTTATTACCGTAGATTTGTAAAAGACTACGCAAAGTTAGCCAAACCCCTAACAAAGCTCTCAAGAGGGGAAGAAGGCCGAATTCCTAAAAACAAATCAGCTGCAAAAGTAATAACACTAAATGATGACGCCATCGAAGCTTTTAAGAAACTAAAGAGTACCCTAGTCTCGCAGGATATTGTACTCGCTTATCCAGCTTATTCCAAAGAACTAGAAGTCGCAGTTTTGGCGCAAAACAATAAACCAATTGCATTCATGTCTATAA
The DNA here is from genome assembly GCA_019455685.1 of Philornis downsi. Lineage (NCBI taxonomy): Eukaryota > Metazoa > Arthropoda > Insecta > Diptera > Muscidae > Philornis > Philornis downsi. The sequence goes on from JAHXMU010026435.1 coordinate 2,735,383, forward strand.
CATTAACTAAATCAGAAAAACACTACGCAGCGAACGAAAAAGAGATGCGCACAATAATATGGCCTCTTAACGCACTTCGAAATTGTTTATACGGCTCTGCAAAAGTCAATATATTCACTGACCACTGACCACTGAGGAATATAACTACGAACTCATATACAAACCAGGGAGAATGAATGTAGTAGCAGATGCTTTACCAAGAATTCCAGCGGTAAGTCAAATAAATTCTCTTTTAATAGCAACACATAGTGACGATATATCCGGACGAAATCTCATATTATCTGTCGATACAGCAATAAATTGCTTCAAGAATCAAATAATTCTGTAAACACATCCTACGTCGCCATATAGATTTGAAAACATCTTTCCTCATTATCATCGACACCACACATACGAACCAGAGTTCACTCAAAGCAAACTTATAAACATTTTGAAGAAATTCATATATCGCTCAATTATTAATCCAATCAAAGCTTCAGAATAAACCATGGGAAAAATATAAGAACTTTACCCACAACATTTTAATAAACACCGTATTCGTTTGACTAGACACCAAATAAAAGATATTAAAAATGAAACGGAACAAAATAAAATAATTATAGACACACACAACAGAGCACACCGTAACAGCAAAGGAAATAGACAACAAATTGTTGAGGAATATTACGATGATTTCGAACTTCTGAAAAACAACATTAATGAATTGGATACCAACAACAATAAGCAAGTGATTATAAATGAAGGTTTATTTAAAAGAATTAACAAACTATCAGAATTTGCAAATACAATAAATAAAATAATAAGAAGCCACGGTCGGCTGGTAATGTGGCGATAATAAGCATGCAAACTAGGCTAAGATTAGTTAAGAAGGAATTACAAAACATTAAATATGCCATCCAATGGGCAAAAAACAACGTTATAAACTCTATATTATTAAACAAAGAAGAGATTAAAATTGTTACTAAAACATTACAAAAAGAAAAATTTCATTTTGAAACTACTGAAGAAGCACTTGAATTTGCAAAAGTGTTATATAGAAACTCTACCTTACTGTATGTTATTCAAATTTCACTAACGTCAAAAGAAATTTATAATAAAATATTACTATAACCTATTAAGAATAATAATAAAATCATTGATATAAACTTTAATAAAATTCTTAAAAATTAAGAAAATATTTTAGCTATTAAAGAAAATTGTAACACTATTAACACGACTACAGTTTCTAAAAGAAATAATTTAATAAATATTGTTAACTCTACCTGTATTTCATTCCTTTTAAATGGCTCTCAGCCACGTTGTAACATTTCCGACGCTTTTCATACCTCAGAGGTAGAAGAATTAGAAGTTCCAACATTACGTATTTCAGCACAGAAATTGTACAGCAAACACCTTTAGAAGGCGAATACATAAAAATTCTTTCTTTGGAAAAATTAAGTCAACTTCATATAAATAACACTAATAAAATCGAACGCCTAGAAGCTGACGCAGTTGTCGGTAAATCTTTGTTCGGCGTGATCACTATTATATTTATTTTAACTTTATCTTCATTGAAATTTATATGCAAAACAAAAGAAAAAAAATTTTCAAAATACTCCAAACATTAAAATTACTTCAGATATGACGCTAAATCAAGATGCCACTGTAGAAAATGTTTCAATGAATAAAAATTTTAACGAATGCTTTATTTTGATCGCGGTACAGTCATCGGCGATGACAATAATAAACTGCAATGCAAGCAACATATTATTTTCCCAGCATTGCCACTGGCCGTATGTTGAGCAATGCCGTCTGCGGAAATTATAAAATGCAACATCACACGAGGAGCAAGATCAGCAGTTTGGGCAGCAGTATGGGGTAAAGCAATATTTAAGCATCTTTGGTAGATTTAGTTTCATAAGTGAACTCATAATACAAAGTGGTTAAGGAAACGGACTTTTGCATATTCCAAAGCACAGTGTCGTGCCCGTAACATTATGATACAACAGAAGTAAATAATAATATGATACTACAGAAATTTGTACTCCATATAAATGATTTTCCACCCATGTGCTGATTCTAATTAATTTTTAATTTTCTAAATATCCATAGCAGGTATACATATACGTTAAAAATAAACTTTTTTGAAATTTAAGAAATGTCTAATTTAAGCCAGGATCATGCTGAAGAACAAGATATCCGCATGATACGAAAAAATTCCCAGAAGTTACATAAGATTGAAAGAATGACCAGTTCTAGAAAAGTTTGAAGGAAGAATACTTTGTCAATGAATAGTAACAACAAAATATATTTATATTAAAAAAATATTGACATAAAGGATGAACATTTTGATATACAAAATTCTTATAGTAGTCCTTGGTCACTGGAAAGGAATATAATATTTGAAAAGAAAATTTAAAAAATTACTATTACTATTTTATTACAAAGAATGTAAGTGGAAAAGAATCAGTAAATTGACAAATAAAAATTTAAAATGTTATTGAAAACAAACAAACAAATTAGTAACATTAAGAGAGTTAAAAGTTAAAAGATTTTTCTGAACATAATTGCAAACTTGAAAACTAAATATGCCAGAGTTTAAAATAATGCTATCATTGTATTGGTGACTGATTTCAGATTTTATAGTTGTGATTATGCTGTAAAGAAAAAATTAAGAAAAAAACTATTCCTTTCCAAATTCCTACCTTCCAGCGACGACATTAAAGCAATAGTGTGTTTATATTTCTAACAGAAACTGCTTATTGACAAAATCCATAAACATAAGTGAGCTATGTGAGAAATCTGATTTTGTAAAGTCATTGAGGGACTTTAGGAAGTTTTGCAATGCGCAATGTTACGTTGTCTTTTTTTTTGACATAATGTATCAACAACAATCTGAACCTACACACCTGTGTACATAAACATGTGTACATAAGTGAACTCAACCCAAATTGCAAACTCAAATCGCTGAGTTAACCACTTCACAATTACATTTCCTTTAGTTAAATTTATTAAAATACAATTATTAATGCAACATTATCAATTCAGCATTTCTTTATTGATTTTGCAATTCTTTTCTTTTAATTGATTTTGTAACCTTTTTCTTCAATAATAAAATATGCTTACCTTATGTCTGCAATTATCACACCACTTTTGTAAATTAGGTTAAGAAAGTTAATATAAGATTAAAATAATTAAATTGTAATTGAGTTCTTTTTGATACTTCAATAACAGAGTTGCAAAATTCTATAAAAAATTAATTTTTTTTTGTTTTATAATTTATAAAACTTTAACTCATATGTACAACCATGCACATTCGGGTGCATTATGTTTTTCTACTGCTATTGTTCTTCTTCCCGTTGGTTGATCTGTCAACCAACTTTCTTTTGAAAAGAAAGTCAATCTAGTTTTTGGTTCGAATTCTATGATCGATCTTCTCGTGCAGTATGGCAAACAAAGTGAACAAAAAAAATTACAAAGTAAAATACACTTAAAAGAAGAGTACAAACACAAAAAGTTTGAAATATTGAAACAAAGATTTGTATTAAAACTTAAAACAAATTAAAACCTGTGCATTAAAGTTATACTAGTATGCGTCAAAAATGTAAAATACAAGTAAAATAACGCAACTATTAGAACACATTTCCTACACATAGACAGTTGATTTTTACTAAATATACCGCAAAATATGTCTTATTATGCCTTCACATTTAACACAGGAATTAATTGCTACTTATGTGTTACATTTCAATCTATTTCCAACAATCTACGAAATAGAAGGAAACCTTTAAACCAACTCAATGAATGGAGGAAATATTGCAAAATAGAATAATACCAATACTCTGGAGCTACCGCAGAAGGGAGCAGTATGCGACCCGGTAGTAGTGGAGCAATTTATAGCGACAGGACGTTTGCGTTGGACCGCAAGAGCGGGCCTGCCAAGACAGCGCATTTGATGGACTAACGAAATGAACAAGGACGTTATGGGCTGCTGCTGCAAAGCCACTAAATGTGACACTAATATGACAGACAGACAGGCAGATGCTTTTTATAAAACTAAATCTAATAAAGTCATTAAAAAGGGATAAGTTTGGAAAAACAAAAAAGTTTCTGTTTTATTGAAGACGTTAGTGCTTCGATAAGTGAGGTTGGCATTCCAAAAAACGTTGAAAATGTTTGAAAACCCGAATGAAGCTCTGCCATCCAACACCAAAATTTCAACAACAATCAGAACCATAGACCAGGAACCAGTATATTTCAGATATCAGTTCCGCCCTATCTCAATGATAGAGTTTGTGAATAAGGAGGTAGAAGAACCTTAAATAAACGGCATAATTAGGCATTATCGATCACCCTACAATAGCCCAATTTGGGTTGTTGATAAAAAAGGTTTGGATGAATGTGGCAAACCCAATAGTCGTTTAGTATTTGACTTTACCAAGCTTAACTCAAAAACCATTCCAGACAAATAACTGATACCCGATGCTTCTATTATTCTATCAAATCTTGGAAGATCAAAATTTTTTACATCTTTGGATTTAAAAAAGTGGATTTCACCAAATTAATTTGGTTGAGCGTGATCGCAAACAAAACCGCTTTCAGCGTGAATAATGGTAAATACGAGTTTTGCCGTTTGCCAGTCGGGCTTAAAACGCACCTAGTATTTTTCAGAGAGCCATTGATGATGTTTTGCGAGAGAAAATGGGAAATCCTGTCACGTTTACATCGATGATATAATAATATTTTCTGACTCTGAGCAGAAACACAGTGACAGAAATAACGAATCTCCAATGGTATCTCCAATGAGGATCTTATCGACAGTTTCTCACAAAATCAACCAAATATTGAGGAGCCAAAGCCAGAAACAGAAGATATCACAGAATATATTTTAACGAAAAAATGTTTGGAAAATAATCTCGGAATAATCCAAAATGCTTTAGAAGATTTATGTGTAAATGATCAAAATTTTGAATGGTCTTGCGCTATAAAACGAGGAGTAGTGAAACCCTACATAGAACTCTTTAAAAAGAAAAAATATGAAAGCAATCAAGCTTAGACAAGTTAGTACATAACAAATTTTTTTTCACAGGTTATTCACCTTTCATTTTTCATGCTTATTTTATTGTCGCTGTTTTTCAAAATTAACAAATATGATCAAGTGTGATAACGTAGCTTGGACAAATTCTGCGAAATATCCAAGGTACGTCCCCACAGGCAGTGCACTGCATTATTATTTCAATGCAGCTGTACTTGCATTCTTAAAAAAATACTGACACTATGTCTAGCAACTTGCCGTTTTTTCTATTTTCTCTTTCCGATTGTTTTCGCTTCTTCTGCGCTTATAACTTTGAGACTTGTAATCATAAGTTAAATTTTAGTGTTTTAGTCTGTAACCCCGCTCTGTGGAATAAAGTCTAAATAAAATTTGCTTTATCCAACTCACGACACATTAAAAAGAAGCAATTAAATATATATTTCCGCGAAATGATGGCGGTAATGAAGCAGATGATGCAGCAAATGACTGCAATGACCACAATGTTGGTAACTCCAATGTCTAAAATGCCATAAATTCGATCGATTGATAATAGTTTTGTGGAATGCAAACGGGTTATCTAAACACAACCTGGAAGTCAAAACACTTGTAGATATGCATAATATCGACATTTTGCTTGTCTCTGAAACTCATTTTACCCGTAAGGATTATTTTTCTATACCGAACTATACATTCTATCACACAATACATCCAGATGGTACAGCACACGAAGCCTCTGGAATATTTATAAGAAACAACATAAAACATCATTTGTCAAACTCATATGCAAGGGCAGAAATACAAGCCACAACAATAGTGGTTGAAGATTGGTCCGGCCCAATAAGTATCTCCGCTATATATATAGGTAGTCCCCCAAACACAAAATAAGTTGTAAAATGTACAAGGAGTTCTTCAAACCACTTGGTAATACCTTTGTCGCAAGTGGCGACTACAATGCCAAAAACACCCTCTGGGGCTCTAGGCTAACAACAACAAAAGGTCGTCAACTTCAATATGCAGCTGAATCAATGAATCTATACACGGTATCAAGTGCACAACCGACTTATTGGCCAACAGACTGCAGCAAAATCTCCGATTTACTAGATTTTTGTGCGAAAAGAGGTATTAAAAAAGATACAGTGCAATGTGAATCCATTTATGACTTGTGGTCTGGCCACACCCCAGTAAAGGTAACTCTGGGCAGAAAAATATTGCTTGCATCAAGAAGTTGTGTACTCCATAATAAACGAACTGACTGGAATCTCTTTCGACATTTGGTAAAAGCTAATGCAAATATACACATTGCTTTAAACTCAGATAACGATATAATAAATGGAGTTGAGCAATTTAATAATATTATCCAACAAGCAGCTTGGAATTCTACCCCTTTGAATGAAAAAAATATACCCGAATGGAACAAAGTTCCATTGAGTATAAGAGAAAAAGTGGCTGAAAAGAGAAAGGCAAGAAAACAGTGGCAGAGAACTAGATATCAGCCCGATAAAGTGGTTTTAAGTAAGCTAACAAAAGAACTCAAAGAGATCTTAAGTGTAGAGGATAGTCGAAAAACTGATAGAGATCTGGAAAATTTAGATGCAACTGCAGCTACCGACTACTCTCTATATAAAGTAATAAAGCGTATGAACAAGTCCATAAAACACGATCCCCCTATTCGAACCATACAGAAGACGTGGGCTAAAAGTGATTCTGAAAAAGCTGAAACTTTCGCAAAACATCTGGAAATGTTGTTCATTAGGTATGAACAACATGGTAATGACTTTTTTTTAAATGAGCTGCACAACTTTCTAAATGAAGATTACCAGATGGACTTGGCTCTTACACAAATTACCACCTGTGCAGTTACAAATATAATCGCTGACTTAAAAGACCGAAAAGCCCCGAGATACGACTTGATCACTGCTAAAGTCTTAAAAGAATTGCCTCAGGAAGGCTTACAGCTTCTAACAAGAATACACAATGCAATCATTTTAAAGTTGTACATTCCTCTACAATGGAAAATATCTCAGGTGAAAATGATACGAAAACCAGGAAAACCACCTGAAGAAACCTCCTCTTATAGGCCCATAAGCCTCCTACCTATACCATCAAAAGTCCTCGAAATTTTATTTCTCCGAAGATTAAACCCTATAATAGAGCCCAAAAAACTTCATAGATTAGTTGAACTGATAAATAAATCTTTCGACACGAAAAAGTATTGCAATGCGGCATTTCTGGACATTTCACAAGCCTTTGATAGATAGGGTATGGCACAAAGGTTTATTATTCAAATGGAAGAAAATGATACCACCGAATTTCTTCATTTTTCTGAAATCTTATTTATCTGAACGAACCTTTTTTTTAAACACGGCGAAGACATGTCGGACATGCTTAAATCGCATGCGGGAGTACCTCAGGGCAGCATTATTGGTCCTACCTTATATCTGATTTTTACTTCGGATCTACCCGCAGAAGAAGGGACTCTCATCGGAACGTTTGCAGACGATACAGCTGTTCTTGCCACTGACGTCAACCCGGATCAAGCATCTAGAAAATTGCAAAACATCTCGATACCATAACAAAATGGCTGTAGAAATGGAGAATAAAGGCAAACGAAACGATATCGGTTCAGGTAACACTTGCACTTCAGAGAGGATGTTGCCCTCCCGTGTCTATTAATAATGTTGAAATACCTCAAGCAAATGATGCAGAGTATCTAGGCATTTATTTGGACAGAACACTGACTTGGAGAAAGCATATATTTACAAAAAGACTGGCCTTGGGGCTCAAACTAAGATCCTTAGATTGGCTTTTGAATGGCAAATCCAAATTATCCCTAGATAACAAATTAAAAATCTATAAATGTGTCTTAAAACCCATATGGACATATGGAATCCAGTTATGGGGGACTGCAGCAAACTCCAACCTTGAAATATTGCAACGCTTTCAATCCAAAGTTCTGTGAACCGTTACCGGTGCACCCAGATACTTCTCGGTCAAACAATTGCATAGAGAATTGAAAACACCCTTCCTTAAGGAAGAAGTCCAGAAATACTCCGCTAGATACATGAATCGTATTCAACAACATCTGAATCAGCTGGCGTCTAATCTGATGAACGAAACACCATTATTTACCAGACTATGGAGGAGAACCGCACAGGACCTGGCTACTCAGGACGAATATAACAGTAGGGACACTCAAGGAAGTGTTCCCGAATAAAAATAAAATTTTAGTAAATAAGTAGTATGTAGGCCAATGTAAATATTACTGAATGTCCAAGGACAGATTGTAATATATACAGAATTAAAAAAAAATATAACTGTAAAGTTGGCAGTAACGTAACCCCATATTTTAGTGTAAGAAGCACCTATTTTAACGCTGTTTCTGTTAACGCTCAATTTTCACAAACGCATCATGATCGTTAAACGAGGTATGCCTGTACATCCAAACACGCAAACACGCAAAGATGCGCACGATGAACAACACTCGAAAAACACTACAGCGCAGTAGCAAACAGATTTTCAGTCATAGTCTTGCGAAGTTATTTTATTATCTTATTTTTACCACTTTTAAATAAATAAACATTACAATTAATATTTAATGGTGTTTAATACCAACGGAAACCTGAGTAAAGTGTCCAAATATATTTGAACAAAGTATGAAAATGTCCGTCTAGAGACTGGTTAAGTTCATGCATGGGCTATTTTTTTATATTTGGCCGATCTGATCCAACATAGGGCATAATCTGCCTATATGTTAAAGCCAAATATGTTTACTGGGTTAACGGCAGAATCGGTGTTATCGAGTGGTTTCGATCACTATCCAATTTTAACGTCACGATTTTCTGAAAATTTGTAGCGGAATCATATGTACTACAGAAAATTGTGCAATTGTCATCAAATGCTGGGTTTAATTAATAATAACTTTGCAATTAAAGTTCGGCTGAAGATAAACTTCGAATAAACCAAAGCATAAAACCTGACAAATCGCTGTCGTTTAACGGGCCGGCTAGGCCGGTAAACACTAGACAACAGCTTGCTGATAAACTTATATAAGTTAATGTGAAATAAATTCATTAACGTAAAATCATTTAAAAAAATGGAAATATATCAACGGACACCTTTTGAATTAAAATTTTGGAATTCTTTTCCGCTCTATCAGAAAGCGCAGCGTCTGGCTTAATGCGAAGGTATTGATCACAACGCTTTCGCAACGTTGAGTTTTCGTTTTTAATATACGAATGTACGTTGGCATAATCTTTTAATAAAGCGGTAGCGTTTGCGCAAAAACAAAATATAAAGTTGGTCTTTTTTGTCCTCACAGCACGAGTTGGCATAATTTAAATAAGTGAAATAAATAAACGATACCGACTATCAATCACATCTCAACAGTTTGGGTCGTCGATTCGAGCCAATGCAGCCTCTCACCAACACAAACTTCTTGGCGGTGTTTATGAAAGCGGCGGACGCCAACAAGATCATTTGAGGAAACAATGAACTAATAAAATTATGAGATTTAGTAAAATTGTGCTCTGTCAACGGAATTCGGTTTTAGTTATTATGTATTAAAGTTGTAGCCTCAAGTTGAAATTGAAAAATAGGCATAGTTTAGTTGTAATAAATTCATAACCCTGAAATCAACAAATAATTTTTGTTAAATTATCTAAGATAGTTAGATGACATCATATAAATGTGGGATTGGGACATTAACGGTCGATACCATATTGACTCACCTTAAGTGCGTCAAACCTACACATATCCTATTAGAGTACGACAACCCTGAACACAGATGAGAGCACAACACAACGGACAAAGAGAAGATTTACAAAAGAGGATAAAACAGTTCAACAGGAGAGAGACAATTCGATCGAGTTTTTCATTAAACAGAATCCTAAAAAGTGAAGTCGCAACGATCGGTCGCTCAATACAAGCAGTGTCATTATAGAAGTATCCGTTTATTTTAATTACTTAAGTTTCTTAATCTTTTACTCTTAATAAATGTTAATGTTTAAAACCACCTAAACATTGTTTCCAATTACCCCAAACCCAAGACAACGAACCACATAAATGATTGCAAGCAAATTAGAAAAAAAAATCGATTAATCGAAATATAATTAAATCTAGAATTTAAAGAAAAATGTTGAAAATCAAATTCTTAAAAAAAGTCATATTTTTGGCTTTAACAAATATAAATTTAGTTCTCAAAATGAAACTTACAACAATCATAAAATAAATTGCATTTACAACATTGTTATTGGAAGAATTCTTATTAAAATGTTGGACCACAATTCCGTTGAATATACGAATGCATTAACATCAAGGAGAAAAAATTGTGATTCATATTAATAATAGAAAATGTGAAAGAGAGGGTTCTGAGGCCGTTTTAAGATAATCATATATTAATTAAAATCTCAAACTTAATAAGTCCACTCACAATCAGCTTCTTTAAACGGTTCAAATAGAGAGTGTAATTTTACCTACGTTTGGTGTCGATATTTAGTCAATAATACTAAAAATGTTTCAATAAAATAACAATCACCCGCACTCGTACTGACAAAACAAAACAATTTTGTCGCTTACCAGGTTAGATGACTAAAGAGACAAGTTTTCAAAACGAAACTTACAACAATCATAAAATAAATGTCGGTACAACGTTAATGTCGGAACAATTCTATTTAAAATGTAAAAATTATTATTATTATTATGGAGATTTGTGAAAATAAAATTAGAATGGAAAGCTCATATTAAAGAATGATTTAATTTAGCTTTTATGATTGCAATGAAATTCAACTAACTGCTATTATTGAAATTAAAACACAATGTACAAATTGACCCAAAATCTGTTCAATATGAACATCACAAATTAGGCGACAAAATGACATCAAGAAAAGGCGAAAAGTGGATACATAAATCATCAATAAATGGTCATAAATATTGACATATTTTTTTATCGCCATGTAATGATAACGTAAGCAAACAAATATAAAGCAACTGCTTTCAACTTGTTGGAGAAGAACTAATACAGGGCGTCCGTCGGGAAGGTATACTACTTTGTTTGTTTATAATTTTTGATTAAATAAAAGAGAATGCATCTCATATTGATAAATATTTTATTTAATGTCGGCATTTATGTATGGAATACAATATCATATAAATGTCCGCCTCTGTTAGCCTCACAAATGCGAGCCTTTTTAAGCACATTTTTCATTACATTTTCACACATTTCCCGCGGTATTTCATTAATTTCATCACGAATACTTTGTTTGAGTTGCTCAAGCGTTTCTAGTTTGTTTGCATAAACTTTGCTTTTCAGATATCCCCACAAAAAGAAATCCAGAGCAGTCAAATCAGGCGACCGTGGAGGCCAATCAACATCACCATTTTTTGGAATAACTTGTTGTGGAAAGAGGTATCGCAGTAATTTCATTGTAATCCTGGCTGTATGAGATGTGGCACCGTCTTGTTGATACCACATGTTAATGAAGCCCAAAGCATGCAATTGTTGCGTTAAAAAATTTCCAATCATATCACGATATCGCCCCCATTGACAGTTACCATTACGCCGTTTTCAGTTTCAAAGAAGTAAGGTCCAATGATTCTTCCTGACCAAATTGCACACCAGACTGTCACTTTTAATGGATGCAAAGGTGAATGAATAATTTGATCATTTCCATTGCCCAGAACCGACTATTCTGTTTATTCACATATTCATTCAAATGAAAATGTGCCTCGTCACTCATTATGATTTTTTCATGAAAATCGGGGTTGTCATGGACGAGTTGTAACACCCTATTGGCATATGTACGGTGGCGTAAATGGTCTTGTGGAAAAAGCTCTTGTGTCAACTGAATCTTAAATGGAAACAAATGCAAATCTTTCTGCAAAATTGTGGCCAAAGTTGTTCTGTGAAGACCAAGCTCCTGAGCACGGCGTCGAAATTAAGTTGATGTATTGTTTTAAACACTTTCTTCAGCAGCAGCAATGTTTTCAACCGATCTTGCAGTATGTTGTGGTCCATGCTTGGCCCTATCAGCTACACACCCTCTTTCTTCGAAATCATTCACTACACGATAAATACTGCGTCTTATTGGCACGTTGTTTTCCCCAAAAATTTCGCGTAACTTTCTCATCGTCACAGTAATCGATGATTGATTTTGATAAATTTTTTTAATGATTAAAACACGTTGGTTTATCGAATGTTTTTCCATAATAAATTTGCCACGTCTCTACTTCACGACTGCCAAATATGAATTGTCAAGAATAATGTTTACCAAAATGGCGGCAAAACAAAGTAGTATACCTTCCCGACGGACACCCTGTAATAATACATAACTATCGCCTAAAGCGTACTTATAGCCATAACTATGCGGCAAACTGCAATATACTTTTACTGAAAATATGTTAAATGATGGTACACAGCCAACTGACGATATAAATGAAACAATAATTAAAATATGTTATACAAGTAGAAAGTTTCCTAAATTGTAAGTTTAGTGTTATAAAACACTGGCTCATTTACGTCCAAATATTCTCTTCTAGGAGGAATATTTACATGTATAATTTTGTTGAAATAGTTTTTTTCGGTTTCAACTAACAACATTGTTTACTACATCCAATTTGCACATAAAGAATTCACATGACAGATTTTCATCGTTAATGGATGGATACAATGATTACATACAGTGTAAAAGAAAATAAATATCGATTTGGAAACTTTAATGTCAAGCCACAGTATTGGAGAAGGCTATTTCGCCACATAGTTTCTTTTTCTACCTTAACGTCATTCTCATTTCAATTGTCAAGCTTTATAGCTTTCGGTGGCAAACATTTCTCCAGGTTCGGAAATGCGAAATAGATAATAGGAAAGTAATTCTTGGTTAAATGGGAATGGCATTCAATATGTCTGTGGCAATAAACTTGCAGACTTTCACGCGTTAATTAATCAATAAAGTATCGGTTATTCCCAATGCTGCAACTTCAATTGGAGGTGGTATGTACATATGTGCTAAGGACGTTATTCATTTCTGGTCTGATTGGTTTCAAGTCCATTTTTTTACTTTACAAGTATGAAAAATCATCGCTTTAATTTCCTACAGAAATGGAATCATAATGCAAGTTCTTTCTCTACGACGGATTTTGTGAAAATTCGTTGAATTGCCTTTGCGCCAATGGAGGTGAATTTCGAGAAACAAAAGCAAAATGGATAAAGGGATTAACGGTTTCAATAACATCATTCCGAAGTACCATTTAGAGAATTGATTGATATTCCTTTTAATTTCATGTACTCTTCGCAAAGTACATTAAAAACATACTTCGCACATCCGATATTATGGAAAAAAAAACATACCTGTTTTTCACCTGAAACCAGATCCAATTTAGAGTTTCAACGTTTTCGTTGAGGTTGTAGGAAATTGTTAAGTTCTCACATTAAATGTGTTTGGCGCCCAAAAAATGTCAACCACAACTTCCTCTTCTTTTCAATGGGCTAGTGGAATAATTACAATAATTAGTTCTAACATTGAATTCAACAAATAAAGTTCACCCATCTTTAGTTTTAGCAAAACAAAAAATGTTTGTATATTTTTTGTTAATAAAGAGTGTACAATCCAATCCAATCGCTTCGAAGGTAACTCGAAAATTCAGAAGACAGCAGATTTGTCGATTTACTTCGAATATTAATAAAAGATCGTTCAACTAGTGGCTGAGGACGAAAACATCTTGAACTACATTTTTATATTCGTTGGACAAATCTTCAGACATTCCATGCAATTGAATACCATCCAGTAGCAGTCACAGTATGGTGCGAAGTTGCATACCGGGGCTTTCATTTTTCGAAGAAAAGGATCATTTTGTTACAAAAGAAATTGCCAACAAAAAATTTACAAACTAAAAAAATTTACAATTTAATAGCAAAGGAAAAAATAATTTACTTGTATTTTTCCGATGCTACAGTTCAATATACATGTATGTACTCGTGCATTTTTAAATATTATATCTTTACTCAGTCTTCAGCTAAATTTCTTACGGGTGCATAAATGCCCTATCAATCCGAAAATGTTAAATAATAGGAATCAACAAATATCGGTTCTTTTGACATCAGTGAAGTCGAACACCTAAAATTTGTATTAGTTCCGGGATCACGCAACTCAATATGTTTCATTTTTCACCGTTTTTCGGTAAAAAAAATAAATGAAAATGAATTAAGCTGCAAAAGTTTCAAAACGAAACTTACGACAATCATAAAATAATGCTTTTTTTAAAGGATATAATTGGAATAAATCTCATTGAACTTAAAAAGAAAATCAAGCCGCTTGCAAGTTATATATGATAAGCCCACCCCTGATGATTATGACCAATTTATTAATTCACTGGGTAAATAAACTTTGTATAACTATTGCATTGTCAAAACAAATTTAACACAAAATAATTAAAAAAAAAATAAAGTAAATTAAAAAAAAAACTAGACTTTTTCAAAATAATTCAAGAAACTGAATTTTGGCAAATTCTTATTAATTCATGTTACAAATAAATAAGTTCAACAAACTGCATTTCTGCAATTTGATGAACTTAATTTAATAAGTGCGTTAAACCTTGTTGACTTTGCAAACAAAACAGAAAAGTAAAAATAATGATTGTTAAGAAGAAATGTAAGTTAGTTTTTAGTTCCACCTCTTTAGAATTGAACGTTTAATTAATTAATAAATGAAAAATATTTTTTTTAAATTATTTACAAACAAATAATTAAATTGGCGCAGTCGGTAGGATTCTTCAACAGTAAGAAGGATATCGTGAAACAAATAAAGTGCAGTGAACAATTATTGAACACCACAAAAACAAAGTGCAGTTAACAGTTATTGAACATCACAAAAACAAAGTGCAGCTATTCAACATCACTAAAACAAAGTGAAACAAACTATTGAAGAAAGTTACTACTAGCTCAATACAAACAGTGCTCCAGACGACAAAAAACATTCGATTAAAGAAGGATGGAACCAAACCAAATGCCTCAAGCTGAGCTGCTAGAGCAATTAGCAAGGAGGGAGCAGCAATTAGAGCAGCTGAGGAGTGCTTATCTAGATCTGCAACAAAGGCAGATGCAACCTAATCAGCTAAATCAGCTCTATAAAAATGTCGCACACTTACCCCACATTTACGGGCAATAGTGAAATAACAATCAACTCATTTCTGAGTAATGTGGAGTACCTCCTATCCACAATAGATGACGAGGTAGTGAAGAAGGAAGCAACACAAGCCATGTACTGCAGAAATATACAAGGAGAAGTTAAAAATACCATAATCAACATCCAGGAACACAACAACTGGCAATTAATAAAGAAGATACTTAAATTGAGATATAGACCGGATACAGAACCTCATCAACTTTATCGAAGGATAAATAATATAAATACTTGAAGTCAATTAGCTATAGAGATTCAAAAAAAATATAAATCTGATGAACTTATAATATATCACAATGGTGAACACTGTATTGATCAACATAGATAGCATATTAGTGAACACAATCAACGAAATGACTCAGGGAACTTTATTAGACAAAATTTATGACGAACGTGACCTAGGAAACATGTTAGAAATTATGACAAAAAGACGATTTGAAGATAGTTATATAAGGCCAGAGTTTAGAAAGTACGGCAATAGAACAACGAAATATAATAATACAAATCAACATAGAAATAACCATAATCAACAAATGAATTATAATAACAATTTTAATCAGGGATATAATCAACAAAATAACGTTAGACAGAATTATATTAATATTAATACAAATTTTAATAACCCAGGACAGTATAGAGTCCAGTATAACAGAAATAATAATACTAATAATGTGTCGAGTAATTTCCATGACTCACTCGAGCAGGAAACCCTAGGCCAAGTTCCGGCCAACAACGCTGCAATCAGCCCAGGCAGGACCGAGTCGAACAAATGGAAATAGACAATATAGAGTTTAACCATTACCATAATAAAAATAAACGTGATTTTCAAAACTCCGTCCAGGTAAGAAACCCAGGGCCAAATTTTAGCCAATATTGCTTGAATCAATCCTGGCAAGGCCAAAAGGGATTAAAGAAAATTAATAGCACGGAAATGAATAGTGATGAAGTCGCAGAACATTTAAAACTAAACGTAGTTCAGGCAGATGTGGGTCAAATCGCACAAAACCAGGATCGGTTTTTTCGGGAACATCCTCGGACTGTCTTCCCACCATAGCGATTACAATAAATACAAAAAAATACATAGAATTAATAGATGCAGGAGCCAGAATAAATTTAATGGACAAGAATATAAACAATTTTAAAAGAAATTTATTAGAAAAACCAATGAGATTTAGTACTATAACAGAGGACGGTATGATTAAGTATGAAGTGATGACAAATGCTCCTTATGAGTTTAATCTGCCAATTAATTCAAAGATTAGATGGAAAGTGACTGGGCTGAAAGGACGAAAGTACAGTTTTATAATAGGAACCGGTTTACTTAACTGCTTTAATACGGTTATAAATCTAATTGACGGATATATAACTTTTAATAACAAAATTAGCAAATTTATAGAAAACCCGTACAAAAATATTGAAATTTGCACATTGGAAGGAATAGAATTCGAACGGGATATATTGAATTAGGACATTTAAATGTGGAAGAACATACTGAAATAATGAAAATTCTAAATAGATTTAAAAACTTATTTTTTAAAGAGGTAGATCAATTAACAAGTACGATGGAAATACAACATGAAATAAGGACAATAACAAACGACCAAATTAATTCCAAACTATACAAATATCCACCACAACACGAGGAGGAAGTAAGACGACAAATAAAAGAAATGGAAGAACAGGGTGTAATTAGGAAAAGTTGTTCGAGATTTTCAAGCCCATTAATAGTGGTACCTAAGAAAATAGACAATTCCGGACAACGAAAATATCGAATAGTGGTAGATTATAGAAAACTCAACGAAGTAACTGTTGACGATAAATTTCCATTACCAAACATAGACTCCATTTTAGACAAACTAGGACGTGCTCAATACTTTACAACAATTGACTTAGCCAAAGGTTACCATCAAATACTGATTAGGGAACAAGATAGGAAAAAACGGCTTTTATGACACCAAACGAACTTTATGAATTCATGCGTATGCCATTTGGTTTAAAAACGCACCAGCAACCTTTCAAAGGTTAATGAATGAGACATTAAGAGATTATATCAATAAAACTTGCGTTGTTTATCTTGACGACATTCTCATTTTTAGTACTTCCCTAAAAGAACATGTAAAAGAACATGTAACATGGACATATTTAACGCACTGGAACGAACGAACTTAAAAATACAAATTGACAAATTTAATTTCATGAAAAAAGAGACCGAATTTTTAGGACACATTTTGAAAAGTGAAGGACTTAAACCTAACCCAGATAAAATCAAAGCTATTGGATCGTTGGAAATTCCCAAAACTGAAAAACAGATTAAAAGCATTTAAGGCTTAACGGGATACTATAGAAAATTTATAAAAGTTTATGCTAAGGTAGCACAACCAATAACGAAGTATCTAAAAGAAAGTGTAAAAATAAATATTAATGACCCAATGTACATAGAAGCCTTTGAAAAATTAAAAACTCTTATTATATCACATCCAATTCTAAGATATCCAAATTATGAGGAAACATTTACTACAGACGCGTCGAATTGCGCAATAGGGGCAGTCCTATCACAGGAAGGGCACCCAGTATGTTTCGCGTCTAGGACATTGAACAATCATGAGCGAAATTATTCCGCGACAGACGAGGAATTCTTAGCTATACTATGGAGAGTAAATTATCTAAGACCAATTATCTAAGAAAATTTAAAATATTGACTGATCGTCAACCAATTAAGTTTTTGCATTCAAAATATAAAGGTAAGAATATGTCGTCAAGGCATCAAAGATGGCCTTTAAAATTAGAAGAATACGATTTTGAAATTTACTACATAAAGGGAAAGGAAGCTAGAGTGGCGGATTTTTTAAGTAGAATAGAAAATATAAAGGAGGAAATGAGGGAAAATTAACAAATAATCAAAGAAACGTGGAAAATGAATAAAAGTTTAATTCAATAGATAATGTAGAAGATGATAACATTAGTATGGCAACAGTTTATTCAGCGGAAGAAAATTTACACGATCATTTTTTTTATTAAAGAGGAGATAGTAAACAAATATAAAACACAAATTATACTAACAAATAATAAAACAGAAGAATTGAAAATACTACGTGGGAAACGAATACTTTTTATAGCAGAAAATGATTTTGGAATATTAGATGAAATATTTAAGAAGGAATATTTTCAGATCATAACTACAGCATAGTTCAAGAAAAATTAATAGAATTATTCTCTAACGACAAACAAATAGAATTTATTAAATGTACTATGAGGGCACAAGATATAGAAACTAAGGTAGAAGCGGTTAAACAAATTTCATTGTACCATGTTAGAGAAAGTGCTCATTCAGGAATCATTGAAACTTACAACCAAATTAAGAACAAAATTTACTATCCAGGATTAATGCAATTAATACAATTAGTTACAAATCAATGTGAGACTTGTCAGGAGATAAAATACGATAGAAAACTTATTAAATTGAAATTTTCACACACGGAAACACCATCGAAAATTAACGAAATAATACATATCGACACATACATAATCAAAAGATTTCATTTTTTGACAGTAATCGATAAATTCTCGAAATTCGGTGCAGCATATCCACTAAATGATAGAAATCATGTGACAATAATAGAACAATTAGACGACCATTTTACAAAAATAGGCAAAAAAAGAAAGATAATAGCCGACAATGAATTTAAGGGAATAAAAATAGAGGAATTTTTACAATAATGAAAATATAGAACTTCATTTGACAAAACCCAAATAAGAATAAAGGAATTTTTAGATAATGAAAATATAGAACTTCATTTGACAAAACACAATAGTTATACAGGAAATGCGGATATAGAACGTTTTCATAATACCATTGCAGAAAAATGTAAGATTATTTATAACACAAATAAGGAAATACCGGTAAAACAATTGATTCAGAGATCAATTCGAAATTATACGAACGATAGATATCATTCAACAATCAAATGTATACCCAGTATAGTTCAGCAAGGAAAAATTGATGAAAATAAAATAAAGCAGATTTTCGAAGTCAGCAAAAGAAGAATAATTGACAAAATAAATAATCATAGAGAGGATTATACAGAAAACAGGACAGAAGGTTTTATAAAGAATTACAAAGCGATTCGACACAAGGAGCAATCAAAATATAGAAAGGCAAAATTGGAACAAGTCCACACTAGCAATATTAAAAGAAAATTACAATTTTCAGATTTGGACAATGCTGACGATATTAATATGGATACCACTATCTGGAGCTGATATTCACATTAAGCCTCTGACGAGAACACAGGGATATACGGACATTCTTATGAAAGACCAGAAAATTGTATATGAAGCGAATATAATTTTACATATAATTAATATCAAAGAAATATAAACAATTTTGGACAATATAACTGACAATATTACGTTAATGAATATTAAAAACAAAGAATTACTTTATTTGGAGCTCTTAGACGCTGGGAATAAATTGATGACGTTACTGCCTAAAGAAAATAGGAAAAGACGGGGACTGATTAACGGAATTGGTAGTATTTCATAATGGTTATTTGGTAAAATGGACGAAGAGGATAGACAGAATATACAAAGACACCTAGCTAATAGTAATGAAATAGAAAGTAATAACAATCAACAAATAGTAATAAATGACTATTTTAATATAACTTTAAGTCACTTGAAAACTGTAACACTAAATGACAGAAAGAAAATAGAAAAGAATTAAATTCTATAAACAAATATTTGGAAGAAGAACATGAAAAAAATATATATTTAGAACAATTAACTAATACTAAATTAATTAAAGAAAAAGTCGAACATCTCCAAGACAATGTGATGTCTGCTGGTTTGGGATTGTACACCCAAGTATATTGACTACAGGGTTGCCCATATTCGACGGACCCATCTGGCAACGCCATAACTTTTGACAGAGATGTCAGATCGCTTAATGACATACCGCGTTTGAAGCGTCAGTCCAAGCAGATTTTTACCATGGAACAATACACGCCACGCGAGCGCTCTGAAATAGTTGAAATTTACATTCAACAGAAGAAGTCAATTGTGAAAACTCAACGTGCTTTTAAAATATTAAAAAATGTGAGAAGTGCGCCTTCTAAGAACACCATTAAGCGTTTATACGAAAAATTTTCGACTGGTGAGGCTCTTTCTAATCCGAAGAGGCCAAACAAAAGTCGACCAAGGCGATCGGCCGAGAATATCGCTGCCGTACGAGCCAGTGTTGAGAGGTCCCCAAGAACATCCCAAAAACGCCGTTCTCAGCAGTTGGGCATGGCTCGGTCCACTTTACAATGGATTATTCGCGTTGATTTGCATTTGTTCCCGTAAAAAATTCAATTGACGCAAAGATTGTTGCCTGCGGACAAGCCTCGTCGATTGGAATGGGCCCAACGAGTTATCGAAATGGCCGATGATGACGAGCAATTTTGGAACAAAATTATCATGTCCGATGAAGCCCATTTCACATTGAATGGGACTGTAAATAAGCAAAATTGCCGTATTTACGCCACTGAAAATCCTCAGGAGATTCAGGAATTGCCTCTTCATGACGAAAAAGTCACAGTTTGGTGTTAGTGCGAAAACGGTCATTGGGCCGTTTTTTTCCAAAACGAAAATGGCCATGCTGTTACCATCAACCAGGAGCGTTATCGCGACATGATGACCAATTTTGTGATGCCAATTATTCGTCGAAAGCGTATGAGGCAGTTCCGGCTTCAACAAGACGGCGCTCCACCGCACACAAGTCGCATAACAATCGATTTTCTGAAGAATTTGTTTCCGGGCCGTTTGATGTCGAAAAGTGGTGATTTGGACTGGCCACCGCGTTCGCCCGATTTGACGCCCGCTGACTTCTTCTTGTGGGGACATTTGAAGTCAAAGGTTTACGTTAACAAGCCAAGGACCGTAGAAGAGCTCAAGGACAACATTCGTGAAGAAATAGCCGCTATTCCGGCCGAAATGTTGGCGAAAACGATGGAAAATGCTGCAAAAAGGGCACAATACGCCATCAACGCCAGAGGCGGCCATTTGAGAGATATCATATTCAAAAATTGATGTAAACAAATCTACTTGGAACAAATTAAATGAATAAGATTGCCAACCGCCAAATTTTTATTTTTTTCTTTGATTTTTTTTTTTAAAACATGGGTCCGTCGAATATGGGCAACCCTGTATAACAAACTAATGTATGTTCAATTTGGAATAATATTTTTTAACAACTCTTATTTAATTTTTGGAATAAAAATACCTAAATAGTAAAATTGAGATTTATTGTACCCTTACCAAACCATGAAAATAATGAAATAGAATCTAACATTTGAATTTAAAAACAAAACCTATGAATTTGAAGAAAACAAGCATTTAAAAGATTTAAAACTGAGCAATCATTGCTTAATAAAAAATATTTGTCAATTGGTAAGAAATAAAGGTTTAGAAATTATACAATTAGATGTAGACACAATTATAATCAAAAATTCAAAAAATATCAATGTTAACCAAACTTGTAATGATAACAAAATTGTTTTAAACGGAAACTACTGAATAAGTTTTAATAATTGTTCAATACGAATTAAAACTTTTCCAATTTTTTGAAAATTCAAATGAAAAGCAAATAATTGAATATGTAAACGTAACTCGAAATTTTTGCGCAGAAAATATCATTTGATCAAATCGAAGAAGAATCAAAATAATGTAAAAAATATCAAAAAATTAAAATTCCATACAAAAAACCTACAGTTGTAATATTTTAATTGTAATTGTTATACTTATTTTCGTTGCATAAAAACATAAAAATTGATATAAATAAAAGAATTCAGGAGAATTCTAATTTAAAGGGGGGAGTAGTTATATATGATAAGCCCACCCCTGATGATTATGACCAATTTATTAATTCACTGGGTAAATAAACTTTGTATAACTATTACATTGTCAAAACAAATTAAATTAAAAAAAAAATAAACTAGATTTTTTCAAATTAATTCAAGAAACTGAATTTTGCAAATTCTTATTAATTCATGTTACAAATAAATAAGTTCAACAAACTGCATTTCTGCAATTTGATGCAATTTAATTTAATAACTGTGTTAAACCTTATTGACTCTGCAAACAAAACAGAAAAGTAAAAATAATGATTGTTAAGAAGAAATGTAAGTTAATTTTTAGTTTCACCTCTTTAGAATCGAACGTTTAATTAATTCATAAATAAAAAATATTTTTTTTTTTTTTGAATTATTTACAAACAAATAATTAAATTTGCGTTGCAATATGTAGATAATAACAACAAACGGAAAAAACAAAACTTAGGAAATTCAAAGGGATTTGCGTCTTTTTAATTAAGAACCCAAAACTCTTTTGAACAGGCAAAGTGATAATTAAGATCCGTCAAAAACATAACAATTTATACAGCAATATTTCCCACAGGAAACAATGCTGTGTAACTGACTTGAAGACAAAGAGTTGATATTTTAGAGCATAAATAGATAGCAATGTTAATCCTTCTGGAACATACTTCAACAATTGTTACAGCATAATTTGGTTAGCACCTTTAGCAGTTAACTACATTGACAAAATAAGTGAAGCGATATGATAAGCAGTTAACCGCAAAAGATAAAGGATATAGTTGTATTTCTGAATGTGATAAATTAACGGTAATAACATAACAGAATAGTGAAAAAGAGGCAATTAGTGGAGAAAAAAATGTCCTACAGCTGATATTATCATCATTATGTAAAACTAACTGAATTGGCCACGAAATATAACAAATAATTTGTTCGCGCATGTTTCAAAACAACAGATAAATAATAGTACAGAACATTGTTTGTACCCTCTTTTCTGAAACGTACTTGATAAAATTGTAGGCATAGAACTCTTTTGTTCTGTAATTTTTTTTTTTGGAAATAAATACTTAGCTAAGTTAATGCCATAAATGACCTACACAGATAGACATATTTTAAAATATTGATCACTTTTCGGGATAATGTTAATTTGCAATGTTAATGTCTGCTAAGTTATTATTACAAAAGTTGTTAATGACTGACAAAACGGTTGTAAATTTGTGAAGTTTTTAATACAAAAAATTTACGATGAAAGCCTACGATTAGGTACATAAACTGTTTGACTTTGAAATTTGCTAACAATTCTTCAGAAACTAGACCTGAAGTCATTGCCACAAAAGTGTCCTGAATATACGATTCACCATAAAAGGGATAACAAAAGCTGTTCACACATTCTAATCACACATTCACCAGGCATGAGCATGAGTAGCGGTTAATTTTATGGCCACCATTCTCAATAACCAAAATGAAAGCAATTTATGGTGCTCTCATCGTAATTTCAAGCCAAGTACTAAGTTCGTTCATGGAAGGAAGTTCTTTTTTTTGTTAACAGTATTATTATAAAAGTTTGGTTTTTTTTATTCTATCTTTAACAATAACCACATTTCTGCAGTGTTGAATTTTCACATGATAGAGTTCAGTACCCGTTTTTACTTGCAAAGCATTTAGGAGATTCAATCACTGGTGGTCCTCTCTTACTCATCTAGACCGACTTGTTGTTCCCTTCAGGT
Source organism: Philornis downsi (assembly GCA_019455685.1). Taxonomy (NCBI): domain Eukaryota; kingdom Metazoa; phylum Arthropoda; class Insecta; order Diptera; family Muscidae; genus Philornis; species Philornis downsi. The sequence goes on from JAHXMU010026435.1 coordinate 2,759,147, forward strand.
TAAACGGGGACAAGTTATAGAAAAAGTAGTTAAATTTAAAAATTATTAACCACACATTGCATCAATTGGAAAACAAACAAAATGAAACATTCCATGAATATTTTCAGCACAAGATTGTTTCAATAAGACAGATTTCTATTAACAGTGTATAACAGAAATATGTATGTTAATTTCTTTATTGATGCTTTGTTCGCAGCAATTATGTGTGAAGGATAATTATGCGAGCCAAAAAGAAAAAATTACAGTGTGCGAAATGCATTTCTAAAGGGTGTCCCAACAACAACGCAAGATTTAAATTTGGCGCCGTTCAAAGTGTCATTGTTTGACATTTGAACAATTGTTATTATTTTCTAGTAGAAGGTACGAGGTTAGTAAAAATGGAGCGCTACACGAATGAACAACGCATTCTCATTGTGAAATTGTTTTACCAAAATGGTGAAAGTTTTGCGGCTACAGTTCGCAAATTGCAATCAATTTGGGGTCACAATAATGCTCCAAAAGAGTCAACTGTAGAGAGATTAATGGATAAATTTGCCAAAACTGGGTCTGTTAATGATGTAAAAACAACAACGCGCCTTCGACCAGGTCGATCCACTGAAAATGTCGCAGCTGTACGTGATGATGTTGCTCAAACTCCATCCACCACAATTCGACACCGAGCTCAGCAAATTGGTGTCTCCAAATCCACTATGCAGCGAATTTTGACGAAAGATTTGCATCTTCATGCATATAAAGTCCAATTGACTCAGAAACTGAAGCCAGCTGACCATGGACAGCGAAGGGGGCTCCTTAATTGGGTATTGGAAAGACAACATGAAAATTCTGATTTTGCCGATAAAATCATCTTCAGTGACGATGCCCATTTCCATCTTGATGGCTTCGTCAATAGGCAGAATTGTCGCATTTGGGTTGAGGAAAATCCTCGAGTGATTCACAAGAAGCAAATGCATCCTCAACGTGTCTCTGTGTGGTGTGGATTTTGGGCTGGGAGAATCATTGGACATTTTTAATGAAAATGAGGCATGTCAAGCGCAAACAGTCAACTGGTATCGTGAAATGATAACCAGCTTTTTCGTGCCTAGAATTGAAGAAATGAATGTGGAAGGGATGTGGTTTCAACAAGACGGCGCCACATGTCATACAGCCAGAGAAACAATTCAATTGCTGCATCAGTCATTTAAATCTTGCGTTCTTGTTGGAACACCCTTTATTTGAGCATCCATTTTTGTAACAGGCTTTAGCAACTGTTGCCTAGATAAACGGACAAGAGGGGCGTTACTTAATTTACTGTTGACATTTTCTAATAATTAATTGTCACTGGGCCATCAAAGTTAAAAAAAAATGCGGCAGTTATAACAAATATTAAATATTGAAATAAATGCAATTATGACAAGAACTAATGATGTATTGATGTAATCAAAGCAAAACTGTAACGGCGAAAACAAATAAATTAGAATGGCCCGTAATTGATTACATTCTAATTCTCAAACCAGGGGACAAGAATCTTTTATAATAAATTTCATTCGGATTTGACATTGATATGCCTTTTTGAAATACGATGTAAAAGCATCGCTTTAAGAGCCACATTTAAATACGTTTTCAAGAATTTAATGTATGTAAGTGTAAATGTACAAGCTATAGCACCGCTGTGAAAACATTCCACGGGGGACTAAGGAATCATCCAATTTGTTAGAGCAGGGTCCATCTATTGTTACAGCGATGAAAGACGAAAATAAGTCAATGCTGTTAATAATACGTGTCAGTTGCACACAATTAACTTATAGGCCACTTTGGTTGAGAATATCTAAAAGACCTCATCCGATCGTTGATAAAGCGCAACAATCTCAAACTAGACCGACCGGCAAACTGGCTAAGCAACTCTTCTCTTCCTCAACAATAGAACATTCTGCAAACCGCATGTGAAAAGGTCCGCGTATGTATTGGATGGTTTCAATTTATGATTTACCGACAGTCGCAAATTTAATAAATACAACATCTTTGACAAAGACATAGAGCTTTTTACAAACCTACACCCTGTCCCATACTAAGAAACTCACTTTACTTCATACAAACTGCACAGATGAAATTTAAAGCCGCAACAATTCAGCCAAGTCATGAAATAAATAAACGGTCACGTCACTGTGGCCAACCAATCGAAACACGAGCGACGTTTTTGCTCCAATTTGGAGACTCATTCATAATTTTGAAGTTTTTAATTTCAAGCAAGAATCCAAATGAAAATCGTTAAAGCAATCCAAACTCCGGAACTTTGTCTTTATTTTACTGGCGCAGTCGGTAGGATAACTTCAAAAGTAATCTTAGTTTGATTGATATCCGCAAAAGAACACGCGATTAGGCACCCGCGCGACGGTTAATATCGTGTTAAGTTTAATAAAAAAACCATCGATAATGACACGAAGACACAGAAAAAAAAATTGCCTAAAATAAAACCTGAAAACCAGGAAGACGTCGCAGAATTTGTGTGAGGTTGTAAATCCGATTCGGTGACCGCATGACCCCACGAAAGTGCTGTGTGTGCAAAAAATAATAATTGATAAATTAGAAAAACATAATTTTTAAGAAATATACATAGGTCAAACCACTGAAAAGACAATATGGCTCAACCAGCAGCAGCATCAACAACACCAACAAATACACCTCTATCGGACTCTCAAAATGTCCAAGGTGGCGTCCCAGATTGGGAATATGGAAAAATTTGACGGAAATCCACATTCCCTGTACACCTTTATTAGCCGAATCGACTATATTCTGGGACTCTACAACACCAACAACATCCGACAGCAACATATTTTGTTTGGGCACGTCGAACGTTGCGAAGGTAGTGAAGTCATGAGGACACTCGGGATGAGTAACATGACTAGTTGGCCTGAACTACGACGACAGCTGATGCTGAATTACAAAACGCAGACACCCAGCCGTACTTTGCTTGAGGAATTTCGGAACACACCTTATTAAGGGAATGTCAGATCATTTCTGGAAGAAGCCGAACGTCGTCGTCAAGTACTAATAAGTAAGTTAGAGTTGGAAAATGATGCTCACGAAAAACTATTGTTTCTTAGATCAATTAAAACAAGCATTAAGAGCTTGATGCCAAAATTACTAATGGAAATTTATGTCAGAGTATCCAAACACGCAGTACAGAACTTACGATCACTTATTAACACTTTACAAGAAAAGAACATGTATGAAGATGTCAACCAAACACAAAAGACCACACAAAAAAATATTTCACATGAAAAACAATCCAAAACTTTTACTCATAATCCAAATTCATCTAGATACAATGCACCACTTCATTTCAACCAATTTGTAATCCACCAACTGTTTACCCGAACCCACAACCATACTACAACCAACCAAATTATCAAACCTATCGACCACCTATTCATCATTATCAACCTAACAATAATTTCACACAACAGCCAAACCCATCTAACATGTAAGTTAACACGATATCTGTTCCACCCTAGTATTCTCGGTGGAAGACGTGGTACAATATCGAACGTTGACAACATCACAGTGCTTGATCAGCATTGCAATGCCCACAATTGTTTGGAGTAAGCTAACACCGTACACAATCAGAATTGCGATGTCTACAATTATATTTAAGCATTTAGAGTAAGCTGACACTGCACACGAGGCGCAGTCTCAACAATTTAGTAATTAAGTTAAAGCCAGAAGTTATTCTTTTCGAATGATGGAAAGTAGTCTCTTAAGGAAACTCGAATAAATAAGTTCAGACTGAACTCTAATAAATATTACCACACAATTTAATAATTTGTATGCACCAAGACAAAATTGTCAGCGACAAAATTTATTTGACGAAACCCGTTTTAGGTACAGAAGCCCACGAGGGTTTAACGTGAGTCCCGCCGTGAAGGCCTTACCCACGGTGTGCGACACACTGGGCATATTACAATGCGATTGCCAACGCCCCCCGGGATAGCCAAGTAAAACTTGGGCTATCTAGGAAAAGGGGCTGACAATTTTGGTACTACCGCATATTGTCAACCCTTTCTTTGCAAAAGAGTACAGACTGGATATTTTTACATACCTGCAGATGGAACGGTCGATACTACATTGCAAGGATGCAGTACCCTCACCGGTGGGAGGCGGGAAAACTCCCCTTTCGTTGGCCGACGGTGAACGGCAACCATGAGATATAGACAAAGGGAAAACCCCATGCCTGTCCGTACCCCCCAAGAGATCAAAAAGATACAGATGACAGGGCACGAACCCGAGACCTGCCCGTGTGTCCCTATCACCCCAGGTACCAGACAAAGCCTCTGGTCAGACTTCGTAGATAATCTAACTCTGTAGAAAATCTACTTCCAGTTTCAACCCCTTGCGGCCCAACGACTGGTGCCTCCGCACACGAGCACACAGCTGCCAACAGTCAAGCTGAACGGGATTGTGGGATCAGCATGATCCGAACAGTCCCACAGCCTCTCAACCCCCAGGTCAGACTGCCTCGAAAAGGTCAGCAGACCCACTTCCCACAACTACGTCACAGTAGCCCTCCGCCGAGCAAACGCTCTGGAAGCAAACACCGTTACTCTAGCGAAACCATCCTGAGTAGAGAGCATATTGCTAACTATCCCTGACCTTGTTATCGCTAATCCCTGAAGGTCCCTTGTTTCTGCATATAAGGGACATTCGCACAAAACGTGTCGCCAGTATTCGACTGGTGCACCACAGTTGCACGACTCGCGATCGGACAGTGCTCTCTTATGCAGGAAGGCATTGAGTGATCCATGTCCCGTCAGCAAGAAACCAAGACAGAGGTTAAAACCAAAGTCAGGGTTTCTTCCAACAAACCTAACATCTGGCAAAAACCTAAATGTAGCACGTCCGTTCTGATTCCCTTCCCAACGTGTTTGCCACCTTGACAAGACACATTCGTTCAAGAGTCATGCTCTCTACCTCCCACAATGGGCCAATCCGTTCCCGTTTTAGGTACAGTCAAGTCCCAAACCAACAACAACCACATAATACAGATACAATACAAACTAATCAACCAACTAACCGGCCCAGACAGTCAGAGAGCGGACAGAGTAAAATAAGTATCGATAAGCTCAGAAATCAAGAAGTTGTATCCTATAAACAGTACAACCCATACAACAGCTATGTCCTATCTTATTACTATGCTGAATACCACCTACAGCAATGTGAAGAACCTGACGAAGAGGACTTTAACTCACAATTCCTTTTACCATCTACTGACGACGAAAACGACAATAAGAAAGAATTGACTATTGAAGAAGCAGACAATTTTCAACCGACAGCCTCGGAAATCAACAATTTATAGTAATCACTTACAAAGAAAACTACCAGAGATGTCTGATTGACACTGGTTCTACGGTCAATATTATGACTCGTAATGACCCGGAACAACACGAATTTCTATTACATCCGTTCTCTACAAATTACACAGTACAACAGCCAATCTGGGGGGTGAGAAATTCCAAGTCAGGCTGATGGTACTAGGTCAGTATAGTAAAATACTCAAAGGGTTTCGCGTTCGTATGTGTCAGTTTTTTTCTATGACCTTTTACATTTTTTCCTTATCTTGATGTTTTTTCGCTTAGTTGTAAAAAATATTACGTATACGTATACGTATTTTACAATATTTTACTGACGTTCTAAAACATGACCACACATGAATGTGGGTGCAATTTGTGTAAAAAAATCATGCAGGTAGCCAACAGCAAAAACCCAAATAATTACAAAAGTGCACTTTCCTTTTTTCCTTTTAATTGTCCGCGCACATTTATGACCGTTTTTCAGTTTTTACAGCAACCATAAAAATCAAATAACCTTTTGTTTATTACCTTTTTTTTAATTCTGAGAAAATGTAAAAGTTCATAAAAAAAACTGACACATACGAACGCGAAACCCTTTGAGGATTTTACTATACTGACCTAGTACCATCACCCTGACTTGGAATTTCTCACCCCCCAGACAAAAACCCCAAAAATGTTCCACAGTGTTATAAACTATTAATAGGAAGGAAAATGTTAGCTCAAGCGGAGTCAGTAATTGACTACGAAAGACAGACTGTGACTCTTTAAATGACAAATACAAATTGATAAATTACCGTATTGCACCTCAACAGAACCATATTCAGAAAAGAACAGAAGTGCTTTGTACCTCATTGGAAGTACACTGCAAGTCGAAAAATAACAGGACAACATACGCATTATAATTAGCTCGATCACACCCGGATCAAACCTAATGCATTTTAAATTGCAACATTTGAATTATGAAGAAAGAGCAACATCACGATGGTGATATACTAACATTTAGTAACAAAATCAATCACTTTATCAATACTACGCATAATTCCCCAATTTATTCTAAACTTTACAGTTACCCCCAGGCTTACGAACAGGATGTTGACACCCAAATACAGGAAATGTTAGATCAAGGCATTATACGAACCAGCAATTCACCCTATAGTAGCCCCATCTGGGTAGTGCCAAAAAAGCAAGATGCATCAGGTAAACCAAAATTTAGAGTATAATAGATTACAGTAAACTTAATGAGATAACTGTTAATGATCGGCAACGTATCCCAAAAATGGATGAGATTTTAGGGAAATTAGGAAAGTTTAACTATTTTACTACCATAGATCTAACAAAGGGATTCCATCAAATCGAGATGGACACAGATTCAATTTCAAAAAACTCGTTTTCAACCAAACATGGGTATTATGAATGTCTCCGTATGCCATTCGGCTTAAAAAATGAACCTGCCACTTTTCAAAGATGTATGAATGACATTTTGAAACCCCTCCTTGGAAAACACTGCCTCATTTATTTAGACGATATAATTGAGTTTTCAACTTCTCTCGATGAACACTTAAATTCACTTCGTTTAGTTTTCGAAAAATTGTCTGAAGCCAACTTGAAATTACAGCTTGATAAGTGCAAGTTCTTACGACCAGAAACTACGGAACAAGGGACGGAATTAAGCCAAATCCTGACAAAATAATAGCCATCCAAAATTACCCTATTCCCACCAATGTCAAAGAAATTAAGGCGTTCTTAGGGTTAACTGGTTACTACAACAAATTTATCCCAAACTTCGCTGACGTAGCAAAATCCACGACAAAAGTATTGAAGAAGGATTCGAAAATAAATATACAAAACCCAGAATACATTTTATCATTTGAGAAATTAAAACAACTAATTTCAAATGACCCTATTTTAAAGATACCAGATTTCCATAGAAAATTTATTTTAACAACAGACACAAGTAATGTGGCACTTGGAGCTGTACTCTCACAAGACAGACATCCGATAACATTACATTACATTAGCCTAACACTTAACGATCACGAAACAAACTGTAGTGCTATAGAGAAGGAACTCCTTGCCATTGTGTGGGCAACTAAGATTTTTCGTCATTATCTGTTAGGACGACATTTTGAAGTAGCGAGTGACCATCAGCCATTATCCTGGCTATACCGAATGAAGGACCCAAATTCAAAATTAAATCGATAGAGGGTAAAAATATCAGAATGTGATTTTGGTATTACATATATAAAGGGAAAAGAAAATCATGTGGCCGATGCCTTATCCAGGATAAACTTAGAACATGCATACTTTAGTGAACAGACCCAACTTAGTGCTAATGATGATAATAGCGATTTAATTTTTATTACCGAAAGACCCACTAATACATTCAGACGATAAGTTATATTATATTTTCAAAAGGGCCACGAAAATTATTTTAAGAGCCAAATAACTTACATTTCATACGATAATATTACGGGAGAAAAAGCTGAACGATATTTGGTTGACCATTTCTGTGGGAAGTCTAGTATTTTATACATTGACAGCGATACCGATTTTGAAATTACTCAAAGTGCACACAGCGCAGTTATTAGTGCAAACCATACAAAAATTGTCCGTAGTCTCATCTTGTTGAAAAATATATCTACCTACGCCGAATTCAAGAAACTAGTTGTAATTACTCATGAGAAACTTTTACATCCTGGTATACAAAAAATGAGCAAACTTTTTAATGAAACACATTATTTTCTAAACAGCCAAGTACTCATACAAAACATTATCAATGAATGTCACATTTACAATTTAGCTAAGACAGAACATCGTGATACCAAGTATTCTATGAAAGTTACATATAAGCCCGATTTCTGCCGGCCTCATCTGAAGGGAAACATCACGTTAGTTGTATAGGCCTATACTCAAAGTTTGCAGCTCTCGAGCAAATGCCAACAAAGGATTGGATTGAGTGTAAAAACGCTCTCTTGCGTATATTCAATAATTCAGTTAAACCTAAATTACTGAAGGCAGATAGAGACGGGGCTTTCACTAGCCTAGCCTTAAACCGTTGGCTTGAAAGTGAAGGAATTGAATTACAACTAAATACCGCAAAAACAGGTGTAGGCGTTGTAGGGAGACTACATAAAACTACAAATGAAAAGATACGTATAATAAAAGCATCCGATGATAATGAGGCAAAATTGAGACAATACTTTTTATTTACAATCATAAAACCAGACACGATACCACAGGTCAGACACCAGCACACATTTCTATTTACAATGGAGAGCCGACAAAAAATACTCAAGTATAATAATAATATAAACAATGACAGAAATGAATACGAAGTAGACACAAGATATAGAAAGGGACCATTGCAAAAAGGAAAATTAGAGAATTCATTCAAATCCAACATGAACGTTGAACAGACAACACCAGATCACTACAAAGTTATTGACAGAAATAGGATTACACACTATTATAAATCGCAATTCAAAAAGCGAAAGAAAATTAACCAAAGTCATATTCCATAGGACTATGGTGTATAGGTACAATAGTGACATTGTTTACTACTATTTTGGCTTGTCATACCCAATAAATCCAAATAGGTAACCTTAATATTGATCGTGGGTATCTGATTTTCTCAGATAAATCACTGGAATTGCCATTGAATTCGAGCATCACTGTTTGCGAATCAATGTATCTCAAATAGACAAAGCAAGAAACCTTTTTTGTAAGCATTTGTCAAACTATACGAAATAGCCTCATCTAAAATATTTATATAGCAAATTGGAACGTCAATTAATTGGTTTAGCAATGTGCCGTGAAAATAGGAATAACGAGGACTTATTAACGCAGTGGGGTCAGTATTCAAATTTCTATTCGGAACTTTCAAGAAAAACTTAACGAAAGAGATTTCAAGAAAAACTTAACAACATGCCGCAGAATTCTATCCAAGTTCATGAAACGAATGATGTAATCACTCAGGTTAATGACATGTCAAAAAATGGAAAACTATGAAAGAAACCGCAACATGTATGACTTATTCACTTACGATCTAATGCAGTTCATAGAATACGTAGAGGATGTAGAAATGGGCATGCAATTGTCCAGACTGAGACTTTTCAGTCCTAAATGGTTGAACTATGACAAGCTAGACAATGTCAATAATTGGAACATTCTGCTGATAAAAACATGCACTTGGATAAATCATCATTATACTAATCCTATCGCACATCCTCAATAATTTTAAAACTGTTAACACCATAAAAATCATTCCGTTTCCTGACAATAAGGTCTATCAATTAGATTACACAAAAACTGAATCGTATTTTGAACTTAACAATAAAATTTACACTCAAAAAAATATTGTAATCAATGATATTTGTATTTCTAAAATATGCAAATTGCCACGAAAGAATTAATTAAATATGTAGAGCCAAATGTAATCATAACTTGGAATTTAAGTACCACGTTTGTAAAACAAAATTGTCAATCTAATACTAACTTAAGTGTACAAGGCAATAAAATTATTAGAATAAGCGATTGTGAACTACAAACTAATGATACAATTTTCTTCGAAATTAAGTTGTCCCCAGAAATTGAACTGACGCAATTGTATCAACCTTTGAAAATTACAAAACTTAAAACTATCAAACACGATGACGTTATAATAATCGTTTCGAAAAATAATGAATTTATTTGTGTAATAATTGTAACCATGATAATTGTATTTTTGATAATACTTTTATTCTTAAAGCATTTAACGGCAAGTTCTATTGTAGCAATCTCTTCAAAAATCAAGAGACGACAGGAGGAGCAACAACTTGAGGTCACTATATAACCCCAATCCCTACCCAAAGATCCCTACCATGAACGATGGGCTTTTCGTTAAGGGAAGGGAAGTAAAGTAATTGTACGTACACCTTGTTCCACACTAAGAAACTCACTTCACTTCATACAAACTACACAGATGAAATTTAAAGCCGCAACAATTCAGTCAAGTCATGAAATAAATAAACGGTCACGTCACTGTGGCCAACCAATCAAAACACGAGCGATGTTTGTGCTCCAGTTTGGAAACTCAATTATAATTTTTAAGTTTTTAGTTTCAAGCAAGAATCCAAATCCAAATCATTAAAGCAATCCAAACCCCGGAACTTTGTCTTTATTTTACCACATAACTCCCGAAGTGCATTCCTTACATATGTATATTTGTGCTTAAGTACGTAGCACTGTTTTATATTTATTAACTGCAATCTTTTTTGAGCCTCCAAATTTTCCACACCATATCATTTTATATGGCGAAAATAGAACACTCAAAATAAAGCGCTTAAAGTACCAAGTATTTTTTGATCGGCTCTCCGCCTATCTATTCGGGTAGCTTTTAGACACGACTATTGTGAATCTTTATGAGACTTAATACAGCTTGGCACAGCTAATATTTTGCCAGATACCTCCTGCTACCCCCCTCCTGGTACCTCGCATATCGGAAGGAGTAGGCCGATGTAGCATTTGCAAATTTACCGGTCTTCATAAATGTAAATCATTGCATTTTTTTATGTTTCCCACAATCTGAAAAATATACTAAATTGCCAAGTTTAATCCACATATTCCTATGAATAAGATGTAGTAAAAAGAAATCTCTTATTTTTGCGTTAAGGCTTCATTTAGCATAATTGGAGTGGACCAAAGTATGCACCGTTTTGTGCGATGACTCGACATTTTGAAGGTAATAACATTATCCCTATCATAGAAACCATACTTCCTATTGGCAAGAAAGAAGCTCAAGCTTCTCTTGAGCCGAATAAGACGTTCTCAAGCAAACTCCCAAAAGTTTTGGCAAGTTACTATCGACGTATTAGACCTGGCGTTGTTTTGACGGAACACAATTCTCGCTTTGGCCAAAGGTGGCCGCTTGTGGGCGATGGCACCCTTCAGACCGACCAAATGTTGACAGTATGCTTTCGAATGAAAAGTTTCGCTGTAGGGGAGCTCATAGTAAATGATTCCGTCAATCCCCCCGCAGCAAAGCCTTCTTGACCATCAATTCTGGAAAATCAGCAGTAATTTGCTAATAGAAATTCGGTTCATGTCATGAAGTTTTTTTTGCTTCTGCTCGTATGTCAACCACACATCGAGCTTCTTCTTGCCGCCAGACTTCTTGAAGTGTCAAATTTCTTCCGAAAAATGAATCAGAGATGCTTTCGATCCTAAGTAAATAATCCACTAAGACTGCGCAAATAAACTACGGACATTTTGGGGGCAATGTACCTATACTAAGTCCTTCTTTGTAACTGGATGCGTTATATACATTTGTTTTATGTTTTATATTGACGATGTTGTCTTTAAACCCTCCTAGCAAAACAATAAAAACTTATGAAGTCAAAAAATCAACTCTTTAATCCTTAACTGCGAATACATTGAAACTTGAAAGACGTACATAACTCCCAATCTCTGTCCGGATAACCAGTAAATACTTTAAGTCAACTCAATTCAAAAGTTTATTCCCAACCCAGAAAAAAACTATTAAATCGGCGATAAAGGTATAAATAAGCAAGTCACTTTAATATTTTCTGACGAAGCGTCGCCCCGAGTGCAATAAACAAAAAGTGTAGTACATGCAGAATTTCGATCTGGACGAACAATGGTAGATGTTTAGTTTACAGCGAGGTGTAGTAATTTTTACGGCTTTGAGAAAAATTTCAAAATGTCATTTTTATTTTTCACAGCAAATTGTGTGATGAATATATGAAATTTATAATTTAACGGTTATTATTTGCCACCTCGATGGTAACAATATTCAATACCATTAATAGTACAAATTTGGCTAAAAATCATAGAAATCATGTCTAACAAAATGTGAACGAAATCTGAAACCGTTGCAACAACCAGCAAAAACATACCATAAAATGCTACAATTGCGGTCGTAAGGAACACTTTGCTTCTCAATGCAGAAACAAGAACACGGAGGAAAACACGAATGCAAACGCACATACATACGGGTACATATTCTGTGTTTGCAACATCGACGGAGAACGGCGTTTTTGGCTCCAGCGACAGCGGCGCGAGTTATGGAAACCCCCATAACACTAACAACAACACAACCACTAACCAAACCACAAAGGTTAAACGTAAATAGTCAAGTCAATGAACTAAATGTAGAATTCATAAGAATTATTATAAACAACTGCATTAATAATGAACCAATTGCCAAATTAATAAAAACTTCCAAAATGCTAACTAAGCATTACTAACATTTATATAAAGACACTAAAGTTATTAAGAAATTTAATCAAAATATAAAAAGCAAAATAAAACATACTGAAGTAACAAAAAACTTGCAAAATGCTAATTAAGCAATACTAACATTTAGACAATAAGGAAACTAAATTGGTTTATTAATAAAATACAGAATAAGCAATTTTGTTATTAATTTTATAAGTTTCATCTAAACATTTTTAACAATAAAAAATCAATTGTAATTCAGTGGTGAAAGAAACAAGTACTTTGTTCTTTATTATTTTCTTTTGGTCATCGTATGTTTGAAACCATTAATGATCATACTGAAGTAAACACTTTAGCAACGCAAAACAAAATTGTGTTGAGTGGAAGGGAAACAGTTCGAATTGGCGAATGCGATGTCGTTTTGAATGATGTGCTCTTTGTTTCCGAGTTACAATGCAACTTTATATTAGTTGGTAGAGAATCAACGAAAGACAAAGAAAGAGAGAGATTTATTTTTGTATAGTTCATAGAGCGAGAAAATGATTTTACATAAATGTTGCGAGTTTAAGGAAATTATCAGAGAATTTGGTGCATAGTATAAAGACAAAATTTCAGAGCGAAATGAATTGCACAATGTCCTTGAAAAGTAAATGCACGACTAGATCATTTCCGTAATCGCAAATTAGTGCGAAAGATTTAGCACAGGTCGTACACACTGATGTGTGAGGACCTATGAATAAAACAGTTGGAGGTGCTCGACATATTCTTACATTTATTAACGACATGGATCAGACGTTTGAGTTTTTTTTTAAGAATTTAAAAGGATGGTTGAGATCCGACAAAGGCACAGAGTATGTTAACCGAAAACTTGACGCGTATTTAAAGGGAAATTGCATCGTTCGGCCGCTCACTGTTGTCAGCACTTCGCAACAAAACGGTGTATCGCAACGTTTTAATAGAACATTGGTCGAAATGGCAAGGTTTATGCATATGTACATCTGTTAACGCCCAAAACATTACGACACATTTTTTTGTCCAAGTACACAGAAACTGCAACGCATATTACAGTGCATCGACACCAGTAACACGCGAGTTATGTACATATACAAACTCAAATTCACACACTTATGTACATATATAAAAATTGACACAATTAATGACTTTATGGAAAATATAATAAGTACAAAAAATTAATAAAACAAAAAGCAAACTCATTTCCGTTTAAGTCCAGAAAACGAAATTATTTGTCGGTCGCAATTCCAGGAATTGCAACCGTTGAATTCTAATATAAAAGAATCGAGAAATAATGTCAACATTATGCATAAGTAAACAAAAATTGTAAAATATATTTTAAGTCAAATTAACAGAAATAGATATTAACAATAAGTTTAATGATAATCAAAGAAAACAGAAATAAAGGCAGTTGTTAAAGATCCGCGGTTGAGACCTAACGGCATTTCGGTTGATTTACATTTTTTTTAAAAACGCTTCCAAAGGGAGTGGTTATAAAATTCGCGTACCCGACAATATGTTGATAAAAGTCAACAAGAATACGACGCGAGTGTTACCTAATGGTAACACACTCACGAAAATGCTGACCAGGCCGAAAAAGCATAAATGCTGACTAGACTAAGAAACATTAACCATAAGTTATTTTATTGAATATTGTAATTTTTGGCTTAGTTCGATTTTTCAACTCAACAAATAGACATATTTTTTTGGCTCTGCAGCCTTAAAAATATTAATTGGCGTCCAACGAAAAAAAAAAAACAATGCACCTCAAGTAGCTGCACCGTTTCAACGGAGAAGTAATGCATCTTAAGTAGCTGCGACGTCTACAACAAATCAAGCACCTCAAGTAGCTGCACAGATTTACAACCTACAAGCATCTCAAGTAGCTGCGCCGTCTTCAACAATCAAGCACCTCAAGAAGCTGCACCGATTTTTTATTAATACGCACCTCATAAGCTGTAACAGACAGGATCCCCGGACTAAACACAGCAAGCGAAATCAGAGTGGATTGTCGGCAAACGGATCACGCCAAAATCCCAGACTAGCTAAGATTGTCGCTGTTTTATTGTAAGTAGATTAAGTGAATATAAAAAAAAAAAAATAATATAAAAAATAATTTGTGTCAAAATTTGTTGCGATTCCTAGGGGACCCTCCAACAACATAAAAAATATACAATAAATAGCGAAGTAAGAAAAAGAAAAGAAAAAAGTTTGAAAAATGTCAAATCCATGTAACCTCATCAGACCCCCAATCCTAAATCTCCCTAATCCAGACAACAGTGGACAAACTAGTAACGACAGGAATGGTGTTAATATGGAGAAAACTATCGCCAGAATTTGCGCACAGCAGCCAAATCGCTATACTGCAACTGACACGACCAAGTTCCGACATAGCTTGTGTTGTCCAAACTATTGACGATAGACACAGGGATAATCTTTCAGACTTAGATAAACTTCCCGATGTAGTTAGGAGTTTTAGGGAATTTTCGGGAAAACCTTCTGAATTTAGTTCATGGAAAAAGAGTGTGGACAGAATACTTAAATTATATGAGCCAAATAAAGGTTCAGCCAAATACTTTCCTATTTTGAACACGATAAGAAATAAGATCATAGGCAACGCGGACGCTGCGTTAGAGTCATACAGCACCCCTTTAAATTCGGACTGTATATCTAGATGCCTAACATTACATTATGCGGATAAACGCGACCTTACCAAATGACGACCTTGGTACAAGGGAATCTGAAAGTGCAGGAATTTTATTCGGAAGTGTATTCACACTTAACGCCAATAATGGACAAATTGGCATTTTTAGACGTAAGCAGGGAAGCACTCGACGTTTTAGCGTAAACATATAGGTATAAAAATCTTGACGTTTTTATTAGAGGACTCAAGGGTCATATGTCAATTCATTTCGGTATGAAGGCACGCACAGATCTTCCACGGGCACTTCAACTATGCCTGAAAATGGAAGAACAACTCGCTAGGGCAAATTTCGCCACTTCACATAACAATGGTGGTAGAAATATCAAACAGCAACTTCAATCTAGTCTTCGACTACCTCGAAAACCACATTATCAAAATAAAAAGAAACAGTTACCATTCTACCCACAATTGTCTTATCCACCACAAGTATACCCTAGTATGGATCAATATAATTCTGCTCGGATCAAAGAAATTTTCATGAGGACATCGGATATGGAAGAATATGAATCAGGTATAGAACTTCACGAAAATAAAGACCAATTGCCACCTTTAGAGGAGTACATTAAAAACTACGGCATACTTGAAAATGAAAATGATCAGCAGCTAGAAACACGACAATTCGTAGATATTCATTTTTTATATTAACGAATTCGTCTCTACCATACTTCGAGTATAGGACGAATTTTGGACAAATCCACAAAATTTTAATCGATACCGGATCAAATAAAAACTACATACAACCATATCTTGTCTAAAACCAATTGGAAAACGAAAACCCTTACGCAAACTCAGTAGGAATAAGAACCGCAGTAACACAACATATATTTATTAACATTTTCGACAAAAGCTTTCAGCCATTAAAATTTTTCATATTAACAACGCTAAAATCTTTTGACGGAATATTAGGAAACGATAGTTTAAAAAAATGATCAGCAGTTATTTACACCTCGAAGGACTACATGTTAATAAATGACAAAATAAAAGTTAAAATAAAGCAAACAATATCTCGATCTGTGAATAACATAGACATCAGGACAGACCGTTTTAGTTCCATAGAAAAACTAAAGCTAAATATTATTATTGAAAAACATTATTCAATGACCCGGATAAACAACTTACTTATACTACAACTGTTGTTGCAGACATTCCCACAGTCCCATACATACCCTATGCATTTGAAGGGCGGAGTAGAAAAACAAATAAAGGAGCTTCTGAGTCAAGGTATAATTCGACAATCTCGGTCTATGTACAATTATCCTATATGGATTATACCCAAAAAGTGGATGCATCTGGACGGAAAAAATATAGAATGGTTGTTGATTTTCGTAAATTAAACAAAGAAACAGCTCCGGATAAATACCCTATCCCTGAAGTAAATAATATACTATTGCAAATGGGTAAAAATAAATTATTTACTTTCTTGGACCTAAAAAGTTGATTCCACCAAATTCCTCTTAAGGAGAGTGATAGAGAGAAAACAGCTTTTCCATCAATAACGGTAAATATGAATTTAGAGACCGCATAGGAAGAATTTGATTCGTCTATATGGATGACATAATTATATTTGCGGATATTTGAGACATTAGAAAGGGCGAACATGAAGGTTCAACTAGATAAATGTGAGTTCCTCAAAAGGGAGGTTGAATTCCTAGGTTTTATAGTGTCTAACTGTGGTATAAAAACCAACCCTGAGAATGTGGAAGCTATTGAAAATTGTCCTCTCCCGAAAACGTTAAAGGATTTAAGGTCGTTTTTAGGTCTCTCAAACTTTTAAAGACGTTTTATCAGGGATTACGCCAAAATAGCTAAACCTCTGACAAAGCTTCTTAGAGGGGAGGCAGGACTAGTGTCCAAATTCTGTTCCAAGAAAATGCTCATCCATCTCGACTAGGAGGGAATTGAAGCATTCAACAAGTTGAAAATGGCATTGTCCTCAGAAGACGTAGTACTATCCTACCCAGACCTAAAAAAGGAATTTGACCTTGAGTAAAGCAGAAGAACACTATGCGACAAATGAAAAAGAAATGCTCGCAATAGTTTGGGCTCTCAAATCTCTTAGGAATTATTTATATGGCTCCGCAAAGATGAACATTTACACAGACCATTTCCATTGACGTACGCACTGAATAACAAGAATGCAAATTTCAAGCTAAAAAGGTGGAAAGCCTTTCTTGAAGACTTCAATTACGAATTGTTATACAAACCCGGTAGTACGAACAAAGTTGCTGACACTCTATCAAGACCTCCTAAAGAATTACCCAAATAAACGCATTAACATCCGCGCAGCATAGTCATGAAAGTTCATCTCATGGGCTAATACAGTAAATGTTTTTAAAAATCAAATTCTATTATATTCTGAAGGAGAAACATTATCATATAAATTCGAAATAGTAATCCCAACTTACCACAGACATACCATAAATGCACCAGATTCTACACTAGAGATTCTTACAGATATTCTAAAAAAATATCTCAACTCATTGGTCACAAATTGTTTGAAGACCACTGACGAAATTTTAGGTGTATTGCAAAAAATTGTTCGCAATAAAGTACTCTCGGATTATGGCATGCTTGCGAAAGTTAAGATAGTTTAAAATTATGTAAGGTGTGCAAAGACAAGTACGAAAGGCACCCAAATAAAGTCGACTTACAGGCAACACCAATACCACAATTTCCTGGACAGATAACACACGTGGATATTTACATTACTGAAAAGAAGGCAATCCTGACCGCTATAGACAAACTTTCGAAATACGCTCAGGCGAAAATTTTGAAATCTAGGCCGGTAGAAGATGAAAGGAACCTCTTAGAGAAGTTATCATATCTTTTGCAATACCCGAAATTATAGTAATTGATAACGAATAATCGTTTAGTTCAAAGTCCATTATCTTTATGTTGGAAAACCAATATAGGATAAAAGTTTTTAAAATTCCCCCTTATAGCAGCACAGTAAACGGACAAATCGAACGGAAATTATGCGTTGCTTGAAAGCACAAAATGTTCATAAGTCATTTTCGGAACTTCTACATAGATCAGTTTATGAATACAATAATTCAATACACTCAACAATTCATAAGAAGCCAGTTGAAGAATTTTTGGAAATAGAGTTAGATCAGAAGAACAGGGCATAGAAAACGAAAGATTGGAGGTAATCGATAGGCTCAAAGGAAAACAATCAGATGACATCAACTATCATAACAAAAGGAGAACAAAACCCAAGACATATGAACATGGACAGATTATATTTGTAAAAGAAAACAAAAGATTAGCAACAAAACTCAGTAAAACTTACAGGGAAGAAATCGTTGAAGAAAATATAAATTCAACAGTTTTGACAAAATCAGGAAGAATAATATACATATACAAAAGCAATATTACGAATTAATATACTAATTACTTTCAGATAATTTTTTGTACTGGCATCGGCTGATGTGCAAATATTTGATTATACAAATTCTTTGATCGTGACGTTCAACTACGGATTGGGACATTTAAAATCATCCATATTATAGAAACTGACAGATACCAAACACTAATCAACTCCATGCAGGAAACCTTATTCCAAAACATAAGTCAAACCCATTTCCTACATCCCTTCCTCAGCCATGAATTGTCTCAAATCCAGGGGTACTTGGAATTATACTTATGAATAATAATAAACAGGTTATACTAAATAAACTATCCTTAAAAAAAATCAATAAATTAACAAAGACAACTAATCAGACAGTTAATAGCATTAACGATATCGATCCCAATAATAATCAATTAATACATAAATTAAAATTTAAAATAGCAATACTTAAGCAAGAAATAATGAATATCCAATACGCCATTCACTGGGCGAAATTAAGCATTGCTAACTCCTTCATTCATTCTACAGAAGAAATAGACATTGTAAAGAAAATTGTAAGCAAAGATTCCATACCTTTTGTAAATATAGAACAAAAATCTGAATTTTCCGAAATAAAAATAGCTTCAAATAATAAATCAATTATTTATATTCTAAGTATACCAACAACAGATCAATATGTTTGTAATAAAATATTCATAAAACCTGTAAAATTTGATAGATTTATAAGTCAAATACCATTTGAAAATGTATTGAATTGTAACAAAACCACGTTTGGCATCAAAAAGAAATGTAAGAAATATAATGACATAACAATTTGTAATAAGGAAAATTTAGAAGAAATAGAAAATAACACATGTTTATTCAGCCTAATCAATAGCAAAAAATGGCATTGTAACGTAAAAAATAACAGACATATTTTAACAGCGGAAGAAATATTCCCCGGTACGATTTCGCTAAATCAATTCAATGACACCATTTACATACATAAATGAAGAACCACAAGATCTCAATGGAACATTCGTTATTCAGTTTCATAATGCAGCTATAAATATATTAAATAAATCATATGAATTTTTCGAAGTTACAGAATTTCAGCCTTTACCACCAATTCTACAACCAAAACATTCTTCATTTAATGTGGAAGAATCCTTATCACTGGAAATAATCAAGGAAATACAAGCCAATAACACTGAAGCAATAAGTCTCTTGGGAATTAAACATGTGTGGAGTCTAACCACGAAATTTGGACTCTCCAGGTTGGCATTATCACTAACAAAAACGAATTGATTATCGCTCAGGCTATGATCAACTCAAGTTCACTGCATAGTCGTCGTCAAAATTCCACGACAAACATATTGGATCAACAGAGCATCGAACCGCAACGAATTCAAAGAATTTCCCATATTCCATATTTTTAACCGACCGTGGACGCCCGGTATTAAGAGGAAAGGTGTTAACGCCCAAAACATTACGACACATTTTTTTGTTCACGTACACAGAAACTGCCGCGCATGTTACAATGCATCGACACTGGTAACTCGCGTAGCCGGCAATATGCGGACAACAGTCAACAAGAATACGACGCGCGAGTTACATATTCAATTTCAAAGACAAACACATACATATCAAAAGGGGCACAACTCAAAATTCTCTACTATTCAGTAGAGACAAAAAACCGTTTATGTAAAAATGGTTCCAATATTTAAAGAAAATATTGTTCCATTATGAAAAAATGCAATATTGAAGAAGGTTCTGCTATATTTTTTTCAATTTTATATTATGTTTGCGAAAATAAAACAAAATTTTGATTTATGACTCTAAACTAAACTAAAAATAATTCTCTTTAGTTGATCGTGTAGAAGCAACACACTTGACATAAAAATAGACATAACGGCATTTTTCCAGTTAAAGAAGATAGTGATGAGACGGAAATTTTTATAGTAGTTAGAGATGTGTAATGTAAATCAGTTTATGGGAAAAAGTAGATTTTGACAATTTTTGAGTTGTGCCCCTTTTGTATTTAGGGTGCGATATATTAAGATAGACGAAATTGGTGAATTTGTAACAAAAATAATAAATAAAAATTAATAACAAAAAAAAGTATTATGAAACGTATTTCCTGTTTCGAAACATTTAACACACTTATTGAAAATATAAAAGAAATGCTGAACAATCATTACCAATAATTTTGTAGAATTAAAATAAATATTAAATGACAAACAAGCAAATATGTATTTTCTTTTAAGTCTGAATGTAATTAATAAAAACATAATAAAGTCAGTTGTTGAAAAGCTCTCTAAAGAAAAAGTTGCGTCCTTTTAAATTAAGATTCTTTTTTTTTTTTTTAAACTCGATTGCTTGACAAAAATACAAAATTCGCGTGTTACACAACGGTAACACACTCACGGAAATGCCGACCAGGCCGAGAAGAATAAGTCCTGACTAGGCTAAGAAACATTAACATTAATAAGTTTTTCTTATTGAATATTGTAATTTTGTAGTTTAGTACGATTTTTCAACTCAACAAATAAAGATTTATATTTTTTTTTGGCTCTCCAGCATTAAAAATATTAATTTATCTTCGGACTCAGACGAATCATTGTGGCCCGAGGCTGTAAGTATAGCCGCATGCTGGCGGAACAGATTACCAATGAGTCTTCAAAAATTCTACGCCTTATGAAGTACATATGGTACAATAACACAAAAACAGTTGAAGATTATCGGATCTACTGCAATAGCATTAAATGAGAAACATCATCATAAGTTCAGACCAAAGGGTGTAGAATATGTCTTAGTACGATATTCGGACACATCAAACGGGAAGTCATCATAAGCCGCGATGTTTATTTTGTTGAAAATATTCCTGAAACTGATAGCGCCAATATTACGATTATTCAGGAGGGAGCAAAGGAGAACAATCTTTCAAAACAGTGTCAAACTGAGTAACTAAGATGAAGGCACAAATAACAATGATTATTAACTTAAAGCCGGGACGGACAAAAAGGCTACTGATGAAAATGGAAAGGTAGGGCCAGGAAGACTCCGAATTATAAGAAGCGGCGAGCGGGGAAGGCCGAAAAAGTGTTACGACATTAAAAATAGAAGTTATCCAAAAACATAAAGCTAAATTGCAAAATTGAACATTCAGAGAAGAAAACGAAAGTGATGTTTTCCTAAAAACTAAATAAAAATGTTTTAAATGATCACATTCGTTTGTTAACTAAAACCATTTGGGCGACATTCGCTATTCCAAATAATTTTAGCAATGACAGACATATTTCGCAATAATTTCGATATGAATTTTATTTCGCTATAAGTTTGTTCCATTCTGTGTTACGTTAGTCTGGATATGAAACACAAGTAAACAAGTAAACAAAATCAAATTAATATCAACCAGATAACATTACAATAGAACAAGAACATTCATGTATTACGCTAACTAAACAAAATCAAAGCATTGTAAAAACCTTAATGAATTCAAAATTCAAAATAAAGATTCAGTATTGAACTCACCTTTAAAACGTATAAACGTTTTTTTGTTTAAACGGTCACATAGAGTGTCATCCAAACGTATAAACGTTTGTTTTTTTATTCGATCAAATCGAATAAATTTAAGTGGCGCAGTCGGTAGGATCCGCGCAAAGGATCGCTAATTATAATGTTTAACGCAGAATTGTTATAAAAAAAGAATTTTTTTAAGAAAATTTTCGTATTTTGGAAAAACGAACGAAAATTAACTGGCGTAAAAGACCTCTGAATTTTAATAAAAAATTTATATGTGCTATTTACAACAAATAATGAAATAATTATTTTGAATTGCAACTTTTTGCTAAACACTATGCAAAATTTCATATTTTGTAAAAAAGATCAAAAATTAATCAGTGTGCGTTACACTTAATTGAAACCAAATCTCCGAAGACTATAAATAATAAAACTGACAAAAACAATACATAAAATAATTTCCACTACATAAAACAAAAACCAAAATTACAGCTACATAAGTTGAAAAAAAAAACAACACCAAACATTGCTAAGAAAATCCAGTGAAAAGACAACGGACGGCATCAAAATCAAAGAGCAGCAAATAACAAGGAATCCCAGCGGAAAGACAACAAGTAGCATCAAGATCAAAGGACACTAAACAGATCCAAGGAATCCTAGTGAGAAGACAACAAGAAGCATCAAAATCAACGACAATAACACTTTACATAAGCATATATATTTAATTCGTATTTTATTTCAACATATTTAAATGTAGAACAAACAAATAAAATTGTGGAGTACATGTATCTAAAATACTAATTTGATATAATTAATAAAATAAAATCGAATGTTAAAACAAAGTAAAGCAAAGAAATACTTTTGATAAATTAATATTAATAATGACAATGACTAATGAACAAACCACACTTCTATCTGTTAGTACTTAGATAGGCTTCCAGAATTTAGTGGAGACTATAGGGACCTCCAAACATTTATCAATTTAATAGACATTGTTCACCCTATACTTAGGACATACGACGAACCCTCCCAATACTTACTTTCCGGCATAATCAAAAGCCGATTGGGAATAAATTGCCAGGCCCAATCCTGGACGGACATTAAAACAATTTAAACAAATAACTTTGGCGAAAGACTTAGTATTAAAGAACTATTCGACAAATTAAAAAGCTTAACTTTTAAGACAAATAGTGTTGAATTTTACAATGACATTAAATCTCGACTAAGAAGTTTGAATAATAAGACAATCACTGTGTTATGTTCAGGACCTGCAGCGAACGAATGCGCGAGAAACAATATGAGGACAGCTTTGAACATTTTTAAAGAAAAATTACCGGATCCGATGAAAACAATTTTTACCTGCAGAAACCCGGAAACTCTCGAAGGAGCTATGGACATTTTGTTCCAATTGGGTTACTCATACACGACAGTATCAAATGGTATATTTGCCACAAATAAGTCGAGTAACACAAATCAAAACAATAGTAAAACAAAACAGGACAGCAACGACAAAAGACGACAATCTCAAACTCAACATGAGAATAAACAACAAAAATATACTTTCAATACTGGAAACAACCAAGGACACCAATACAATAGGAACCATGGAAACAATTTCCCACCAAAAGGAAACCAACAACATAACTACAATCAAAACCACAACTTTCAACCAAATACCCAATATCAACAGCAGTATCAACAGGATACTTTTATCCGAAAAATAACCAAACACCTCAAGAACCAATGGACATTAATATGGTCGAAAACAATCTAGAAACCGACAGACAAGAACATTATGAACACGAGAACAACCAAAAATTTCAAGATCCCCAACAAAATTATTCCTACCACCAAGGAAATCAAGAGACCCTATACCCAAATAACATGGAAAACACCAATCAAAATATGGAATCAGAATCACTAAATTTTCATATACAAGCCTTAAGGTAGAACTACCCTACATAATAGTAAAGTATAAACTAAAATTTATTATTGATAACGGAGCCACCCATTCCATAGTAAATCCAGGATCAGAATCAGGATCTTTTACTTTGAAAACCTTACAAAATCATGTCAAGACAACAACAGTATATCGAGTCCCATTATTTTCAGAATTAGGTGACCAAATTGAGAAATTTAATTTAATTGAATGCAAATTTCAGAATTACTACGACGGGATAATCGGAAACGATGTTCTCATACGATTCGGTGCAGTTATACAGGTATGTTCCAGATTCTACTTTGAAGTAAAAGTAGTTTGTAATCACTTCAATTTGAGACTTGGATGTTCTGAATTTTACTTTTTACTTTTTTCGAGCATCAAATCGTAGAAACTACTTTTAGGTAAAAAGAAGTGGTTTAAAAATACTTTGAAATTTTATTGTGAAACAAAAATTTGTGCAAATAAACATGTAAGTATAATAAATAAAAGTGGTCAGATTCCTTTGGTTGAATAAAAATTTTCCTTGTTTGAAGGAGACAACGCAAGAATACAACGCAGGATGCAATAATGCTACGCAAAACAATCTAGACCTGGAAAAAGGGGACCATGTAAAATTGGAAGAATTGTGGAATCTTTTTGCGGCTTAGTAATTTCCACGTGAGTTCCATCAATGCATCCTACTACACCGGGAATACTAAATTTTTGCATGAAGTGGCGCTTAGACAAATTTTGTTCATCAACTGTCATTTTCAATTTAATCCACCTAGGACAAATATATTTTTCTAGAACAATAAGCACTCGATTTAAAATTTTGCAGGTGGTGCTCCGTGCTAAGGCCACATAGTGTCTTTTCCGACCCCTCGTTGAAATCCTCCTTCTGCTAAAAATCTTAATGTGGCAGAAAGCTGTAGTTCTGCCGGAATGGATGACTTGGGAAGCCTCAATTTTATGCAATGTAAAATGCCATGAAATGCATCTTTGTTGATGCGATAATTTTGTAAAAACCTAATAGTTTTTATTAAAAGTATATTGAATGTACTTCAGTACACACATGTGTGTACTTACGTAATGACGCCCATATCCAGAGGATTTGAGTGATCCCGCAAAATTCGCCTTTGTAATTTTGCTCTTGCGTATTCATTGGTTTGGTATATAGTGGACACTAACACCGCATTCATTATTTATTTATCCTTTATTTATTTATTTGTCCTTATTTTTTATTTATCCATTAATTTTATGCAAAAAAAAAAAATCACAAATAGTAGTTTTAATAACTAAATTTTATTTTCAAGTCAATATCAGCTGTTTACAACTTCTGTTTTCGAACTTCATTTCATATGAGAAAATGAAACAACAAACCGCTTCATTTGCAAAACATCTAAAACGAAATGTTAACTTTTCAAATCGTATTTTACTTTAATTCCACTACTTTTTTGGAACATACCTGATAGGTTATAACAAAAATGTATTACTAATAAACCAAAAGAAAATTCTTTTGTTATATGTTCGAACAAATATGGTACAATTCATAGTGCCAGAGGAAAATGGGTTAGTTCACCTTACAGAACAACGAAACGATAAAGGAGATTTATGCCAAGAAGGCATATAAAATATTGAAAACTATAAACTGGAAGTACAAACGGGAATGGGTAATTCAGACGTAATTCTTGCCCATGCCACTGGGGCAACTGTAGTAAACACGAAGTAGTTTGCATTGTCAATAAGAGTTCCAACAAACAGAACCAATTCTTTAGCAGATTCGTACATCACATATGAATTCTGAAGAAAGAGATTAAAAAGCACCCACTTAACATTCACGAGTGCAATAAAGCACAAGATAAAATCATATCGATACCCGTATATTCACAAAGAAGAGGTGCAGTCAAATCCAAGAGATGCGTGATAATAATATAATTAGGCATAGTAGCTCACCATATTCTGCTCCTACATTGATTGTAACTAAAAAGCAGGAAGCTACCGGAAAGAAAAAGTGGAGGTTAGTCGTAGACTACCGGAAGTTAAACGAAGTAACTATCGACGATCGATACCCAATACCAAATACCGACGAGATACTTGATAAACTGGGGAAATCATTTACGTCACCACTTTAGATCTGGCGAAAGGATTTTACCAAATTGAGGTAGATGAAACAGACATACAGCGTTTTCAGTCGCAGGCGGCCATTATGAATTTTTAAGGATGCCGTTCGGGTTGATGACACCACCTGCAACATTCTAACGTTTGATGAATAACGTGTTGAAAGACCATAATGTTAAAATACGTTTGGTGTATTTAAAGGGTGTCCCAACAAGAACGCAAGATTTAAATTTTAAAGAAAACACAGATATTTAAAAAAAATCGTGAAACTTTACTATATCGTAAAGTAGACAGAATGAGGTTATGTATGGAACAAAGTTTTGCATGAATGCTGCGGTATTTCATTAATGCAGCGTCCAATTTCCTCTTTTAAGACTTGAGTCGTCGTCGGCTTTTTCGCGTAAACCATCGACTTCAAAAAACCCCAAAGACAAAAGTCTAATGGTGTTAAATCGCAATCTAGGCGGCCAATTCTGGTCTCCAAAACGCAAACTAACACGACCGGGAAATGGCTGACGCAGCTATTGAATTGTTTCTTGTTGAAACCACATGCCCTCCACATTCATTTCTTCAATTCTAGGCACGAAAAAACTGCTTATCATTTCACGATACCGAACACCATTGACTGTTTGCGCTCGACATGCCTCATTTTCATAAAAAAAGGTCCAATAATTCCTCCAGCCCAAAATTCACACCACACAGTGACACGTTGAGGATGCATTTGCTTCTTGTGAATCACTCGAGGATTTTCCTCAACCCAAATGCGACAATTCTGCCTATTGACGAAGCCATCAAGATGGAAATTGGCATCGTCACTGAAGATGATTTTATCAGCAAAATCAGCATTTTCATGTTGTCTCTCCAATACCCAATGTACGAACTCCCATCGCTTTCCATGGTCATCTGGCTTCAGTTCCTGAGTCAATTGAACTTTATATGCATGAAGATGCAAATCTTTCGTCAAAATTTGCTGCATAGTGGATTTGGAGACAGCAATTTGCTGAGCTCGGTGTCGAATTGAGGTGGATGGAGTTTGAGCGACATCATCACGTATAGCTGCGATATTTTCGGTCGATCGACCTGGTCGAAGGCGCGTTGTTGTCTTTACAGCGCTAACAGACTCAGTATTGGGTCTGTTGGAGCAGACCTTTTGGAGCATCATTGTATCCCCAAATTGATCGCAATTTGCGACCTGCAGCCGCAAAACTTCCACCATTTTGATAAAACAATTTCACAATGAGAATGCGTTGTTCATTCGTGTAGCGCTCCATTTTTACTAACCTCGTACCTTCTACTAGCAAACAATAACAATTGTTCAAATGTCGAACAATGACACTTCGAATGGCGCCAAATTTAAATCTTGCGTTCTTGTTAGGACACCCTTTAAATGACATCATCATATTCTCAACCTCCCTTCAAGAACATCTTTAGTCACTCAAACTTAGTTTAAAATGTTTAGAAGAAGCAAAAGTTCAATTGGATAAATCGGAATTCTGCAAAAGAGAAAAAGAGTTTTGGGGGCATGTGGTAACCCAAGATGTTGTAAAACGCAATCCTTCCAAAGTCGAATGTGTTGTAAACTTCCCGATCTCTAAAATGCCGAAACAAATTAAACAATTTCTCGCACTCACGGGATATTATACGAAATTTATCAAAGATTACTTTAATTTGGCCAAAACAATGACAAAATATCTGAAAAAAGATGCGAAACTCAATATTGACGATCCCTCATATAATCAATGCTTCGATGCCTTGAAGAAAATACTGACCAATGACTCCATATTGACATACCCCGATTTCATAACAGTATTTACATTGAACAGACGCAAGTAACTTCGCACTTGGCGCAGTGATTTCCCAGAACAATAGACCAATATGTTACGTCAGTCTTACATTAAATGAACCTGAAATAAATTACAGCACAATTGAAAAGGAATTACTGGCAATAGTATGGCTTACGAAATACTTCACACCCTATCTATTTGGGAGAAAATTCATAATTGAGACAGACCATAAACCTCTTGGCTGTTTTCTATAAAGGAACCCAACTCCAAACTTGTTAGATGGAGGCTAAAACTATCTGAATTTGATTATGAAATCAAATACAAGAAATGTACAAAAAATGGAAATGCGGATGCATTATCCAGGATAAAAACCGAAATAGACATAAACAATATAGAGAAATTAGCAGAAATCGCCGAAAGTAAATCCCCTACCAATTTCTACAAGAACCAAATAGTTTTGAGAAAGATTACCTCAGGATCTACAAAGATCAAGACGAAGAAAATATTTCGGAATACAAGAAAGATTTTCGACCTTAAGGAAGTAGATCGTGCAACTGTGGTGACTTTGCTTAAGATCCATTTGATGACTGTTTTTATGAAATATTTGAAAATACATTTCATGAGTTTTTTTGGAATAACGAAAACTTTAAAGTAGTCAGATGTAGATTGGAACTGGAGGATGTAGAGGACGAAATGAAGTTGACCGAAATAATCGAATCGGAACACCTTAGTAAAAACCACAGAGGAATACAAGCCGTTTTTGAGGAACTTAAACGAAAAATTTACAATCCGAACTTAAAATTGAGAATAACTCAATTTATTAATAATTGCGAGATATGTACAATAGAAAAATACGACAGAACCCCACCAAAAATACAATTTCATTTAACTGACACACCCACAAGACCTAGGGAAGTTGTTCACATAGACGTATTTGACCCACTGAATAAAAGTCCTTTTATGACAATGATCGACAAGTTCTCGAAATGTGCTATGACATACATGATAAATGGAAATTCTTGGACCGAATTCAAGACAAAACTACTTCAAATAATCAATTCCTACGGGAAAATAGACAAAACCGTTGTCGATAACGAACTGGGCGTTAAGGCTATACCTACGAGACAATTTTTAGCAGACGAATATATTTGTTGCAATATAATAATAACCATTTAACTTTACATGCAACACTGCATTCATTGTATAACTTTACATGCACCCCTGCAAGTTCTTACTTTTCCTTTTGCTTATATTTGACATTACATTGTTTATATTATGTTATGCTTCTTCTTTTTACATCATAACTTCCTGTAAATAAATCATCATCATATTTTGTACTTTAAAACACGCTTTTACTTTTATCTGAAATAATCCGTGCCCCTGCAACAGGTTATGGGCCCAGATAAGTGATATTGCACAACAATAAGCTAAATCGATTGTGTGCAACTAACGCGTGTGTTAAATTTTGCTTTGTGCGAAATAAAGTACAAATTGCATTTGTTGCAATTGTGAGTTACATTTGTTGTGACAAAATAACTAAGATTGTTAGTTACTGAAGCGCATTCGTTGCGTAAACTGCAAGATGTCCAGAGACGATTTCAGCATTGATAAGCTACGAGGTAGCGAAAATTACCATACATGGAAATTCTCCATGCAGAACGTGCTGGAACTTAACAATTTGAAAGATTGCATTGCCGAACCAGTCATAGAGAAGGATGAGGCGAAGTTGCGGAAAGCTAAAGCAAGGATTGTGTTATCTGTACACGAATCCATTTATCCACACATTCAAGACCAGACATCGGCAGCCGCCATTTGGAAAGCCCTGAAGTTATTGTATGAAGACACAGGGCTGACAAGGAAAATTGGATTGCTACGTAAGTTGATCACCATACGCCTAGAAAATTGTGATTCTATGTCAGATTACGTAAACCAATTAATAAATACTTCACACAAATTGAGCGGCATAGGGTTTAGTATAAGCGGTGAATGGCTAGGGGCTATCATGCTAGCAGGTCTCGGTGAGGAATTTCGACCATTTATTATGGGAATTGAGAGCAGTGGCGTCCAAATTACTGGTGACAACGTGAAGATGAAACTACTCGACAGCGACTATAGCAAGCCCACTACGCAAAGTGCGTTGTATGCGGCGAAGAAGCCAAAAGGCAGGAACGGAGGCAGATTTAATTTCAAGTGCTACAACTGCGGTCGCAAGGGTCATATCAGCAAGGAGTGTACATCTAAGAAAAAACAGAGCGGAACAACAGCAAATGCATTTCATGTTCTTATGAGTCGTGAGAGCAGTCGTAAGACGGATGATTGGTACATCGATAGCGGAGCATCGCGACATATGACGTTTGATAGTCGCTGTTTAACGAATGTCACCAAATCCACGATAAATGATATATTGGCTGCAAATAATGAACAGATGAAGGTTGATGGTGTTGGAAACGCTAGGCTACGTGTTTGTGGCAACGATGTAGACGTTAATGATGTTTTATTAGTACCTGATTTATCTACAAATTTATTATCTGTGGCTCAAATTGTAAAAAAAGGTAACAAAGTTATTTTCGACAAAACCGGTTGCGAGGTTCTGAATAGTAACGGCCAAAGCCTCGTAAAAGTCAACAGTTCCTGCGGCGTCTACAAAATAGAAAGCAAAATAGCACAGTGCCTACTTGCTAAGCCAAAGGTTAGTCCAATGATCTGGCATCGACGTCTAGGACACTTAAATTTTGCTGACATGTATAAGATGAAAAATGGAGCTGCAAAAGGTATTGAATTTGATGGTGAGCATAGTGAATCATTATAGTGCGAAGTGTGTTGCAAAGGAAAGCAAGCAAGAATTTCATTCAGACACACGGGAAGACGTGCAACTGGATTACTAGACTTAATTCACTCTGACCTATGTGGACCGATGGAAAATAAATCGTTTGGTGGTGCTAGATATTTTTTAACCTTCGTGGATGATTTTAGTCACAAAACATTTGTATACATGCTGAGAACAAAAGAGGAAGTTTTCGATAAGTTTAAAGAATTTAAACAGCTTGTTGAAAACCAGAAAGGTACAAAAATTAAGTGCATCCGTACTGATAATGGTCTTGAGTACATAAACCAAAATTTTAAGGAGTTCTGCCGAAAGGAAGGTATTTTACATCAAACTTCGTGCACATATACACCAGAGCAGAATGGATTGGCAGAGAGGATGAATCGCACCATCGTGGAGCGTGCCAAATGCATGATTTTTGACGCAGACTTGCCAAAAACGTATTGGGGTGAGGCAGTCAACACTGCAGTGTATATAATAAATCGGTCAGTGAGCTCAGCCTTAAACGGTGACATACCCGAAAGTATTTGGAGCGGACATGAGGTTGACCTAAGCAACATACGCATTTTTGGATCCACTGTGATGGTTCATGTGCCAAAACAACGAAGGCTAAAATGGGATCCAAAAGCAACAAAAATGGTATTCGTAGGCTATAGCGAATTGACAAAAGGCTATCGTTGTTATGATCCAAAATCACCTAAATTGGTTATTAGCCGTGATATATGTGTTATGGAAAATACCAAAGACATGGAACGAGTTTCTGCTGGCGAAGAGAATGCTGATTCAGTGGAGGCCGACAGTGATGAATCGATAAACGTGGATGCAAGCATCGATGAGTCTGTGGACGTTACAGAAGACTTTGATAACGGCGTGGATGAAACTTATATGCCAGACGAAGAGGTGTCTCCGGCAAAGGTAATCAGAAAATCAGGTCGTGAGCCTGTACCACGAGATTTCACAAGTCATGGTTACGTTTCTCATATGGCAACTATTGGTCAAAGCGAAAGCGAGCCCACTACAATTGAAAATGCCTTAAGCCGTAGCGATCGTCAAGAGTGGACTAAGGCAATAAATTCGGAGCTGGAGTCGCTCATTCTGAACAAAACTTGGATTTTAACATCGTTACCAGCAGGCCGTAAAGCTGTCAAGTCCAAATGGGTTTTCACTACGAAGCGAGACATGGATGGCAAAATTTTAAAATATAAGGCACGTCTGGTAGCAAAGGGATGTTCGCAAAAATATGGCATTGATTACAACGAGGTGTTTTCACCAGTAGTTCGCTACACATCAATACGTTTTTTGATAGCCTTATCGGTGAAACTAAATATGAAAATAGACCAAATGGATGCTGTAACGGCCTTTCTTCAAAGCGAATTGACGGAAGATATTTATATGGAGTTACCCGATGGCTGTGGTACTGACAGCGGGAAAATATGTCAACTGAAGAAGGCGATTTATGGGTTAAAACAAAGTGGCCGCGAATGGAATATGAAGCTGGAAAAAACTCTAAAGTCATTTGGTTTGGCAAAATCGAAAATGGATCCATGTGTGTTTTATGACAAAGGCTTGCAGCTCATTGTTGCCGTTTATGTGGACGACATATTAATATTTTGGAAGTCTGCTGAATACAGAGATGAATTAAAGAAGGCGTTGTGCAGCACGTTTAAAATGAAAGATATGGGACGAGCCAACAGCTGTATCGGTCTTAATATTACCTACGATGATAAAAGAGGCGGTATATATTTAGATCAAGAAAAATATACACGCGACATTCTTCAGAAATATGGTATGTGGAACGCGAAACCAGTCTCAACTCCGAGCGACGTTAATCAGAAACTTTCGAGCACTATGTACAAGGAAGGCGAAGAGTTGAATGATATACCATATCAAGAAGCGATTGGCAGTTTACTTTATCTTGCCCAAGGCACTAGGCCTGACATAGCATTTGCCGTCAACGATGTTAGCCGGTTCAACTCGAAGCATGGCAAAGCACATTGGATAGCGGTTAAGCGCATATTCAGGTACTTAAAAGGTACTCTTAATTTTAAACTCTTTTTTGGTAGAGAAGGTGAGCTCCAGGGGTACACAGATTCGGATTGGGCCTCAGACATTGACAAAAGGCGTTCATGCACTGGCTATGTATTTACTCTGTGCGGTGGTGCTATATCATGGAATAGCAAACGACAATCAACTGTGGCACTTTCAAGCATGGAAGCTGAATATATGGCGTTGAGTGCAGCATCGCAAGAGGCAATATGGCTGAAGCAATTCGGGCAAGATTTCGATATAAAAATCAAGTGCAACCCGATCCAGATTGCGTGTGACAACCAGAGTGCCATTGCAGTTGCAGAGTCAGATTGTTATCGAGCAAGAACAAAGCATATCGATGTCCGTTATCATTACATTCGCGATCGCATCAATGATGGTACTATAAAGGTGAAATATATACCGACAGAAGAGATGATTGCCGACAACCTGACGAAGGCCGTACCACAAAACAAAACTATAACTTGCGTAAGAGGCATGGGAATGCAGAATTGAATAGTATTGAAAATTAAATTATTAAATGAATTGTATTTTATGAATTTGAAATTTGGAATATGGACTGAATTAAAAAATAATTTAATACTTCAATAAGTGGGGGTGTTGCAATATAATAATAACCATTTAACTTTACATGCAACACTGCATTCATTGTATAACTTTACATGCACCCCTGCAAGTTCTTACTTTTCCTTTTGCTTATATTTGACATTACATTGTTTATATTATGTTATGCTTCTTCTTTTTACATCATAACTTCCTGTAAATAAATCATCATCATATTTTGTACTTTAAAACACGCTTTTACTTTTATCTGAAATAATCCGTGCCCCTGCAACAATATTGACGTCCACTATACATCAAACAGTAATCACACATCTAATGCTGATGTTGAAAGATTACACAACACAATTAATGAACACTTGAGGTTATTAAGACACGATGACAAAAACAACGCGGATACAATCGAAGAGAAAATGATTAGAATCGTAGGATTCTATAATAACACAATACATAACACTACTGGTCATAAACCCATAGATTTTATCAATGGGAAAATACATCAAGACTCGTATGGAGAAATACATGATTTCATAGTTTCCAAAAAAGGAAATATATAGACAAACTAAATAAAGGAAGAATAGATGTAGAACTAGAAGATGGCACCAACTCCATAAATAAATTAGAGGCGGCAAAACCCACCGAAAATATAGGAAAATAGATACGAAGAAAATCGACGACGATCAGGTTAAAAACACGTCAACTAAACTCAAATATTATAAAACACATGTCAAACAGGCAAAAAAATATCAAGATCGAGATAACCCAACAATAAAAGCTAAGTAATGACACCAAACTTTATTATTCTAGGCAATGAACCGGATACTTACATTGCCATTCCTTTCAATCATAACCGCACAGACAATGGACATTCAAGATTTGACAAATAATAATGGATACATACCGATAAAGACGGGAGAATTTAGAGTTTTTGAATACTACGAAAAAAGTAATGCACATCGTGAACCTGACTGAATATGAAAACACTTTGGAAATTATTACGGATAATAACAATACTCTCAGAAAGACAACAGTAGATGTGAAACGCCTTTTGGACACTATTGATAATAATTTTGAATTACTACGAGCGAAAATAGATAATTTGCATCCTCACTTCAAGACGAAACGCGGACTTGCAAATATAATAGGAAACGGACTGAAACTAATAACGGCCGCCATGAACAGCGACGATGAAAAACAAAAATATGAACAATCTGACGCACATTAATAACTTTATCTCCTTACAGATCCATAACATAGCAAGTCACATAAACTATCAACAATATAAGAATGAAGAATATTTCACCGATTTCAAGAATATTCGCCAAACTAGGATAGGTACCTCAGAAGATGAAAGGGCATCTATGACTCCAGTTTACCAGATAAATAATGATATTTCAATATTAAAACACCACGTAGATGACATCGGACAAATTATATTCTCTAGTAAATTGGGAATTCCTTCTAATATCCTGACAGAAACTAAATTAAAACTTATCACTAACTTCGAAACCTATAGGAACACCAACATATCGGTGGCGTTTGACAACGAAAGCCTAAATATAATCCTTCATATACCAAATTTTCCGAATTACATTTCTCGAGATTAAAATTCGAATCAATTCCGAACCTTTTTAATAAATCTATTGTGTTGAATGACAGTGAAGTGTTAGTTGACACGGACTAATATGATAAAAATAAATAATGAATGCTTAAAAAATATCTTGCAGTTTGAAGAAGCTAAATGCTCAATGAAAACATTAAAAGAGGAAGAAATTATAGAAATACCTCCAGGCATTTTAATATTTAGAAATTTTTACTCAAATATCACACATGACTGTAACAAATCTAAATTAAATCAAAAAGGAAATTTTATAATTAAATTCGAAAATTTTAAAATTAAAAGTCATAATCAAACTTATTCCAATATAAATATCAAAATATACGACAAAATTATCCTACCGAATATCATAACTAAAATTGAAATTGAATTCAAAATTATACTTTAGAAACAATTAAAATATGACGAAAGTTTACATCAAATATCATACCATACAAATAAAACCACAACAATAAGTTTCAGTCTCAATTTATTAATCATTATTTGTATTGTTATAGCAATCATAATATTCATATCGAAAAACAAGCTGAAATTTGCAATTTTGTCAGAGTGGGGGTGTTACCACATCAAAAATAGAAGTTATCTAAAAACAAAACGCTAAATTGCAAAATTGAACATTCAGAGAACATCACGTTCGTTTTCTTAATAACTTGACTAAAATTATTTGGGATACATTCGTTCTTCCAAATAAATTTCAGTAACGCAAAATTGCAAAATAAAAATGTTTTAAATTATCACATTCGTTTATTAACTAAAACCATTTGGGCGACATTCGCTATTCCAAATAATTTTAGCAATGACAGACATATTTCGCAATAATTTCGATATGAATTTTATTTCGCTATAAGTTTGTTCCATTCTGTGTTACGTTACTCTGGATATGAAACACACTTACTATCAGAAGTTGTCAAGTAAACAAAATCAAATTAATATCAACCAGATAGCATTACAATAGAACAAGAACATTCAAAGATTCAGCATTTAACTCACCTTTAAAACGTATAAACGTTTTTTGTTTAAACACATCGAGTCACATCGAGTGGCATCCAAACGTATAAACGTTTGTTTTTTAATTCGATCAAATCGAATAAATATTAAGTAAAAAGCAGTATAACGTTTTAAACCTGATGTGTGCCGATCGTATTGGCATCCCACACACAGTGGAGAAAGCTTTATCCGGCGAATATTCTAAGTACTGGAGAAATGCGATGCAGGAGTTTGAATCTCTAATTGAAAACGTTACCTGGGAGCTCAGCAAATTAGCGGAAAATCAGAAATTGATTGGATGTGAGTGGGTATTTGCGCCCAAGGTGAATAGTGATGCTGCTTATGATGCAAGATTGGTTGTCAAGG
>JAHXMU010026435.1:2795489-2903582 GCA_019455685.1 Philornis downsi
TTCCCTGTTGTACGCAACGAAACATTACGAATTTTTATAGCACTTGCTGCGGAATATAATCTGCATTTATACCAAATCGACGTGTCTACACATACTTGAATAGCGAGATAAATGAAGAGGTTTATATGGCTCAACCTGAGTCTTTCATAGATAAATCAAACTTTAAGGCTTTATTGAAATTAAAGAAAGCGTTATATGGCTTAAAGCAGTTGGGTCGGAAATGGAATCGAACATTAAACGCCATTTTACGTGAAGTTAATTTCACACCATGCTCAAATGAACCTATTTATATCGGAGAAATGGTGCAAATGTTACGAATTTGATAGCAGTGTGTGTGGATGATTTGCTTATAGCATGTTCAGATATCAATGAGTTGGATTCTATAAAATCTCACATTGCAAGTCGAATGCAAATAGTCGATAAGGATCCGACGAATAATTTCCTCAGCATTGAAATCGGCAGGGAAAACCCAACGCGGCCAATAGAAATTCATCAGCGAAAAAATATATATGCAGTCTGCTGCGTCAATATAAAATGGAAGAATGTCGTCCAGTTTCCACAACACTGGAAACGAAGTTTCAAGTTGTTTGTAATGATAAAAATAGCAACAAAGTTAAGCCGGTTGAGAACCAATCTCTTATTGGTTCATTATTCAAAAACTCGCAGAAAAATCGATCTACACTACGAACATAACAAAAAATCATATAGCGGTTGTTTTCATCCTTGCTGGCGTCTTATTATCTTGGGAATCGAAAAGACAATCTACAGTGGCTTTAAGCAGTACGGAGGCAGGGTATTTGGGCCCCTCATCGGCAGCAAAAGAGGCCGTATATTTAAAGAATCTACTAGGCAAGATTGGACTACATTGCCTGGAGAAAATAGTTGTAAATGGCGATAATGTAGGTGCATTACATTTGATTAATAATCCTGTTTATCATAATAGAACTAAGCACATAGGTATAAAATATCACCATATTAGAGATGAATACGCAGAAGGTTATATCGATGTTAAATATTGCTGTTGTGGAGATAATGTAGCTGATATTTTTACGAAGAATTCGTCTAAATCATCACATCTAAAATGTGTTAAAGGTCTTGGCATTACACACGATTTATTTTGAAAATTTAATGTAAATTTCTTAAGTAACGATAAATTTATAAGTGTTGAGGAGGAGTGTTGTAAATTGAATTCATTG
Organism: Philornis downsi; assembly: GCA_019455685.1. Classification (NCBI taxonomy): domain Eukaryota; kingdom Metazoa; phylum Arthropoda; class Insecta; order Diptera; family Muscidae; genus Philornis; species Philornis downsi. Next base: position 2,796,686 of record JAHXMU010026435.1, read on the forward strand.
TAAATGCAACTCTGTTTGAGCAACACATATATCGTATGGAATGTCTCATATAAATTGTTTTGTTTTCTTCTTTTTGTTGTTCATTTATCATTGCTTACAATATTACTTCGTCTTTATTTTTTAAGTCGTAATAAAATCGCTCTGAGTTAAACATCGTGTTTAATTTTTTACTCCTGCCACTTAAATTTCCAATACAAAAACATATAAATCAGGCGCATTTACCTCACAGCTCATGCGACTTAATTTCGACCTTAGATATGGTGTGACATGCATTTACATACATATTTTTCATATGGTAACCTCAAATGATAAATTTATTGATTTGTTGTTGATGTTGTTGAATTGAAGACGGCACAATTTGGCGTTTCATGGAATTTGTTTCAAGGTTCCAATTTTTTATGTTGCATGGAGCATAATGAAGACTCCGCCAGTAAATTATAGTTGAAATTGCAAGGTGCAAAACGTTATTTTGTACGCAGGACATCTGGCTACACCATGATCATGATTTTTTATCACAATTACATATTTTTTCGTGCAAAAAAATTTGGAGTGAAGATTCAAATAATCGTCATTTGCGAGATTGTCAGATTTACTTTTTTATTTTAAAGAAACCTGAAATTTCAGTAGGAGATGTCGCCATGAGAGGTTTCAAAAGTTTAAGAAGGATGAGTTTAACGTCGAAGACAGGGAATGTAGCGGAAGACGGAAATTTTTGCGGAATTGGAATCATTATTGAAGGAAGATGTGAGCCAAATGTAAGAAGAACGTGCATTTACATTAGGAACGACTCATCAAAAGATCTTACATTGCTTAAAATAGTTGGAAATGATTCGAGAAAGTCTGGTTCCATATTAAATAATTTCAAAAAATATTGTACTTCGATGTTATATTGAATGCTGCTGGACAGGCATACTGATGATGAAAAATAGGTCCACTACGATAACGTGGCCATACGAGTATTCCGACAGCCATGCTGAGTGTTCATTGAAAAAATATGGTGGTATCAACTTGGTGTCGTGTGTTATAAATTATTCAAACTGGACTAAACCATTATTAAGTCTCTTTACAGAATTAAATTGATGATACTGCGATTACTACTACAAAAAGTCAAAATTTTTTTAGAAACCCTCAATCGAAAAGTCCTTCCCATCCGACGTTTCACACGACATTACCCCTTCCAACTGTCAATTGTTTCATTATAATGCTATTCAATGGACACAGAAGTTAGGTTACGCGGTCTACGAATTAGGATTTACAGGTGAAAAATTAAATATTGTTAAGGGGTGGATCGATATAGCGCATTTACAGTCCCCTGCTACGATCAGGAAAATATTAGGCTGTGCCAAGTTTTAAGAAATTTCATCAAGACACCGCCAAATCGACTTAAAAAGTCATGAAACAAATTTGATGAAAAAAATACTTGGAAACGCTTCCTTCAGTCGTATGACAACAAGTAGAGTTGGTTGACTCGTACTGTTCTGTTAGTGAAAATATTTGAATGTCCGCAAGAAAAGACATCTTTATGCTGACGGTTTCCTCGGAACGCGCGGATCAACTGACCGATTGATTTTAGATTTTACACAACTTTGGTTTATAAGGTTATAAAAAATAAAATGATCACAGCTTTTTAGAAGCGATATTTAAAAAAGCCCTATATGTATAAACTTTAAGTTCCTCAAGTAGTGGTTTTGTCAATTTTGTCCACAAAAATGTGAACATACGCAAAAAACATAACCAGGGATACAGAAAAAACTCATCTCTAAGTAATGGTATTTGTTTTTAACCTGTTTTACCATCGCAATTAAATGGAAACGAAATTATTTATCAGCTAAAGTGGGTTTCTTGTTCTCCCCCAAAATGTCACAAAATTTACAAAAACGCAAAAAAAATTGTCTACATAGTAGCAAACTGATCGTTAAGTAAAGAAATGAAAAAAAAACACTTGTAGAAATAGTTGGAAAAAGGAAAACTGGGAAAAAGTTGGAATTAGTCGTGTCACAGTTCAAACGCGAATATAAATACCAATCAGGCAGACCAGTCAAGCTTTTAGAACCCTGAATAAGTGCTGTCGATATCGTAAAAGGTTTTGAAAAATCTAAGCGCATTAGTACTCATCCCGAAATCATTGGAGACGTTTTGAGAGCCAATGATTTTCACGATCACGTTCCGAGAATCCCCAAAAATATTTATATGAATTTATGGATTTTTTGGAAACAATTTTAATTTTAGTGATAAGTCTATGCAAAATATGTTTGTTTACCGATGGTAAACAAAGAGTACGAAGAAAACGTAAAACATAAAATTTATTACCTACTGCGGTGCACGGGGGAGGATAGATCATGGTTTTGGAGTACATATCGGCTGTTGGTGTGGAAAACAACCCGCTCATGTTTATCTAAATTTTTTGAAATTAAATTAAAGACTTTCGCTACTAAAATAGGTCTGTTGGGCAAATGGATCTTCCAGCAAGGTAACGATCCGAGATATACATCTCACATTGTACAGGAGTGGCTTCATTATAATGTTCTCTAATAATTGCGTTTTCTTCTTCAATCACCGAATTTGAATCCAATGAAAAATATATGGGACGAATTGGAATTTATCGTATATTGTATTTTGTATTTAATAATAAATATTGGTGGCACTATTTGTGTTCGATGACCTACAGCAATTCGCAACAAGTGCAACACGAGCTGGTTATTGTTCCAGTTGTGCTTATGCTGATTAATATGGAATTGTGAGTTTACTTTTTCATTCACCTAGATTTTTTCTTGAATGCACAATCACGTTAAGTTCTTGCAGATTGAGGTTCCGGTTGATCAGCAAGAATTGCTTTTTAGTTTTCGTCACACATGACATACCCAAATAGAGTTTAGGGTTAAGGTGTTATACAAATAAACGCGATACCAAGTGGTGATGGTCAGAAGAAGAAAGAAAACGCTCCAATGTGTTTTGTTCTCTCATGAGGATAGATGAACTTTTTCCTTTCCAGGTGAACTCCCATAAGTGCTGTAGAGCGCTGTATTAAGTACGCGAGCCCGCGCCTTTATCAAAATACGCAAGCGGGTATCACCTCAGAGGCGCCACAGCAGAGTTCTACCGTAATACAGTAGTTCCTTACTGCAATCATAACACACAGTGACACCGTAGAGTCCTACTGTGACAACACAACACTGTGATCCAGTAGCTCCCTACGGAAATACACAACATTAGACAGGCGTGTCCGAAAAAATTAAATATCTAGCAAGGAATACCTTAAGAGAACTCTTGCTGAAGAATGGAACAAAATAGGCGAAGATGTGATTGAAAAATTGATTTCTTCAATGCCAAGTCGTATACACGCACTGTTAGATACTAAAGGCGATCCAGCAAAATATTAGTTTTTAATTTCATCCATAAAAACTTTAGAATTAACTATAGGTGCACTTTTTTCTGACATTTTTTTTGGATTTTATTAGGGTTTTTTGTTACTGTATGTTAAATCAAGAAAATTAATGAAATGTTATTAAAAAACGAAAATTCGTACAGTGTGTAAAGAATGATAAGAATAAGATTTTATTCAAATTTGGTGGTAGTATTTATTACATACTTATTTTTGATTGCAATTGAAAGGTTGGGCCATTTTATTTCAATCAGTAGTTACAACGAATACACACCAAACCAGCTGTGATCTCAAGTAGACATTTCCAAATTGCAAATGGTTTTTAAGTAATTGGATGGAATACGAGTAAACTCAGTCAATTCAGTAATCATCCACAAGGATAACGTGCTTCGGACTCCGCGACAACTCCATCTTCAGATCTCTTTGCGACTTAAATGATGCTATTGGTACAACATCGCTACTTAATAGCAGATTATGCATGTGAAGTAGATGTCACCGTGGAGAATTGGTTTCCTCACAAGTTATAAGATAAGATCATAAATTACGTCGAAAATAAAAACCTTCTGAAATTATGCCAAATAGTCATGAGGAAAAAGGATATTTGCGAGGAAAACCGGTGCTCCTTTCTCATTGTTGGTTGGTGTAGTAGAAAAAGGCATACTTAAAAGATATTTTCAATATAGATATGGCTACTTGACCTCACAGCTGTTTTGGTGTTTTCTTCTGTACACCATCAAGAAATTATCACTAACGTGGTCATTGTGAAAACAAAACACTCTGTTATAACGAATTGTTGCTTACATTAAGGCTCGCGTGTCCTTTTTTGTGTCATTGATATCTAATACAGGAAAAATCACGATTAGACAGAGACGAAAGCGAAGCGTTATGAAACTGACTTTGTATTATTTTATTTGTATCAAGCAATTAGTAAATATGTAGAAATAATCTGACAAAAGGAAGTTGTTGTCTTTTCAAACTTACGTAAATGTTAATAAATAAAAAACAGAAAAACAAACTCGGTCATAGTAATTCAAGTGGTACAAAGGTTTCTACTGAGGACGTACGTGAAACTAAAGGATACAATTCAATATACGATTAAACAAAGAACCATGTAATGTCCCAAGAAAGAGGAAAAAACAATAACAGGAAGTAAGGATAGAAATAAGGAATTAAATGACAATAATAATAAAAAAGGAGAAATAAAACAAAAATACAATACAAAGACTTGAATTTCTTAAATTTAAATGCTATTCCTTAATAATTATATTTAGTAAGTAGATGTATGGGTGTAAGCAGGTGTCTGTGGCTCGTTAGTGTGTGTATATGTCGTACACCATTGGAAGTAGGAAACATTAATAAAATACAAACAAACAGCAGTTGGCATATTAGAACGAACACATTCATATTATGTCCATGTATCGTCCGCCTCTACTCAGGCTCACATACACAGGCGTGTAAATCTGTGTGTATGTGTATGTGGCAGTATTTAAAGTAACACATACATACGTACATAGTTGCCCACTGTTGTTTATGTGGACGTCCTACGAGTTACTACTTAATGTTGTACAAAAAACCACGAACAACAATGAGGACGATGGGGACGAGCACGAAGACGAGGACAAAGACGAATGATGACGATGGCGATGGCAGAAAGATGGAGGATGTGAATGTTCTTTGTGATTGTTCTCTTTTGAATGTTCTCTTGCTATGGATGTTGCTGTTGGTTGGTGTTTTCATAAAATATAAATAAATTACAGAATATCATCTCATAAATATCTACGATGTATCCTTCTTTGGGGGGATACTATGCTTGTATCGCCATAAACTAAAGATTCATTTCCAGGCGATAAACTGCCAACACTCTCGGGGCTTCCACGATTGGCTGTAATGAAAAAGCAAAACACAAACAAATATAATAAAAACAAAGATAAAACAGATATGTTAGCGTAGTACTATGTATAACTATGACCAAACGAGATCTGACGCCCCTAACCAAATACGAACGAGGCAGAAATAGTATTCATTCGGGTATCTGAGTAAGTAAGCATGTATGCATGCTTATATGTATGCATGTTGAGTAACCCTGACCGCACAGGACGAAAGACACCATCGTCCCGATGTTACATAAATATTCAAATAAGTATCCATCACACGAATGGGGTACAACACGAGAAACTAGGCGGCCTCCGTTTCTTGTGGTCTGCAGCAGCAAATGGAGGAATTATTTTTCTATTGCACAAAACGCAAGTAGTTCGGGGCATTCTATTACGTCACAATAGTACCAGCTCAAAAAATTATGCCCGATAAAGTAATCTCTCTACACTAGCATAAAAGACAAAGTGTGCCTGTTCATCTGTGCTAGGATCTGGTTCACTTCACACGTATGAGTTAGGGTTTTATTTTTGAGTACATTAAAACAACCTTTCCGTAGAAATAACCTTTTTATACTCGCATTAGCTTATTTTTTTCTTCTATATTTAATTTCAATAAGCCGCCAGTTAAAAATCAACAAAATTTATTTTTATTATATACACATTCACCACATGAAAATAGATTTTTTCTTTTTTGTTATCAGAAATATAATAAATAAAAGTTTCCATTCGCAAAGTGAGCTTGTCACGGAGTCCGAAACGCGTCATGCTTGAGCATTCAATTTGATAATGTCTTCTGAATATACAGCTAAAATGGTGAATACACTTCTGTAAATTATCACGAATTGGCATTAACTTGGTCATTATCAGAACAAACATGCTTCTTATATACATGATCTGCTTATAATCAGATTCGCATACAACTAATGAATATATAATGACTCTCGGTTCCTTCACTGTGTGGCACTCAATAATAAATGATGACTTTCAGTGATAGACCTTTTAAGTTCGTGTACGCGAGTCAAAATATCCTGGTATTAATATTTTACAATTTCAATTCTTCTACCTCAAATAACAGCATCCACTAACAACGTCCTTTATAAGAACAACATAATTTGGAATTATGTGCTTGATGCCATGTGTATCCTTTTTTTATGAATTTTCTTTCTGCCTTCGTGTAAATGTGATGTGTAACGTATGAGACGTAAGTATATTAAAGCGTATCGTATACGTTCCTAGAACTTTCCAAAGCAGCGTTACCGCTTGTCGATAAATTAACTTGGGCAGTAAGATTGTGATTGTGGTACATATACCCATTTAATTGGTCACTGAAATTGGTTGGATATTGAGAACGAGCGCCACGCCACTGCCTTAATCCACCAGTACAAGCAAGACGAGGGCGGTTGAGGAGAATAAGCAGCCCGATTAATCTCTAAGCAATGTATGATATACATACTCGTAATCCCGGAATGGAAAAGCAATACCATTTATATCCACCTCCAACAATACCAAAAGGGGGTTATCCTATAAATATCCAATCAGTTAGACAACAAAAAGTCGTTATCATAAAATCGCCACCTTTTGCCTTTCCGACTTCTAATCTGATCCATAACTGCCCTTCCAGGCTACTACTGTATATCACGAATCATAGAAATACGAGTATATCACATCTCGTGTTCCAACCATTTCATCTATCTTGTCGTAACCTGATACATTTCTATGCTTAGGGTAACCTTACACCGATTGACGCCTGCCCGTCAACATTAGGTGAAATTCTCTTCTTGCCACGACGAGTTGTATTCATAGAACCGCATCTGGTGCAAACTTAACTGTTAGACCAGGATTTTCAAATGGAAGACAGTGCACCACTATGTCTTTCTTATCATTATTAACTTATTCCAAAAGTGTGCTTAGTGTTGTCATTGTCTATGCTATCTTAGATAAATATGGCATAATATAGTAAGAACACTTTGGTTTTGATCGATTAGGTATAAATTAGGTCAAACTTTCTAAGTAATAAAGTATAACTTTTTAAACTGGCACTGTATGCATTACGCTCTTAAGAGAAAAAAAAAAAGAAAAACAAAAACAAACATTAGAGACAAAACTATTCGAAATGAACATAAAACTATCGCAGAACTAACTTACCAAAAGGTGAGCGCACATTTAGTGGTTGCGGACTCATAGGAGACCCGGAACTGCTGCTCTGTGAACAAGCCGATTTGTTCTTCATGGATGTAGAGAAAGCTGGAAAAAAGGAAAATCATTAGTATTAAGTATTAAGAAGTGTTTTACAGAATACTATAACCACCTTTAACAGGAATGAATGTGAACTCGATGAATAAGATAGAAGAACACAGAGAACGAAAAGTTAATTTCAGTTGCACCTTTTGCACCAAGGCAAAAGGGCGTTAGGTGAAGATATATGTAAGTCAGTTCACCTGATTAAAATTTCCGTGTTTTAATTCGCATATAATTCACAACAGCGATTCGAAATTTACGAGGCTATAAAAATCGACGAGGACAAAACTTCCAAAATACATTCCAACATTATCATTATTGTAAAAGCCTAATTTTCAAAATTTCTTAGTTTCTTGGTAATAACATGGTAAAAATTAAGAGAAAAAGATGTGATGAGTCGTCAAAATGTTCAAAGTATGGTAAATATTCTGTTTCTAAGTGCTTTGTTCCTGGATGGTGAATTCCAATATTAGTCGTTTGAGACAAGCAGCTGCACAAATTCATAAAAAAAATACACGCACACAAACACAATCAAAAATACTTTAACAAATATCCGTCAAATCTTATAATTTTTTACGTTACTGTTATTAAGAAGACGCAGATAAATTAAGCATTGCTAGTACACATAGGAACGCCCACTTTAAGATTGGCAATCACAAAACACAAAGCTTTTTCTCAGAAATATTGAATTGGCCAGAAAATGTAAAATTCTCAAAAGCATTCATCAACAAATTACTACAAGAAGAATAACAATTCCACAAAACTCCTCCAAGTGACCAATTCATTGAAATATATTGTGTCATATTAAGTGTTAAGTATTTGATGTAACAATTTTTAAAATGTACTTTAAGAACTGAAGTAGGGCAATTATTTTTTCACCAGTTTATACATACAGTAATAAAACACTGTGAATCTACGTAAAAATAAGCAATTTTTTGAAAGAATTATTTTCTTAAATAATTTTACATCAATTAAATTATGTTGACCTACAAGAATCAAAACCAATGAAACGGAATTTTCTTGCTTCTCTTTGTCTGACTGGGTGGTTGAACAGTTTATGAGCACTATAACTCGAATAAAGTTTGCAGTAATCTGGTTCCTCTAAAACAAGATTACAGATTTAATTAAAACATGTTTAGATGATTAAGCTGGTATTGGTACACTTTTTTCGCATATAGTTTAGCAAGGTATAATATTTAAATTGTAATATCCACTCCATCTGTTATCTTCACGCGAAAGACATTAAACACTATTATTTTATTTTTCTTGATAGTGTACACCAAATTAGTTGTGAGTTGCTGGTGAGTGTAGTGGAAAAAGTTCAATGAATCACGGTGACCGACTATGGCGCGATGGCTAGTACACGCGACTATCGTTCGTATGATCCCAGGTTCAAATCCGCATACAGTCACCTATCAGTCCGACGAGCACTTCGAGTAGTCGAATAATCGATAATTTTAGTCAATACGTCTTACACTGTAATGTTCGGAATCTTTACTAAAACTGTAGGTTCCGTTGAGTGAGCCCAAAAATAGAATACGTGCAGCTCACTGAATGCGAGAAACTCTCCCATATCTCATTAATGGGATGCACGTATGACGTATGCATAATCTGCTTATAAGTAAATGTATATAAGTACAGCATCCAACAGCATATATATGTATTTATTCACAAAGGATCTGAAGATTAACTTGTCACGGAATCCGAAACGGGTAATCCTTGTGTTACTCTAACTAAATACCTGAAAGCGTTTTCAATTTGGAAACGTCTACCTGACTTCACAGCTAATTTAGTGTACATTCTTGTTTTTTGTACACTATAAAGAAAATTATTACTAACGTGGTCATTGTGAAAACTGTTTAGGTTGGGGGCAAATAAAATAATTATCCAAACCGGGTTGAAAGAGAAAGAAAATCAAAAATTAAGCTTTTTCGTTTATAATTTTGATTTTCAGATTCGGGAGTATAGTTTACCTTCGGGTAACTTTGACGTCTTGTATCCAAGTTGAAGTATTCTTCTTCATCATGCTTAGGGTTGCGCTTAAGGGTAACAATTCATTATACTTAAAACTATTAGTGTCCAGCTAGATATTCCGCCCCCTTTCAGAAATGCAATATAGAGGTACATAAAAGCTAGACTGGGTCACATACATATGACCCAGAATTCAACTATATTATTTCAACATAAAACGGGCTTGCACGAGAAATGATATGTAGGCATAATCAATGCCTCGCATGGGTGTGGATGACGATGGTGGAAAGCATTGACCCGCCACTAGTGCCGCAATCTACGGTTTGGCGCCCCTGTTGGCAAGAACAATGATGATGGGTGGAATCTTGGGATACTCTTTGGGGCCGGTGTTTAATAGCGCTACTGTTGGAAACTTCGCGACGACGATTGCGTTTTCGGTTGTTGTCGTTGCCACGGTTGTTGTTCCCAGATGTTTTGGTACCTCTGCGGTTGTTATTGCTATTGCGGCTGTGGGGATGCAGCATGGTATGATGCTCGGCTAACCACTCTTGGCATTTTTCCGGGCTTTGGCAGTTCTTAAGCAAGTGGGACTCTGCCAGGCAGTTAATACAGTATTTGTGTTGCTTAATAATTTTTAGTCGCTTGGCGGGATCCACCATGCCAAACCGGAGACACATCGGCGCAATGGGTGAGACTGCAAGCACAATTTGTAGCAAAGACCGGGATTTTTCAGCGGATTTAGGAGCATTCTCTTTCTTGGCAGTGCGGTCACTGGTTAAACGACGCGGTGGGGCAGACATAGCTCTAAAATGGGGAATAGAGCAAAAAATAGGACGAGCAAAACAAAAAAAAACGAAAACAAAAGATAAGTTTTGTACGGAATTAGGAAGCTGTACGAGCTTCACTACCGGCCTAGTAAGAATGCCATCGCCCAATCGCACTTTTTTGTCGAAGTCTAAATAGACTTTTTCTACTCTGCCTATCTTCCACTCGTTAGACCATCCTTCCGTATGACGACCATGTCGCTAATTTCAAAGTCTTTCTGGGGAAACTTCCACTTGTTACGTTTTTCGAGTTCCGCAAATATTTCTCTTTCCAGCGTTTAGCAAAAGAGTTGTGAAGGACTTGGAATTTCACCTGTTTCACCACCACCTGTTGACGTAACTAAGCGATCCGATAGAGGTATCGGGTTCAGGTAGTGACAACAAAGCGGAGCCTATAAGCTCCAGGGGGAATAAAATGTCATTCCATCAGTTGGAAGGCACTTTTAGACGTTTCACGTCAGTCAAAAAGTGGGCTGGGTCTCGACCAAGAAAGCTCCAACGAATGCTATTCCATTATTGGAAAACATTAAGCGTTTCTTCGTGAAGAGAAACGAGAAAATAATTGATTGCAATAAAGCAATCCCTTGAGAGATCATTTGTTGCTTCAAGATGAATTGCTTTTGTCGCACAGCAAACAAAGACGAGAACATATCCTTTTGTGACTCGACAACCTCTACCTAAGGTATATACGACTTTATTTCGAAGGGGCCGGCGAAATCGTACATGTAAAGGGGCGAGAAAGAGATGGTTCTTCCAGAGGGAGGTCGGCCATAATTGGTTCAACGGCCTTCATCCTGTACAAGGCACATGCAATTGTGAATAATAGTTTTCAGAAGATTCTTTAATCTAGGGACCCAAAATTCTAACCTCATTAATCTCAACATCGATGAGTTTTCACCGTGCACTGACGTTTTGTGGACACATTCCAAGTACAATTTGGCAAACCTGCCATTATAGTGGAGAATTTTGGAAAAAGAATCTTTCATCGTATGTCAAAGTTGGTAACAGCGCCAGTCTACCATTCACTCTCATAAACCCGTTCGAGTTAAGAAAAGGTTTAAAATTTATAAGAGGCTCTTTTGAGACATGCGAGCCTTGCTCTCGAGTATACAATATTCGTGAAAATAGAGACGCTGGCAAAAAATGATCAAGCGGCCTTTCACGAAATTGATTTCGTTTTGTTCAATATTGCCCGATGAATATGACTGCGAGACCTTATATTTCGGATGTGTTCGGTGATACAATCGAAATATATAACCTAGTACTCTCATAGCTTGTAGTTAATCTGAAAAACGGTGCAAATGGACTCGAAGTGGTCAAGATTCTGTTCGCTGCAAAAGTGGGTTAAACCATGGATTTCGGCACTAGTGGCAGGTCAACGCCTTCCACCATCGTCATCCACGTCCATGCGAGGCATTAATTATGTCTACATCATATTTCTCGTGCTAGTCCGTTTTATGTTGAAATAATATAATTGAATTCTCGCCCATCCGTATATGTATGTGATCCAGTCTAGCTTCTGTTTACCTATATATTGCATTCCTGCAATACGTTTCGTCAGTATTCGTCATTCGTCAGTATTGTTTTTATTAACAACAATTAAGATGTGTGCAACAATCGTTCAACAATTTGCAAAACATATATTTTTGTAAAGTTCTGGCTCAGAGATGTAACTGATTCAAATTGTTAAGACCTTTCTGAACCTCGCTTTATAAAAACTCATATTTCAACAAAATTATATTATCAATTACAACTAAGAAGTCAGCTATGAAGCCAATTGTAATGCGTAATTTGTGAATCTGTGATATTTTTCTAAACATAAAATAATATTTCTGTCATATGTACTGTAGTACTCCTCGTATATGTATATACGTAAGTGTAATTTCTCTAAATGTATATAATATATTCTAGAAAGATCGTTAAGACCACTCCCAGAATATTCAACTATTATGCGTGTAATCTCTTTCCGTCTTTATCTGTAAGCAGAAAGTTTCTAGAATTACGTTTACGATAGTAAGCTATGTTTGTTTCTTTTACACCGATTATATAATCTATTGTTATCTCTGTTTCACCTTTTATGAAATAAGCACATTCTACAAGTAAACTTATGTTAAGCAACACTATTCTGTAAATATGTCTGTCTTTGTCGCACCCATTCACACTGTGGTAATTCACAAATCTTGCTAGAAAAAATTGTAAAAAAAATGTCTGGCAACATTCCTTCTGAGCGTCTCAATAGAATAGGTAACTATAATTCAGTTTTTGTTTGCTTGTTTTTAGCTCTGATTAGGAAAAATTGAGCTTTAAAGTCAGTTGTTGTCAACAGGTACATTCAGATTTCAAAGAGAAGCGTATTATTTGTATGACTTTGTTCTATGATTAACAAGTCTATGGTGATTTTATTGTCATAATTTTTTTTTATTATTAAACTTTATTTCAAGAAAATATATTACAATTTTCATTTAAATATTTCCATTGTAAGTATTAAAAAAATTTATTCCGGATAGTTACGGTGTAAATCTATATTTTGGTTAATCTTTCAATTATTCGCTTTAAGGTAAATCAAAAACATCTTGCTCATTTTTGCGACTGTCATACATTTTTTTTTTTTTTTTTCACTTTTTCAGTACGACTCTTTCGAGAAGGCCAAAGAAAGAGAAGGACATTTTTGAATACATACAATAAAATGAATACATCGCAAAGACGCCTTATTGACATTAATAATGGTTAGATATGGTCTCCAAGATATACCAGAAGACGTGAAAAGAAATCTTAGGGCAAACATAAGTATTATTTGTTTTAAGCTAGCCGAAAAATGGATAAAAAGTGGAAGACATCGTGACCGTTTCTTAACATCAAATTCAATTTGGCTTGATGAACCGTATATATTGCCTAAAAGTGTACAACCGAAAAGTTGTAAAAAAGCTGGGAGAAAACCGAAAAACTTTGATGACTGTAGTGAAAAATCGAAAAAAAGAAAGATCCAAAACCTTTTAGATTCAACTGACCATCAAGAAATTATTAAAGCTAGAGAGCAAGTGCTTCGCAAAATGGGAAAGCGAGATTCAGCCAGTCTTGTGAAAGATCTATCGGAAGCTTCATCCAGTAAAGGTACGGAAGTGAAAAAGATATGCAGGAGATTTAGCTCTGAGCCTTTAGGAAGCCTTTCTCCCGATGAAGCCTTATCTTTAATGGTTGATGCTAATTTGTCGAAAGGTTTATAAGGTCTTGCATTCTTTCTAGAGGACAGCTGTCAGAAGAAGCTCAAGAAACAAGAAAAAAGGATAAGAGGAAATGTAGATAGTTGTTTACGAGAAAAACATCGAGAATAGACACAAATACAGAATTTTTCAATCGGCTATTAATTTCTTCAGATCCTTTTATCGCAAGTTTGCGTCACACTCCTTTTCGAGTTCGAAGTTTGATAACAAAAGAAGTTCTTTCATTATCATCTGTTGATGTTTTCGAGGAAGAAGAATCTTTTAACGATTCATATGAAATTGACTAAATTAAAATCTCTGTGTGTATTTATGTGCTTTATCTGTATTATTAATGTAATAAAGCAAAAACAAGTGAATAAAACAATTACTACTAAATATTTATTAAAAATATTAAAATTATTTTAATACTAAAAATGACTACATCCGACTCTTTACATGAAAACTCACCTAATAATTTTATTATATGATTAATTAGTTGTATTCAACGTAAATATTAGTATATATACATATAACTACAAATAATATCAGATCATGTATTTAAGAAACCAATCTTTTATCTTAAAAATATATTTTTTGTTGACAGTGTGAACTATATGTATTTGCTTTTTGCGTCATTCTACTAAAAAAAATTTTTCTAAAAAAAGTTGATTTTTTACAATCATTTATAAATTTGAACTCATTTTTTGTTTAATACATAAGTGAGATGTGAACCCTAAGCAATTTATTAATTTTGTCCAGTTAGATTTGTGATCTACCACACTATGCCATTGCGTAAATATGTGTTCTCTCAAATCTTTTGGCATTTTCCGCCATAAGTAATTTAACTATAAATAGAACGACTTTGTGTTTCTGGATGAATAAAGTTGGCGTTAAAGTGGAAATACGTTTCACGCTTTTCTATGAAAATTCAATAAATATTTATGGATCAGACCCTAAATACTTCCGATAATTGTTATTATGTGATGTACCGATTACAATACAAACCTGTTAAATTTCGGTAAAAAGACACAAGTCTTGCTTGTAACTCCTACTTCGTAGACCGCTGTAACCAGAATCTTTGCTTATAGTACAAATTTATAACGTTCGGCAAAATTTGAGAAAATCGTCGATTAACCGCTCTCCCAAACATACAAATGACGGATTTAAGTCACAAACGAGGTGGTTAAAAAAATTAAGTGAATTTTCAAATTTCGCGCGCTACGTACATTCGACTTTCGATTATCATTTTTTTATGTTGGTACACTCATCTCGAAGATATCTTAACACTTTTATCCATATAGCATGTTTAGTTTGTTTGTGAGAGGCATAAATAAGACAAATGTTTTTTGCGTGTTCGGCGATTCGGTTTTTATCTCCTCAATCGCAGGAGAGAAGAGGCCAAATCTGGTGAATACTGTGGCTGAGACATGATAATGGTGTTGTTTTTGGCCAAATAATCTCTCACAAGCAAAGATGAGTGAGCAGGTGCATCATCATGATGTAAAAGCCATGAATTTTTTTCCACAATTCCGAGTGTTTTTTTCGTATTGCTTCACGTAAACGGCGCATAACTTCGAGGTAAAATTCTTTATTTACCGTACGATCTTATGGTAAGAACTTCTGATGCACTGATGATCGAACTTGGCGTGCTTTTTTGGTCTTGACTCTCCTGAACTCATCCATTGGGACGATTGGGCTTTGGTTTCGATGTCATAACCATATTCCCATGATTCGTCACCAGTTATGACCCTTCTAAGCAAATCTGGATCATCGTTGGTCAAATTCAAATTCAGCAATTTTTGAACAAACTTTGCTGCCACATGCTTCATGCCCAAAATTTCCGAAAAGATTGCATGGCATGAGCTAACCGATATGCCGACATCCTCAGCAACTTCCCTAACTGGGATTCGGCCATTCAACGGTTGTTGATGCGCTGGGGCGTCCAGAGCGAGCGTGTCCATTCACATCTGCTCGACCTTCTGTGAAAAGCTTGTAAACATTTTTTTGACTCAGAGTACTCTCACCATATGCCACTGTCAACATTTCAAGTGTTTTTGAGCACGTAATTCCATTTTTTTACACAAAATTTGATGCAACTTTGATCCGCAAAAGACTTGTCTTATTTATGCCTCTCACAAACAAACTAAACATGATATATGGATAAACCCGTCAACATATCTTCGAGACGAGTGTGCCAACATAAAAAAAAATGAGAATCGGAAGTCGAATGTATGTAGCCCACGAAATTTGAAAATTCAGCCGATTTTTTGAACACACCTCGTACTATGTCCTGTATCGCGGTATCAGTCTTGTTCATTGCTTATAAAGTCCTGTCGAGTGTAATATGTGAAAGACTAAAGCCAATTCTAGCTGATCTGATTGAGCCTTATCAGTGTGGCTTAGACCTGGCAAATGTACAACTGACCAGATATTCATACTAAGGCATATTTTCGTCGATCATAAAGCTGCCGTCGGCAGCTTGAGGTCATGTCCGAGTTTGGAATTTATACGTTTTATACGTCCTTGTAGGACGTCTCTGATCGACACGAAATCTTCAGTGAAAATAGACAAAACTTTAGTTACGCTAAATGAGGACGCAGGCAGGGCGATACCCTATCGTGCTACCTCTCCAACATACTGTTGGAAGTGATTATGAGGAAAGCTGCAGTTAACACGAATGGTAACGTCTTTAACAAGAGCTTTATATTACGCGCGTATGCGGACGATGTAGCCATTATTGACCATTATTGCAGCTTTCTCAAGCATTGAGATGGAGTCAGCAAAAATGGGTTTGACGGTAAGCGAGGATAAAATAAAGTTATTTGTTTCAACGAATGAAGAGTCTTCTCGCTTTGGACGCCGCATAAACGTCGACAACTATAATCTTGGAATGGTGGGTGAATTTATCTATATCGGTTCCGTTGTAAATACATAGAATAATGTCAGCATGGAGATTAAGAGAATATTCATTACTCACAAATGTTACTATAGGTTAAGCAAGTGATTTAATAACAACTCCCTCCCTCGGCAAACAGAAATCCGACTGTATCAGGCGTTGGTCTTACCTGTTTTGTTGTCAGAACCCTGGGTTATGATACAAGTGGATGGGTCAGTGCTGGGAGTCTTCGAAAGTGTACGGACCCATTTACGTTAACAGAGATCATCGACGTCACATGAACAATGAAACTTGGTGTGAAGACAAAAGCGCTTGGAATTGTTTTCATGAAAAGACACTGCAACTACTGGCCTGTTCTCTTTAAAAAGTTGAGCTTTTACGATGGATCTTACTTCTGATTTCGTATTTCTAATGCAGTCAGTTGGCGGATAGTTCCCCATGCACGAATGTTCCGCAATATATTCAAAAATTTTTCAAAATATACGGCATTTAGTATTTAAACATCATAATCACTTAATGCCGTTGTCTATTAACATAAATTAACCTCAGAACGATTTCAGAAGCTAACATATGTACGTACATATAACATACGCCGGATCTTCTTAATGACCCTTTGCACAAACAGTTGGGGTTTCTGTAAAATGCTGGTAGTTGTTTACGAGCAGGCCCCCTAAAACTTTATGGTTAATAAACAATTAAGACTTAATCCAAGAGAAAAATGTGCCAGTTACTACTGCTACGACTACTACTAGTGAACTGCAACGATAATGCTTCCAGTAACGGACTTGGTTTTGAGTTGTACCCCAGTGGGTGCTCGTGGCTGGTTTAACATTTGGTAGTCATTAAAAGGAACTCAACGACGAAATTTGTTTGTTGTCTAATTCTACAAAAACCTAGTAAGTGTTTGCATGAGGTTATCTCATGCATGTGTGTGCACATCAACACATGGGCAAGTACGTGTACATAAATGGCGGTGGTGTATGGGGATACAAAGCACCTAACGCCGTGTTTATCCCCAGCGACACTTTATTTGTGTAATTAATTTGCATTTAACCTCAAACGACTTTATAAAACAATTTTTAGAAAGTCGACAGGTACAAAACACCCTCGGTTGGCCCAACCAGGTACCCCATGATCTAAATGTCGTACTTGGCAATAGTTGGTACTTCAGCCGCCACCAGAGCGGGGATAGGGGTTTGGTTAGAAGTAATTAAAATGTGGGTTACACGCTAATGAATTTAAAGCACACTGAGATTTTGCTCAGCCCCGTGCGCTTTCACCTAAACAAAAGCGGAACACGAGAAGAGACAAAAAACGATAAAGCAAACACGTTCAACTTGAACATAGTAGGAAGAAGATATGCAAACAAAACAACACAAGCTAACTGCCAGAAGGTATTCTCGCCCATCCCACTGCAGTGTGGGCTTGTTGAATGAATGTTGTGCTATCAATAAATCTAAACACATTGGAGGATGGCGGAAGGCGGTCATATAGCGATAATGGCAATGCCATCATCGACATCAACATCAACCTAGGCATCAGTTTTGTACCTGATGAGAAGGACAGGATACCGGCGAGGATGCTCACCCACCGCCTCTTCCCATCCAAAGTTGAGCGCTTGCAAAAGAGTATTTGAATGAGATGCCACCATGTTAGCAGATGCACTGGTAGAACATGCTCGAAATTCCGAATACCACCTCAAAGAGAGTGGGTGGTTGGGGAATAAACTTTGAGCAAAAATTAAAACGCTTCGTTGAATTTGACTACGGAATGCATGAAGTATTTACTGCACGTCAAGCTGTTGTGGAAACACTTAATCAATTTTCCGTAAGAGATAACTTTAAACTACCTATACTGGATCGCTGTTTCAGCAATGACAATTAGAGATGGCACATAAAATAGAAGAGGGTCTGTATGAAGAAAGAAAGAACGTCAAACGCCTAAGAAAACAGAAATTGCAAACCTATCTCGCTTTGAGCAAAATCAGTTATAAAGCAATTAGTGGTTCTAAGACATGATATAAAATTGTAATAACAAATTTCATTGCGCTTGATCGTAGGTTACGTTGAATTCGTGCCTTTACCTTTCGAACCGTTTCTGACGACGTTGCAGTTATTGGGTATCCACCTCCATGGTTTTTTAGATCCTACCAGTATCAATGCAATATGTAATAATCTGGTCAAACATTTTGTTCACAAATAAATGTCGTATCTCATTAAAAATGGCTGCTTGCGATAACAGAGTAATAACACTGTTGAATTTGATAATTTTTTTAACTGTGATGTAAAACGATATGCTTCCGTAAGCTTGTAAACAACATAATGGACTGACGCTTATCAAAAAACAAGCTGCCTATCATTAGCTGTTTGGCTACTGCAGATGCGTGAAGTTGGTAACACTTCGAGCGCTTACATCTATTTGTTATGGTAGGGAAAGTACTCGTATGTGAGTTAACGAACGGCCTAACTCCGGGAATGGTTTTAAAAAATACTATTCTTCACAGGCAAAATTGATAAATTGTTAATGGAAAAAGGTGTTTCCGAAAAAGCCCCATTTTTGACAATAAGCGGGAACATTAATGACGCTAAAATAGGTTAAATTGATATAGCAGAAAACGATTTGGTCGCACTTACATTAAAGATTTTTAATTAACACCGTAATCACATAAAACGAGTACACTTTGTAACATCTAAAATCATTTTCTTTTTTGGTTTGTCTGTATGTTAGTAAATTCGTGCAGGATCTTGGAAATAATTTATGAAAAAAGTTCTTAACGTAGTGTGAAGGATTAATTATAGCTTAGCGGTTTGAGATCTTTCAACTTTATTTCAATACTCATCTTTTCTGGCATTTGACGAGTTATGTCAATTATGTTGATAATTGCTCGGTGAAAGGACAACTGAAGCACAAATAGCTCTGTATTGATCTCTGTGATAATAAGATGCTGTCTTCTAGGGCAAGACCTAGAATGAGTTGTTCGGTTAACACTAAATTGTTAAAAAATCTAGCCCTGAAAAATGACCGATAAGATTTCTCAGGTAATGATTCATGTTTTAATTCGGAAAATGTTTCTTGAAGTATTCTTTATAAACTTGAAAATAAATGTTATAAGTTATGTTATGTTGTTCACAAGCCTACGGATGAATATCGTTCTACGTTGCAGATAAAACTGTTATCGAAATGGAATTCAAACGCAACAGCGTTATTACTTTGTATTTGACTGGAAAATCGGAACCAGCCGTTGTTTGTGGGGTATAACATTAATGTGTGAATAAAATGTTTGTGTATCGGATCATTGAACATTTACTGACAGCATCAAAAACGTCATGAAGGTGGGCATCCACCTACGACGAAGCGATGTACAATTGGCCAAAAAGGTCTATGTGTTTGCCCATGACATGGGACGCATATTAAAAAGTGAATTGCGCTTAAAGCCCCACAAAAAAAATATGCACAAAAGCAAAAATATATGCACGTTGGCGGTGATCAAATTGTTCTGCGAGAGTAAGCGCCTCCGTTCATTGAACATTACGTAAATGTAAATCAAAAAATCTACTGTTAAATGACATTATACAATGCTTTCTTAACTTGGACCAGCAAACAATTCGGTAGCAACCGGTATGGTGTAAATCAGATGAAATATTTGACGCCCATAAATCTTATTTGTTACGGTGAATAGACTCATGCTAAAGGCACATAAAGCTCAAACGTTTCATTTTTCTTGTCAGTTTGGCCATACAGAAGAAACTAATAATCGTTCATTATCATTAATGATAGTCAAAGAAAATTGATTGACAAAGAATTTTAAGTGACTTTAGCGCGATCTTTTTTTTTTTTCTCCATATCTGGTGCTACATTCACTCGGTTGATCGGTGGTGTCCGAATCATAAGCATAGATCCAGGTTTCGCCTCCGGTAATAATATAACTCATAATGTGGTAGCAGTCAGAAAAAATTGTTAATCGATGGCTTTTGAGCACTACATCTCAGATTTCTTGGATGTGACTTTCATTAGTAGAGATTAGCGATCGTCTGAGGCGCTCCTCGTTTTTAATTCGCTCTCGGCCGTCTTTCGTCTTACTTTTTGGACACAGCAGTAAATAGGCGTCTAGATAAGAACAACAAACTGCACTTAACTCGTCGTATTTTGTTATCATGTATGTGTGTATAAATGTAATAAATATACAGCGTATACATTGAGATTTTTTTGCAGTTCGCCGAAATAGTTTTTCGTCGAAGAAATACTACTGCGATTGTACGTCGTGTTTTTATGTATGAGAGCCGGTGGTCAAGTTCTTTCAAACACAAACAAAAACACCTATGAACAGCCTGACAGCTTTTTGATAACACATAATAAACAGTTGGCAAATGGCCACACCGTCGTGACCTAATCTAACTGGTAATAATTCACAGTGTAAATCATAATTATCGATATTATCTGAGGAGCATTTATCACAAATAATAGCATTTTTTATTAGACTTGTGTATATAAATTCATCTACTGTGTCGTGTTAAATAATATATAAACGAAATTGTCAGTTTCTTTATGTTTAAAGTTAGAACGACTGGGGACGGCAGATTTCAATCATCATATCACAATTATGTGTATTTATACATACGAGTATAATATATATATATATATCAACTACAGTAAATCGCCCGGCTGTGTGTAAAATAGACAATTTATAAACGATTTTTAAGAACAAAATGACTTCAAAGCAAAAGAAATGCACAAAAAGGGGCCAAGTAGTCGAACCGAAGAGAGGGAGTGACTAAGCGGTTATAGTAGCACACAACTGCTCAATTTACTTGGTTATTTCTATCGGTTGACAGGAAGTTGCGTATTATGTATGTCACATGCAATTTCCGCCTGCAGCGAACCATCAAACCCTAAAGTAGCTTGTGTGCCGTAATCACATATATATATATATATATATATATATATATATGTGTATATATATATATATAGGTATGTATACACTTATACATACATATACACATACATACACACAAACTTAACTGCGAAAGTCTCCATTTGCAGCTCTTTATAGACTTTGTGTGGCTCCACTCACGACAAATGGCCACGTGCACGTGTGCAAGAGAACGGCCTATTAGCCCAGGTCTTTGAAAATTGAGTACCGTACGGCACATAGACACGACACTCAGATACCCAGTCTACCACTAATTTGTGGCTTCCACGAGTGCGGGTTTTGCGACAAACACCAGCCAACAACGTCAGCCGCCACAACAACAGTTTCAACCAAAATGACGATGAACTTTAACTTCGCCAAGCTCAGAGGCTCAGACTAAATGATGGCGATGCTACCGTTCGAAATGAACCGATGATGATGAATTACGACATCAATATTGAAAACACGTCAACGACACACAACTTGGCACGACGTTAATAGTCGTGCTCCTTCCTTGTTTAAAATGTTTTCTTCCTAAAAGGACTAAAGATTACGGATGATGGAAGACATAAAGAAAATAACAATATACGCGTTATATTTGTTGAGACGGGACATAAACTAATTGAAAGGAAGAAGCGCTGAACCATAAAGTGAAGACGCGTATGAATATGTCGGCGTGTACAGGTCGTGTTGTGTGGCTGTGTTTATGTGTGTGTGTGTGTCTGTGTTCGGTGTGTGTGTGTGGCTGTGCGTTGTTGGGTATTTCGCAGTAATGATACTGCGCGTTAATGGTCGATTGTGTTTTGTAGTTTTGGGAAGTACCGTTTTAGCGGGGCGACAGCGTGGCGTCGCTGCCGCCGAGTGTGGTTCGATCGTAATGCGCAGACAGGAATAAGATGAGTTATCAGTTGTATTGTGTTTGAGCTGGCATACGGATCGGAACGCGCTTCGCTAAGATGGACAATGACATTTCTCCGACATCAGAAGTGGGATCGGGCCCTCTACCTTCAACATCAGACGGACAATGGCGTACCATCATGGAAATGCAGAATAAAAATCTAATTGAACTAGTGCGCGCCTTACAATCATCATCGTCTGATGCAGGACAACGCAAATCGGTGCAACTACCTAAATTTAATCCTGACACTGCTGGTGCAAATGCTTCGCCCTGGTGTTCAACGGTGGAAATTATTCTACAAGAAAATACACTAAAAGGCAGTGCGCTAGTCGTGGCGCTGAGTTCAGCGTTAGATGGAAGCGCCTCGCAGTGGCTATCGCAAGTGTGCTATGCTAATATTACCTGGCTTGAGTTTAAGGAGCTCTTCATGCAGCGCTTTGATACAATTGAAACACCAACAGCCATGTTTCTAAATATACTGTCAAAGCGACCGGCGGAGGGCGAGTGGCTGGCAGTCCATGCAAGCCGGATGATAACAGAAATGACAACGAAATGGAGCCAAATGGAAAATGACGAAATTGCTGTGACTGTGACTCTTGCGTTGCTGGCAAGTTTCGATCATCGGTTGCAACGCTTATGTTTCACGTCGAATATTCGGACTAGAAGCGATCTACAGTCGGAATTAAAAGCGTTCACTTTTAATAAAAGAAAAAGTGATTTTATGGAGCAACAATCTGCAGCGTACTCAAAACGTCAAAAACTATCATCGATCGAGTGCCATTTTTGCGGCAAACTAGGCCATAAAATGATCGACTGCAGACTCATGAAGCAAAAAAATCAACTTGCGAATGGTAATGAACGACATGGACATCACCGTGGAAAACCAAGCGTAACCTGTTACAAGTGCGGAGCCTTAGGTCATATTTCCACCCAATGTACAAAAAGTGAAGTGGACAAAAGCAAGACGTTCAACCGGGAAAAACGAGTGGAGCAGTGCAGCGTTGCGGTACCAAAGGGGTACATGAGCCATAAGGACCAAATTTATGAAGTTGCATTTGATTCTGGAGCGGAATGTTCATTGCTGAAAGAAAAGCTAAGTACAAAATTTTCTGGTAAAAGATTTAATAATATTGTTACATTAAAAGGCATAGGCAGTCATGGAATATGTAGTACTCTCCAAATATTAAGTAATGTAAGAATTGACGATAATTATGTTGAAATTGTCTTTTATGTAATTGGTGACGATCATATGCAAAACGATATTGTGATTGGGCGAGATATACTGAATCAGGGCTTCGATATTGTCATTTCATCAGGCCAATTTAAAATGTTAAGAACCAAAACAATCAATTTATGTACAGATAGCAAACCAGTCGATATTGACACTGAACTTGTTGGACAAGATAAAATAAAACTAAATTCAATGTTGGCAAAGTATTCAAGTTCTTTTATGAAAGGTATCCCTTGTACTAAAGTCGGAGTTGGCGAGATGAAAATAAGATTAGTCGATCCAACAAAAACAGTCCAACGAAGGCCATATCGATTAAGTCCATGTGAACGAGATTTAGTGCGTGAAAAGATTGCAGAACTTTTAAAATGCAACATAATTAGACCAAGCTGCTCACCGTACGCAAGCCCCATATTGCTAGTTAAGAAAAAGAATGGTTCTGATAGACTTTGCGTTGATTATAGAGAGCTAAATTCGAATACAATTGCCGACAGATACCCGCTGTCACTTATACAAGATCAAATAAATAGACTTAGAGGGGTTTACTATTTTACATGCTTGGATATGGCTAGCGGTTACTATCAAATTCCGTTGCATACAGATTCAATCGAATATACAGCGTTCGTCACACCAGATGGGCAGTACGAGTTTTTATCTATGCCATTTGGGCTTAAAAATGCACCTTCTGTGTTTCAACGTTTGGTTATGCAGGCGCTTGGGGACTTGGCAAATTCTTATGTTATCGTCTATATGGATGACATTATGATAGTGGCCTCAACAAAATGCGAAGCGTTTGAGAGATTAGAGATTGTCTTAGATATTCTTACTGGAGCAGGATTTTCATTTAACATAACAAAATGTTCCTTTTTGAAAACATCGGTCCAATATTTAGGCTATAAAGTTAGTGCTGGCGAAATTCGTCCAAACCCCCAGAAAATTGAAGCGTTGACTGCTCTTCCACCTCCACAGTCTGTCACAACACTCAGACAATTTATTGGTTTAGCATCGTATTTTCGACAATTTATTAAAGGATTTTCACAATTAATGAAGCCATTATATTTTCTAACTTCTGAGAAAAATAAATTTGTTTGGAAATCAGAGCACGAGCAGATACGCAAAACGGTTATATCTACTCTTACAGCTGAACCTGTTCTTGTCATCTTTGACCCCAGTTACCCAATTGAGTTGCATACAGATGCAAGTGGTAGTGGCTACGGTGCAATCCTATTGCACAAAATTGATAACAAACCCCATGTCATAGAATATTATAGTAAAACCACATCCCCTGCAGAGTCAAGATATCACTCGTATGAGTTGGAAACTTTAGCCGTTGTAAACTCAATTAAACACTTTCGACATTATTTGTTGGGCAGGAACTTCGTTGTTTTCACCGACTGTAATTCGTTAAAGGCGTCAAGAAACAAACAGGACCTGACTCCAAAAGCACAGCGTTGGTGGGCTTATTTGCAGTCATTTACTTTCGAAATTCAATATAGAGAGGGAAAGAGAATGGCACATGTTGACTTTCTGTCGAGAAATCCTCTTTTACCTAAATCTACTTCTACTGAAAGAGTGATTGTCGAGAAGAGAGTTAACTTGGCTGAAATCTCTATCAATTGGCTATTGGCTGAACAGCGACGAGACTCTGAAATAGCTGATATCGCGAGTAAACTTAAAGATTTTTCTCTTTCGGAAGATGTTGCGAAAACTTATGAAATTAGGGCGGAAGTTCTCTACCGAAAAATACAGAGAAATGGCAGAACACGCTGTTTACCAGTGGTCCCGCGTGCTTTTAAATTGTCCGTTATAAACCAAGTACATGAGTCGATAATGCACTTAGGTTGGGAAAAGACTCTGGATAAAGTTTACGATTATTATTGGTTTGGCAATATGTCAAAATATGTCAGAAAATTTGTTGACAACTGCATCACTTGTAAAATGTCAAAATCAGCGTCGGGGAAAATACAGGCTGAATTGCACCCAATTCCAAAGGTAAATATTCCTTGGCATACTATCCACATTGATATAACGGGGAAACTAAGTGGTAAGAGTGACCGGAAGGAGTATGTCATTGTTCAAGTTGATGCGTTTACCAAGTTTGTGTATCTTAGCCATACAACTAAACTAGACTGTGAAAGCTGTATAAATGCTGTTAAATCTGCTGTTTCGTTGTTTGGAGTACCAAACCGAATAATAGCTGACCAGGGAAGGTGCTTTACGGGTACAAGATTTAGTCAGTTCTGCTCTGATCAAAAAATAAACTTACACTTGATTGCCACTGGAGCTAGCCGAGCAAATGGACAAGTGGAGCGAACTATGAGCACGTTGAAAAATATGTTTACGGCAGTTGAAGCTGGATCTCAGTCATGGCAAAATATGTTAGGGGAAGTACAGTTGGCAATCAATTGCACAACTAATCGGGTGACGAAGGCAAGTCCGTTAGAAATGCTATTAGGAAAGGTTTCACGTCCATTGGGATTAATTCCTCCAGGTAACATAGAAGATGATGTTAGTTTGTCAGACATAAGAGCACGGGCGGTTAAGAATGTTCTGGCATCATCGGTTTATGACAAAGCACGATTCGATAAAAACAAAGCGAAAGTAGTTAGACATAAGGTTGGAGACTTCGTGCTACTTAAAAGCGAAGAAAGGCATCAAACCAAGCTAAGTCCAAAATTCAAGGGGCCTTTTGAAATAATAGAAGTGCTAGAGGGTGACAGGTACAATTTAAGGTCCTTAACCGATAAAAGAAATTATAAATATGCACATGAGGATCTGAGAAAAATGCCAGACGGAGAAGTGCCCGTTGAGTTGAATGTTTGTGAAGATTACAACAATATTGTTGAGAGCGCAAAAACCATCGTGGATGGTGAAGAGAGCGAAAATGATGAAATTGATATTGTTGAAGCCACTGAAAAGGAAAATGAAGATAACCAATAAGGGTTATTATTTTTGTTGATGGCCAAGATAATGACATAATGCATAAGTCACAATGCAAGCACAAGTGCAAAATAACTAATGTTTGTTTTGATCATGGTGTGTGGGGCATTTGATTGTGTAACTCTAAAACTAAATAAAAGAGAGTAAGTAATTTTGTTAGAAATTACTTTGTAAGAGTAAAATTAAGGGAAAAAGAAAAACAAAGAAGATAATAATTTTGTTAAAATAGTGTGTAAGGACACTTATATTGCTTCATGAAAATATGAATTATGAATTTTGAAAAGAAGTTGATTTTGTTATGTAAATGCTTAATCGTATGTTTGAAACTATGAAATATGAAAAGAAAGTTGATTTTTGTTTTGAAAATATGTACTACTTAATCTTTTGTTTGAAATAAAAAAATAATGGAGTAAGAAATGAAAAAAAAAGAAAAAGTGTGGACTTAGATTTTTTTACACGAGGTCGTGTAATGGTCAGGATGGCCGTGTCGGCGTGTACAGGTCGTGTTGTGTGGCTGTGTTTATGTGTGTGTGTGTGTCTGTGTTCGGTGTGTGTGTGTGGCTGTGCGTTGTTGGGTATTTCGCAGTAATGATACTGCGCGTTAATGGTCGATTGTGTTTTGTAGTTTTGGGAAGTACCGTTTTAGCGGGGCGACAGCGTGGCGTCGCTGCCGCCGAGTGTGGTTCGATCGTAATGCGCAGACAGGAATAAGATGAGTTATCAGTTGTATTGTGTTTGAGCTGGCATACGGATTGGAACGCGCTTCGCTAAGATGGACAATGGCATTTCTCCGACAAATACATTGTATTGAGCGATAAAGGGCTACAGACGTTAAGCTGGCAACGCTGTGTGCGTGTCTCCGAATGAAAGAACCAATGAATGCAACACAAATACTAAAGAACGGTAATAACGAACAGATCAATAAATTAAACACCAGCGACATACAACGATGACATTGCTACCACTGGCACACTTCCATTATTATCCCTCTCAAACACGATATAAAAGGACGAATCACTTCCTCCGTGACTCAAGAAATGCGAACTTTCGTGTTTTTTCCCAATCCCAACACAAAAAGTAGAACAAATGCAGTCATACTATAGCTCCAGAATCAGCGGAAAATGCCGACCAGACTGTACACTAAATCAGTGGTAAATAGAGTTTCGTCCCAGTGTGGTTTTGCCGAAATTCTAGCAAGCAGTGTTCTTTTTCTTTTCTTTTTTCTCTTTCTTTTTTTGTATTGAGTGAAAGACACACAAAGTAATTTTGTCATTATACTCAACAAATAAATAGTTGCCCACATATTTACTTAACAAATTTTACGGGTTAATTTTTCTTGGATTTGTAAATAATTATAATGTAATTGTCGCGGTATAATTTCGGCAAATTTCTTTTCTGACCTATTTGTCAGTATTTAAAAAGTCATTAGATGTAAATATCCCATTTTGTTTTTTTAGTATGATAACCTAAATATTTCATGTATTACTTTAAGAAAGATAAAATTATCAATAAAATTGAAATTGAAATTGAAATTACTTAACAAAGAGATTAGGCTAGGAAACAATCTCAACCAAGATCGCGATACAATCATTTCTGTTAATTCAAAATTACATCCGGAAACGGTACTTTCTAAATGAACGAAAATTCATTGAATTCATAAAGTTTACTACTGTACTTAAAAGAAAAGCCATTTTTCAATTTGAATTATGCGGTTATATTGAATCCGAGAAATATCATTTTCTAAGCAAGTAGAATTGTACGGTAATTTGCGCTTGAACTACGCTTGCTTTGGGTTTTTATTGTTGAGCAAAGAAATTACATTAAATTTAGTTCGCGAAACAGAATTTCAGCTACGCAAACTTTTAGATTACTGCAGAGGACCTTGGTGACGATGCGCGCTCTGCACGACCATCAACCTCTATCAATCAAAATCCAGCCCTATAAATCAGAGATTTTGTACTCAAAACCTCACCTTGGTCAAACAAATCATCATTTTCTGGACACCGTAGTAGCACAGAAACAAATGAAATTCACTCTAAGAAATATGTGGAATCTTTAGAATTTTAAATTACCAAATTAGACGAATTTTCAGAAAATTAAAAGTTTAGAAAATTATTTGAAACAGTAATGTAATAGTAGGACACGTTCTTTTGGCCTTTAAGTATTACAGCTGGAAACAACATTTTCATAACGACATTTCAACATTTTCTTTAACAAATACTGGGGTCTTCGAACAAATTCCATAGTCGTAAGCAAAAAGTTACAATATAATTTAATGCAGTGTTGTTGAAAGCAGATACAGAGAAGAGAATATAAGTTCTTATACAGATATTTGCTTTGGGTCCATCAGAAGAGACATGGGAAATATGCCTAACTCTTAAATTATGAGCAGCATTACAGCATAGCGAACCTGATATATTTTCATATATCGTAGTTAGACCACATCAATTGTCTTCATTTCCTAATTTGATAGATTTGAATGGAAATTACATTCCGAAATTTTCTAATGTAACATGATTTCGTAAGTGTTAAGATAAAACTAATAAAGAATTATTCCAGTTAAGAATTACAGATAAAATATTAACTTTCATTATATCTGTCAAACTGTATACAGTATAATTCGCTTAGCTGCACTGAATTTCGGTGCACACATTTTTGTGCACTTAAGGGAATTGTGCCCTTATCCGAATTTTTTTACCCGCACACATGACGCAGTTATCCGATTTTTTTTACCCGCACACATGACGCAGTTATCCGATTTTTTTTACCTGCATATATGATGCAGTTACCCCAATTCTTTTTACCGAACTGTCTTGCAGAAGTGCCCTCAAGATTAATAATTATTAATTATAATTAATCGTTAGTTTTATTTAAAAATTCAAGATAAATAAATTAAAAAAAGAAAAAAATATGTATATATGTATACATATATATATAAGGTACTTTTAGAACACATTAGGTACTCATTTTAGTAAATTCATTATAATATGTATAATCGTATATATGTAAGTATGTATGTACATACATAGATACATAAACTGGAAGAAAGCATTTACTTTTTGAAACATGTACGAGTACAAATGTTTATGTGAAAAAATCGGTTATTTTGCTCTGGCTTAGGCTTTTTATGTAATTTTTTAAAATTTCATCTTCAATTTCATAAAGAAAATCATTGTCTTTTGCGTGACTAGGGCAATATCGTCGCAGCACGTCCAATGCGCAAAGAGCCTCTTTTCTTGTAGGAATTCTGACGTCATTGTTGTTGTCATCACCTTCGTCCTCTTCTGTGCTATCACCACCTACACATTCTAAATCCTCTATGTTTCGAATAATCTCCTCCTCAGTAAGTTGGCCATAACATTGCAGATCGACATCACAGTTTATGTATGCAGCTCTGTTGGGTACTTTATCAAGAAAAATATCTTCGAAAGTGTCTTCTGAATCAATTTCATAAGCCGTGCCACAGAACCCTGCCTGAAAAATATAATAATTGATGTTAAAATAGCAGAAACATCTGAAAATTTATGGTTTGCTACCTTATTGAAACAATTTACAATCGTCTGAGGCTTTACCATCCACCATGCCCGCTTTGTGTAGTAAAGTGCATCCAAAACAGTGAGAGACTTCAAAAATTGCGTCACAGACATCTCTCGCTCCAGCGCACACAATTGTTTCTTGACAATAATATGCCTATATTGCACTTTAAATGCATGAATAACGCCCTGGTCGAGTGGCTGAATCAACGCGGTTGTGTTGGGAGGAAGAAATTCGATGTGGATGTTTTCCAGTTCGCATGTTACTTTGTGACAAGCAGCGTTATCCACAAACAGAACAATTTTTTTGTTTTGCTTTTTCATCTCCTTGTCAAGCGATATCAAAATTTGGTTCCATATATTTGATGTCATCCACGCGTTTTTATTCGCAAAGTACGGCAAAGGAATTTCAATATTGCGAAAGCAGCGAGGGTTTTGCGACTTCCCAATGACATACACTTTCTTGTATGAACCAGTAGCATTACACAACAGCAGCAAAGTAAGTCGCGCTTTTTGGCTTTTGCGACCTTTTGGCTGATCGGAGTTTCGAAAAAATGTTGCGTTGGGTAAAGCTTTAAAATAAAGGCCTGTTTCATCGGCGTTGAAAATATTCTCTGGTTCATACTTCTTTAAAATGTCAGGCAAAATCGTACTGGTGTAACTGGAGGCACCTTCTTCGTCATTATCTTTAAGCTCACCCTGAATTTTACCGAACTTGATATTGTGGCGCTTCCTCCACCTCCACAGCCAGCTAGGATTGGGTTCAAATTCATCGTTAAGCTTTATTGCAAACTCCTTTGCTTTGTTTAGCAGCATCAAGCTTGTTAATACAGCGTCATGCTGTCTTTGCTGGTCAAACCAGAGCACCAATGCCTTCTCAACTTTTTCGTGAGCACTATGTCTTTGGCGCTGGCGCTTATGGTCGCTCGTTTTTGCGTCCATTTTAATTTGGTCTTCTTGTTTTAAAATGCGATTTATTGTCGATATGTCACAATTATATTGTGTGACCAGCACCTGTTTATTTACGTTGTTTTGCACGGACTCTATAATTTTTAATTTTTGTTTTATTGACAAACCTCCAACCCTTTTTCCCATTTTGATTTGTTTTATCGTCGTTCTTTTTACGTTATGTATGTATTTTGCACGGACTCTATAATTTTTAACTTTTTGTTTACACACTGCCAAGGCTTAAACTGACACAAAATTATAAGAGTTGGTAAACGAAATTTTTTTTAAAGTGTTGGTAAACGAAATTTTTTCTATAGAGAATTGAATTATGAAACACAATTATCGAGGCTGCTAGAACGAAAGTGCTGCTAACCAAAATGCAGTTAAAAGAGAAAATTTCATACAAATGCTGCAATAAAATGCAGCCATAACTAGTTTTAGTGCTCTTAACCGGAATGTGCTGCTAAGCGAAGGGGCAGCTAAGCGAATTATACTGTATACGTTAAGTACCAGACTGGCTACGCAATTTTCCAATTCTTAGCTAAGTTTTAACGAATGTTTGATCTGTGTATAGTTAATTTGAGGAGTAACTCAGCTGATACGTGACGAATCGACAGGTCTTTTCTTTTTCAAACATTGATTATCTGTACCGCACAATAAAAGATGGACATTTTAAAACACCAGAGAATTTCGTTTACAAACTATAGAAAAGCATTGATTTTAGATAAAACGATCGCTGTAAAGAGCATGCCTACCCTTTAGGTAGTATAAGGAAGGTTAATATAGACCAACATATTACGCTACTTTGTTCAACTTAATAATAATCTGGAAATGTAAGATTTTGTCCCTCATATTGCCCATATTGAAATTTTCTGTATGCAGATAATTAAAGTAGTGGAACAAATCACTTCATTTACACATCGTTTTCATATAAAATTCCATAAATCTAATCCGTCCATGCTTCCTTTGCATAATTTATTTTTTCTGAGAGAAATAAAACTTTTTCAAATGGGAAAGAATACCCAAAACCTTGAGCAATGAGTGTTTTTGTGTTTTTAAATGCAAGGAATATTAATTGAAGGAACTAAAGAATGCGGATGTGGAGATGTATACAAATAAAAATAAGGCCTATCAAATATAAGAATTATGCGCATTAACAGAGATTGATATCTGGGATACGCAGAGTGGGTTGGATGCATAAGGAGATAATTTTTATGAAAATGTGGGAATGATCAGGAATGATGAAATGTGATGAAACATCTACTATGGTATGAATTTTAGTGCACTTAATATGGCCATGTAACCTATTTTTATATAAATCGAAATATTTTGCTTCGATCTGTTATCTGTGTTAACCACATTTGCAGTTTTTCTGAATATAGTATGATATAATTCAGTTTCCGATTTGGAGAAAATGTATGAGAAGTTCACACACATGCAATAAGAGCTTACACAGATCAACTGCTAGTTAATCAATGTTTTTTTAATAACACCCTGACGAAGTTGCTCATTTGCTTACTCTCAAAAAAGAGGTCTGCAATACTCAAATTTCACATGAAATAGTTCCTCGGTTGAAAAGGCTGCCACTCGTTTATATGCTTAAATGTTTCCTAATGTAATCTAATTTGGTGATCAGAATTATTAAAATTGTGTGAAATTCGTACCATAATTAACAATTTGTACCGCAAATATTTTCCATATAGTGTGTATCTTTCTAAACCGTTTTTTTGCAAGAACATATTTCTATCTGAACCAAAAGAATACGTAGCAAAACTATTCTTCAATTTCTACTAGGTTAATAGCATATCGCGCACTTATGTCCTATCAAAAGCTTACATAACCCACAACAAGGACATAGTGAAAATTCGGAACAAATATATGTATGTTGAATTTTGCATTTACACAAGAACACATATTTCATACAGACTTTAAGCAATAAAGTGTATTCTTATAGAATATGGCATTATTGTTTAAAACTTTGTGGCATATCTGAAAGTAGTCATACGAGTATACAACAAAAAGTTAATCCCATGACAGGTCGACCGCTTCCATATGTTGACTACTGAATGCCTGAATCGAAGATGGTCAGCATACACAGGCCATCAAGAAAAAAAAAAAAAAAAGGCGTTACAAACACATATGAAAACTGCCAACCAATCAGCATTTTACCCGTCGCATGCAATGACATGTTGAGGGACTATATGAAAGACTAAACTAAATTTTGCACAAGCTGATTGCACCCCATCGGTTTAACTTTAGACCTAATAAATTAATAACCTGGTTTGTTATCATTTGTTACTCCCGAAATGTGGATGGCTGAATTGCAATTGTGGGTAGACTTTGTGATTTCACCAATTTTGCACAAACATCAGGACTAACAGATACTATGCCAATGCTTGGTGTAGTATCCTGTCGGTTATAAAAATGCTTTCATAGTAAGTGTGATTAATGTATTGTTGCTTTAAATTTAGTATTGTGCTAATGCCTTCATGTTCCCCATTTATTCTGCGCACTTTTTCTTCTTCACTTTTGAGTTTGAAGAGTTGCAAATACAAACAAGTATCCCTAGGATGCTTCGGAAGGAGAACAAGTTTAAGTACACAACACAACAAAACAAGTATCCATCTTCGGAAGCTCCTAAGAAAACAATGTAAGCAAAGGACTAAAACGGGTACGACGAAGCTGGCGCCATGTGGAAAATAATTAGCGATAATTAAACATATTTTTAGTGTCCTTTAAATACCCTATAAGTCGCACTTTTTTATCATTCTTGTACTCAGCATACAGAGAAGCAGAACCTGACGCGCATTGCATTATGACCAACCAAGCGACCACTATAGCAACAATTTTTGTGAGAAGAGACTGAACGGAATTTTACTCCACTTCTAGTTAGGTTGCGAAGATTGATTATCAGACTTAATTGGAGGATTTAGGAGAAGCGAAAGTTGTATAACAAAACAAAAAGAAGATAATAACATAATGGGGGCACAAAACAAACAACACATTCCCCACACATTTCAAAGTCGATAAATGAGGGAATTGTGTTCATAAAAGCTTTATTCGTTGGTATTCTCGTACATGCAAGAGAAGTTAGCCACCGGCTTTGGTGCCCGTGGCGATTCTCACGATGTCATATCGTGAAATGTTGCCATATCCTGAATTGATGTAATTTGGAATGCCAATTTTTTAATGTTGCTGATATCTATTTACATCTTATTGTACGGCGATTTGATGTTAGTATTTTTGTACAACGTATTCTAAAGCTCTCCTTTTCCTTCCTTTTCCATTTCACACTTTTTTCACGAATAACATTAAATGAGTTTCCGTTCTCCTACATGTTAATCCCATATGTTTAGGAACCACCACGAAATATTTGTAAACTATTCAAAAGCTATTCACTTATTAGTAATCAAACCTTATGGTTTTTTATTTGTAGTCAATGCATTGACTGTAAAGGACACATATTGCGATTTAAATCGTTACCATATCAAACATTTAGCATCTGACCGAAGTTGGGAAGCACTAGAAAGCGCTAGATTAAAGTCTTCGTCCGCAAGCCAAAAGATGAATTAGTAAATATGCCACATGTGTCAAAAAGATAACACGATATGAAAACATACAACACATTTGAGAAATTTATCTGGCAATAAAGGTCTCCATAGCTCCACTGAATAAAATATCTACTGTAAACTAAAGAGCAACCCCAGGTGACAGCTGAGTATTGTAAGGGATATGCTCAAGCTTTAATAATTTTTTATCCGCATGATATATCCGCTGCATCACAACCATAACATTTTCAACAGCACAAAGTGTTATCAACAGTGTTCAAAAACCAAACCTTTTTCAAAAAGGTTAAAAAGCTACATAAGTTTTCAAAAATACATTGGCCACAATCGAAGCAAATATTTACGCCAAACAGCCGCAAAGTTCAACAGAAGCCACAAAATTATATTTAATGGGATTGATTCAGAGTATGATGTATGAAGTACTAAACCATCCTCAGATAAAATGGCGTGTCAAAAAGACTCATGCTTACATTATATCGACGTACCTTATCTTTGGCCTACAAATTGATTTAAGTCCCGGCTTCCGGGTCAATTGAAAAATATTTATTAATACAGTTCGATTTTTTTAATGTTCTATTCAAGTGTCCAGTCCTTGCATCTATTTAAACGCAGCGAAATGATGAACTGGATAAGTTCACTACTTCTAAAGCTGCACGCTGGTGAACCCTGGTACGAATAGGGATATCAAATGGAGGAGATAACTCTCGATATTCGAAGGAGGAGGAAGGCCATTAGATAGAAATGTACAACAAGAAGTGAAGGGTTACAGTTCATTCAGATGATAAAAAGTTCTGGCCCATCAATCAATGTGCATAAGATAAAACATCGAGTTGTATACATATATATATATGACGACATCAGCGTAGTTATCAGCACCGAAATCTATCGTTATGCTAACTGAATCATTGTATACTAATGGAAAGAAATTATCCAGCTCGAATGATCTGTGAAGCCGTTGTCAGCATCAAATTGTGCAATTCCTATCAAACGTTCTGGCGACGTATAGAAGAAGAAGTACGTAAGAAATGAAAAACTTGATTACACATCAAGTAAGAATGCGGTGGCCATCTGAATAAATAAATACTATGACTGTTGACTTCGAGTTTTCGATCAATCACTCATCCCTTTTATAACTATAGCAGTCCATTCGCTCATTATAATTTATTCGAATTAGAGATTGTACTTCATTTAGACCACTTTAACGTACAAGACATACCAATTTAAGTAAATGCCCATCCTTGAAACCAAAGACAAAAACATATTTCAATTCAGCAAATAAATTGATTCTGAATGACGACATTTTTCAGTTTTAAAGAATTTTAACTAATTTTCAATTGCTCCAATTATATACGACGTAGTTGTTTTTCGACTTTAGCTGATATTTACTTTGTTTTCAACTGTTACATCTCAATGTAAATGTTATTTAAGGGTCGCCCACCCACGAGGATGGGCACTTTCCTTCGTTTATAGCGACAAATTAATTTGCAAAATTGTAGGATTTGTCCTGATACAGAATTTGTTTTCAACCATTTCTGGGAGGGGGTGAGAATGCGCGAGTTGTTGAATTGTTAGAAATGTTGACACAATGATCCAAATCCTTTTCGCTGGAGGGCAGATGTTGCAAATGCCTAAGCAACCAAAAATGTGAGTTTTATAATACAATCGTTCATACATATATTGTATTCGTATAAACATTCAGAGATATTTTTTATTTATATATATATATATATATATATATATATATATATATATATATCAAAATAAACAGTAAGAGAAAAGAGTAACCTATCAAACGTTTCGGTCAATGAGTAAATTTTTTGTTTGGCCAGTAAATCATCGACGACGAATTTATTTTATATTCATGAGACCATTCATTTAAACCTTACAAGGACCGCTGAGAATGCCATCCTGATGTCATCTTCTGCCATTAACGACAGGCTACAACAATAAACTACAAAATCGAAAGAATGATACAAAAATAATGAACGAAATGGAGCATTTTGATGAGCACTTATAAATTGTTTATTCGAATAATTAATTGCAACCTATCAGTCTGGAATTTAGTTCAACGACCTTATGCCATCGTCCAGATTGTCAACTTTTTCGTCCAGATTGAACTGATCGTTGCCAGTAAAACACAAATAAATAAAAATCCGACGGTGCAAGACCAGGACTATAACGTAGATGTGGATGGCATTACCTTTCGTCTAAGCTCCAATATTTTTTGCGTCGAGATTTGAGATTTGAAATCACGCCTTAGCTATTTACCATTTGAGGCCTTTTCTCTTTCTCATCCAGCTTCATCATTTGTTGACACTACATCTCAGAATTTATTTCACCGAATTAACATCGTAACCCTTTTTTGTACAATTCGGTCTTCGATGAAGCACAAAACCCCACACATTTAATTAATGACTAAATACTGCAAATGCTAAAATAAACACTAGAACTGAAAATGTCAATTGTTCCAAGGTTAGGAACATTTTTATTAACAGATTGATTAAAGAGTATACAAAACTGAAACCGGAAACCGAGGAACCAGTTATAGAATAGCCGGTTCTTTCACTTCGGTTAATCGATTTTTGAAAAATACAAATTAGAAGCTCTTGAAATTGGGAATTGGTTCTGGCCTAACATAATTTGCTGTTGCCTGCAGTTTACCACAGTTGCGCATACGTAGATGGTAATATTAAATAATTGTTTTCAAACTTTAGAAAGTATCACAAGTTCAAAAAATGGCCAGAAACTCACATTATGTATCTTTTTCTTTACTCTCTACCAATTATTGGAAAAAAAGAAAATATTTTTTGCCTGTCTGGCTTATTAACATAATAATTTTAATATGGAGTTGACAAACAATTTAAAATTTTTGCCAAATATAGGAAACAAATCCATAAAACTGTTGCGTCTGCAAGGTCAAAAATTCAAATTTATTCGAAAAACATTTACATTCCATATAAGCTTATAATTCCAACATGTCCGCAAAGATTTTGATCCATATTAAACAAAATTCAGTGTTCATACATTCATTTTGTTTTGCTTATTTTGAGAATGCATTCTATTCCAAAATATGCTTTTAATTACCATTAAATGATGCTATTGATATAACATCACAGACTATAACGATATTTCATGAACCAAAGCTCATTGGCAAAATAACCATATATTTATACATACATTTGGCTATATGACAAAAATCAAGCCTGATTTTACATTCGATTATCATAAAAATTCTTCACATTTTTGCCTCCCCTATCTTACAAGATTTCCTGATTCAGTACATACCACCATATCTTAAGAAGATGTCATCGGGAAGTAAATAACGAGTTATATATTTTCACTCTTCTGCGCTCCCAGTATTGATATTTTGAAAATTGTCCGCAACATATATAACATATTTTTTATGTTCTACAGAAAAACAAGAATAAAACTGGTTTAACCATTTCTGTTTTATTGGTCGAATGACTGCAAACCCGATTTTCTGAAAAAGACAAGTTTCTGTGTAATTCATTTCAGCTAACCTATAGTCTGAAGTGTTAGGGAGATTGTACCGATCAACCGGCAGTCAGCTGCGTGTCTCTTGAACTCTTATACTATAAGGTATATATCGAATTAGCCCGTTTTGAGGTAAAGATGGGTATTTTATTGAAATTTCAATAGTCATACCCAAAATTGTAGGCGCTTCTTAAAAAATTATGCAACTTAATTATGAAAACATGTTTACAAATGATTCATTGAAAGTATTAGCCATCGCTAGCTATTACTTTTTCCCATCCTTCTGGCAAAGCTCGAATTCTGACACGATAAAACTGTTATCCACGAATCTAGCCATTCCTTAATGTCGTGATATGAATGGAACTGTTGGTCAGCCAGACCGTGTGTCATCGAACGGAACAAGTGATAAGCGGATAATAAGACTTCCCATTTCAGCGTTTCCAGGTAGGTTTTAACGGGCTTGGCCACGTAAGGCCAAGCGTTGTCATGCTGAAGAATCACTTTTTCTTGTCTCTGAGCGTGAGCGTTTCTTGCGCATAGCTTGGCTTAATCGAATTAATTGAAGTCGATACCGATCCCCAGCTACTGCCAGCAGCTCGTAACAAATATCACTAACCTGGTCCCACCAAATACAGAGCATAACCTTTACAGCGTAAATATTCGGCCGGGGCGACGACGTAGAAGCATGACCGGACAGCCTCTATGACTTTCTTTTCTTTGGATTACTGTAATGAATCCATTTTTCATCACCCGTTACAATACGATGAAGAAGTTGTCGTTGAAGCAGTTGTTCACAGGCGAAAAAATGACCCCCATCGTCTCTTGGCTTCAACTCATAAAGAACTCAAGTTCTTTGCGTTCGAATCATTCCCAACGCATGCAATCGCTTGGAAATGGCTTAGCGGGTAACTCATAATACTAAAGCAAGCTCTACCTGCGTTTAACATGGACCCCAGTCAAGCAATGCCGTCAATTCGGTATCTTCGAAGATGTTTCATCATCCTTCACGCGAACGGTCATCAACATCAAAATCACCGTCTTTAAAGCGACGAAACTAATCTCGACGTGTTGTTTTACTTAAAGCAGCATTTCCGTAAACGTTTTGAAGCTCTTGATGAGATTTAGCCGCCGTTTTCTTCGATTGAAAGAAGGAAATCAATACTTCCAGAATATGACGATTATTTGGCGCAAAATCATATATATTCACACAACCAACAGAAAAACACTATTGTGTCGATGCGGTATATATACCATATGCCTAAGATTGGATCATGACGTATAGGTTATGGCAGATTCGATCAGCACTTACAACTGTCGCCATCTATTGGCAAACAGCGGGAACTTAGTTGCGCATCTAATATATGGGCTTGGATGAATCTTTCCTGTACACACACAATATTACTGTAATTTTGTAAAAAAAAAACATTTTGAAAATTACCGTTTTCCTGAAGGTGAGCTCAGTCTTCATATGGACAAATTTCTTTCTACTGGGGACAAATTTTGCCCTCCTAGCTCGAACAGTGTAACCTCTATTATGATTTCAATAGACTCACAAACGGATGGAAATGCTTAAACTGATACCGATTTTTACGACAACCACAAGTACGCATAATTTAACTTTGTAAGGTGTCAGAGTATACGGAAATGACAAAACATAAAAACAACAAACCCGGTTATGCTGAGTTTTTTTATTGCATTATAGAAATAACTACACATTGTTTAAATCGGATAACTTTTTAGAACCTTATATAGCCTATGCTGGAAAGTTATTAATTCCAATCAAGTGTATGGGCGTTTCTAACTGGACGGAATATGTTAATTAACTTGAAAATAATTGACATAATTGTTAATTACGTAATTTATTTGTTATCAAATTTATTTGTTATTAACAAAATATTACAATTTACAAAGAACTGTGTGGCTGAATCTGTAGGAGTCTAACAGAATGCTTTGTATGCATTGTACAGGGTGGCGCAATAGAACGTGTGCGGGCGGAGGGGCGCCTACATCGTTGGGTTGGCGGGCTCATGGAGTTTTAGTCGCTATGAATCACTTCGACGGGAAGCGTCGCGCATTTTGCGTGCGCGCATTTTACGAGAACTCTCGTTCATATATTGCTACAAGGCGACTAAATTGTGCTGAATATGGACTACGGCGAATTAGTGAAGCGCCGAGTGATAATTTAATTAAAATATGGGTAAAGCGTTTTGAAGAGCCCGGTTCAACATTTAAACCACAAGCAAAAGGTCGCCCAAGAACATCTAGGACCGAAGACAATGTTTAAGGAGTTATGGAGTCAGTACGAGGAAATCCACAAATGTCGACTCGCAAGAGATCGTCTGTCTTACAATTATCGCGACGAAGTTTGCAACGAATTTTAAAATTGGATCTTAAACTGCATCCATATAAGCTGCAATTAACACAAGAATTGAAAGAGTCTGACTTCATAGCAAGGCTCGCATTTGCTAATGAAATGCTTAATCGATTTTCCAATTTTGACAATATCCTTTTCTCTGACGAGGCTCATTTCCTTATGAATGGGTTCGTAAACCGTCAAAATTGTCGTTACTGGAACAGTGAAAATCCCAAAATCAAACACCAGAAACCATTGCATAGTCCTAAAG
Organism: Philornis downsi; assembly: GCA_019455685.1. Classification (NCBI taxonomy): domain Eukaryota; kingdom Metazoa; phylum Arthropoda; class Insecta; order Diptera; family Muscidae; genus Philornis; species Philornis downsi. The sequence continues at coordinate 2,837,212 of JAHXMU010026435.1, forward strand.
TGACAGTATGGGCAGCAATCTCTGGCAGAGGAATAATTGGTCCTTTTTTCTTCGAAAATGCGCGGGGCCGAAACGTTACGGTTAATACGGAACGCTATGTTGAGATGTTGGACGGATTTTTGGCTCCAGAAATTGAAAGTTCAAGAATAGTGAATTCCAGAACTTGGTTCCAACAAGATGGAGCTACCTGTCACACATCAAATGACTCTATGGCGGTGGTGAAGCAGATGTTCCCTGGCAGACTGATTTCGGAAAGAGGTGATATCCCATGGCCCCCCGTATTCCAGACTTGACGCCTCTTGACTTTTTTTTGTGGGGATACCTCAAACACAAAGTCTACAGTAATAATCCAAAACATCGTTCAGCTTAAGGAGAATATCCGTGGTGAAGTGGCAGCCATTACACCAGTATTACTGAAGAAGGTTTTCAATAATTTCCGTTTGCGGTTAGAGGAGTGCCGTCCTAGAGAGGGTCACCAATTAGATGATGTTATTTAAAAAAAATAAACTCTACAATGCCTTAGATTTATTTTAACCATACCTTTTGTATTTATTTTTTAATCTATTTTAAATATGCATGTTCTATTGCGCCACCCTGTATATGATATCTTAGATACTTTGTTTTTTGCAAAATCGATGCAAACATTTTAACCCTGCAGCCTTCTCTTCGAAATTACGATACTGTTTATTTAAGGGCTCAAAAAAAAATGTTAATACTAATACATAAATAAATATATTAATGAATTTCTGGACCTGAGTGTCTTTCGGTTGACATCGTTGTAAAGAGTTAATTTTTTTATCACTAGTGATCATTTCAAAATGGAAATGGAGCGGTTAACTGGATTTGCTTTAGCTCGCTAGGAACAAATATAGACCTTTTTCACGACTCCAACCCATACACGCCAAAAACATTTATTTAGATTGTGCAACGGAAAGGTCGGATTTAATTAACTCAATCTCCGGCCTTTGGATTGCGTAATCCTCGAAAAATGAAAGCTGTATTTTTTTTAAAAAGTTCTCAAAATATTTCCCCCTTGTTTTGTTGGTTGAACCATTTTAAAAACACCTCTAAAGATAAAGATTTCTTTACTTATGCTGCAATGAAGGACCTGATATGATAGAAGCAAAATCCCACTAAATGTAATTTTCCGTAAAAAAACGAATAATAGAATTCGTTTCATTGCTGTGATATTTTACTCATCACTACTATGTAAACAACCATTTTGTTGAAAAAAAAAAAACTTTAATAATAGAAACACTAATGAAAGCTAATAAACGCAGACTCACAAATTATTCAAACAAGAGATGAATTCCAACACAATTAAGACAATAAAAAACTTCCACTTTTACAACTGCTAAGTTAAAATAAGCTTTATAGAAGGCTAAAACGTTCAAAAACTAAGACAGCCATATAGAACGTTTCATGATGGGATTTTACGTTCATGAAGGTAATTTCCGGTTACAACCTTATTAAACCTATATTAAGCCTATTGCAAAAGGTTACGAATAACGTCCTCATTGTATTCCATTGCGGCAGTAGCAAACAAGTTGCAATTACTTTTAAAATATTGTGGCAATCTAAAATTAAGTTGCGCGCATATTAAATTTAATAAAAATGTTTTATCGCCAACATATCACGGATGTGCTTCATAATATTGGCTCTAAATTAGAGATGAATTTGAAATCCTGTGCTTTAAGCAAATTTAAGAATCTAATGGGGACTGTAATTTGGCATTTTTTAGGTTAAAATTTGAATTGGTATAGACAATTAATTTGATTAAAATTACGGCATTTTTGTTTACACCGAGACTTGATGTCATGCGCCACAAACAAATTTTTGATAATGTCTGGCAAACCTCTCGTCATGACAACACTGGAAAAAGAATGGTGGTGGAATTTTAATAACAGTATACAGTAGAATATGGAATTTATTTACGTTAAATTTAGGGTTCAGGTGATTAACGATTAACGTTGTATAAGAAGATGGCGGCGATTCTATGGTATTACTTGTCTCCTGGCATTACTCTGAGGACTCTTCTTTCTATAATAAAATCTACAAGTATGCTTATGGTAGTTTTAGATACAAAAAAATTTAAATATCTCTAATATTAGCTTATTTCAGATGAATGATGTACTGAATTCAAATGGACAATTATCGGATGTTAAATTTGTTGGCAATATTGATGGATTTTCTTTGAGTTGTATGAATCCTATTTCTTTATCTGATTACTGACATCATCCTCCCCTGCGAAGAACTGTCGAAACTGATAGTGTCGATTATTTTAATGTTCAGAAGCCTTCTACTATGAAAGCTTTCATATTAAACGGCCAAACTGCGTCATAACGATCACCGCTGTTTAACATGTACCGATATGAACCCGTGTTCATGGATTCTATATTGGACAACGTTTATGGTGGTATCGTTGCCAGTTCTTTTACCAGATGCGTCCCTAAACTCAATGAAACTTTGGACACAGTGGTCCTCATTGAAGTTCACGGCCAAAAAATGGTAAATCATATCTGTTTAAAAATTTATAACAAGTATGAATCGGCTAAATATTCAACGATTCGTGATAACATAATGAATAATAATTGCTATGTACGGCACTTGATAATCTGGAATATAATCTCACTGAAAATAAACATTTCATGGTTTTTTGGCCTCTAAACAATGCATTGCAATTACGTATATGTTTATAGATTTCTTCCAATCTACATACAGACTTTGATGCTCCACAACATCTTTATCTTGTTAAGAGTATATTCATTGAAATGTCCTGGCCTTTGGCATAAACATTGTTTGTAAATTTTTATGTTCTTTGAGATATTCAAATAAATCAAGTCCAATTTAAGTCCCTCCTCGCATGTTGAGGAATGTGCTCCAAGTCGTAATTTTCCTTTGACTTTAAATTTTAATAAACTATCGCAAATCGTATACTATCCATCTTTTTGGAAAGAATCTTCTATTATAGAGTTGTATAATCATTGTTTGAAAGCCAACATTATTTACTACAGAGGTATTGCAATGTATAGCGATATACCGAAATTAATGGGAATTAAATTTTACTTTGAAAATCAGCATTCGATTATTCAGATCATATCGAAATTTCTTTCATGTTCGAAATGCTCTAGCGCTCCAACAATTTATCGATTGATTCAGCGCTTTGGGCAACAAGGGGCTGTCTGTGATCTTCCGTATGTTGGTCTTCCGTGCAGTTCGAAATGAAGTGACCATTGCTCGAGTGCAAGCAAGTATTGAGGAAAACACCGAAACTTCCACCAGGCGACGTTCTCAGCAGTTAGAGATGTCTAGGCGGTCTTTGCAAAGAATTTTACATATGTTACACCTTTTCCCATATAAAATGCAATTGATTCACGAGTTAAAACCAAATGATGCACAAGAACGCATTCATTATAGTCGCTGTTAAGGTTACTACGCCACACTTTAGAATTTACGAATTATTTTTACCTGCATTTTGTTAAAAAAAAAAAATAAACTGGCGTAATTTACACAGATTTCAGTAAGGGTTTTCATAGGGTTGAGCTTAACTATATTGAATTTCCTTCACAACCCCTTATTTTGATTAAAACGTGTCACCCAGAATGTGCAGTTGCAACGTCAAATTATTTTGAAGGGTTTTATTAAACTCGAAAAAGCATTGACCTTTTTGCAAACATATGACTTTTTATTGGGGTAATGAAACCGTTTCTTGTCATTCTATTAACGAATCTTTATTAATGTGTTTATTGATAGAAAATGAATTTTATTGAGCATATGAGGCTGATTGTCAATAGTCCAATATCTACACTTTGCTTTGATAGTAAATGGACTATTTGATCCGAATATTACGAAATTGTCATATGTGTATCCCTTGTAACACCAGTACTTGAATATGCTCCTATTATGTGGAATCCTAACTACAGAATACGTACGAATTCTCTTGAACCTCTGTAGAAGCACAGCCTTAATAGTTGCTTAAGCTGAAGATAGTTGATTTGGAGAAATACAATTGTGATTTTGGAATGATAAAACTTCGTATAATCAAAATTGCATTTTGTTGTTGATAATAAATCTTCACCTGCATTTGTTTGTTCTTTTCAATCCAAAGTCGAATCGATATTTTTTCATACGACATTTTGTTCTTATTTTTTGCAATTTTCACGAAATATGCATCGACGTGACCGAATAACATAAGTTTGCCAAATTTTGAGCCGTTTCGAATAATAAAGTGACCATACGATCAAAACACGCATAAAAAGAATAGAGAATTGTTTACATTTCCTAAATCTTATTATTCTGTTTCAATTCAGCTTGCTCTGAATATGTACGTAAGAGTCATATTTTCTTGAAATTTTTATGCGAATGTTTCTGAATTTATAGGAGATAATTTAACGACATTCCAAAAAGGTATCGTATCGTATCGTGGGTAAAATGTTATGTCTTCACAGCACAAAACCGTATATGAATTTTTATCAATTGCATACAATTTATTTCACTCGCTTTGATAGGCAATAGAACTGTAATCAGTATTGGAAATACAAATGTCAGAGAACTTTGATGCGTTATATACTTATACAACAAACAAACAAACTGTGAATTACTAAGGCTTATTGGTACTGGTAATAGCAAAACACAAAGTCCGGACTTTAGGGTGCATGTTGTCTTTACGACATGGGAACAATGTCCTGTCGGCGATAGGGGCTCTACGTGAGTGGCGCTGGGTTGTGCAATTAAAGAAATAGCTTAGCATCAGCCATCTGATAGCAGATTTCCAAACCAATATGAACAACCCTAATAATATTTGTTGTTGATGTAGCCGCCAAAATGAAAATGCACAAGATCCAAATGCATAATTTTTCCACACTTGATTTCAGTTCCAGACTTAATCAAACAGTGCAGATGGACAAAATGTGATAGCAGAAAATTGAAACTCTCGAACACAATGGCGAAGTGATCTTTCGCTATGACTGCTGCAAATGTACTGAAAACGTACGAGCTATTGTAATCCACATTTTGGAAATTCTGCATCAAAATATGGGCAGTAATGCGCATATTTTACAAAAAGACATAGTCAAATATTGCAAAGGACACAGTCGAAATTTTCAAATCGAGATCTATGAATTACCTAAAAAAAAACCAAATATTTTCAATAGATGAGGTTTGTTTTCAAGCAAAATTTAGATGAAGCGTCTTTTTGGAACCTGCATGCTAACGCTTAGTTTGGATGACTAGCATTTTGTAAGTAATGACACATTTACATTTCGCAAGTTTCCAGACTGATTAAAACATAAAAATGAAAGAAGCCCTAATATTTATCCAATTGTATGTATTTGCAAAATGTTCATTCATGTCGGTGTATATCGCTTCGCAAATTCACCGATATATCATTATCTGAAATTCGACCATTTCGAACTTTTTTAATTTACTAAAAAGAAAATAAAGTTTATTTAAGATGTAGGGGTCACTTCTGAAATGACATAATATAAACATATCATTTTTTCAATTCCCACATATTCATTAGGCTTCATGTCTAGCCCAAACTAGTTCTAATAATTAAATTTTTGTCGAAATCGGTTCATAATTTTAAGCTTGCAAGTAATGAGCGTCGCCTAAGGGGTGTTACTCCTTTAGGAATGTTATAGGACCCCTTCGCCTCACCACATGATGACGTTATGCCTGTTGTCCCTTATAAATTTCTTTCTGAGCAAATTAAGATTTTATATAAAAGGAAATATTATTAAATTATATTGCTTTGAAAATAACAACTATATAACCAATTTTCTGAATGTAAGAAATGCAGATTGAGATACACAGTATTAACGGAAAAAAGTTAAAATATAAAGAATTATAACATTATATTCAAACGTCGAATGTTTATTGTTTATTTACACTGTAGAAATATTAAATTACAGCAAAACTGTAGGGCTGGTGTTATACCTATCGTCTTTTACCACTTGAAAAATGCTCTTTTTCATTGAAAAAAAAAAAACATCTTAAAAAACATTTTGAAATACTTGTCCGCTTTCTGTGAAAATTTTGCTACTTGGAGTACAAAACATGAACATATCCGATTATTTGCCCCTTGTAAAGGGGCTTTATCATAACTCGCTAAACATATTTGGCAAACTTTGTCGAAATCATATCATAATTGGAACCAGCACTGTATTTACAGGGATATACAGCATGGATATGTGAAGATAATAATATTTTACCATTGAACAGGAAATCTGATTTCTAGTTAAAAAATTTTACTAATTTTTGTCTTACTCATGGATTAAATCGAATTTTTCACTTTAGAAATATAGGTAGTATTGGTAGTATTCTTGATTTATTGATTTATTTTTTGTTTTAAATGATTTAAGAACGTCTTGCAATTTGTGCATTTATCCAATATCGAGTAACAGTGTCTATCATACCTATAATGTTAGTTGTTATACATTTTTAGTTTCACATCTTAGAGAATGAGACGGCATTTTCCGTCAAATCATATAATTTTACGAGAGGCAATTACGTTGCAATTAATTACTATTTCTCCACTGCGGATTCAGGAACATAGTGATACCAATTTAATATTTGAATTTATTTCCAATAAAATTAATAAAGCGACTTAGTTCAATAAAAGGTTAACTAATAAAAACATAGTCCAACTAAAGAGGAAGCTGATTTAAAAGATTTTCAGCAAATTCGTAGTGAGTTTGACTTTCTGCGTAACTTCTTGTATAACAATTACACATTTGAAATTGAAAATAAAATAAGCTTAAATTCATCTGCCTTTTGGAAATATATACATATAAATGTTAAAAGGAAAAACATTGGTTTTCCCAAAAGCGTATTTTGTAATAACACCTATTCAGAAAATATCATTGAGAGTTGTAATTTATTTGCGACATTTTTTTCAATCAATTCTCACTACCTATAAATTGAAGTTTCTGAAGATCGATGCTGGATCTAAATGATAGCCCTTCATGTACTTTTGCTGCTTTAGTTCCACAAATTTTCTATAAATATTGTATTAAATCGCTAGTAACCCCTACGAAAACCCTATTTAATGCATGTTTGAATGAAAGCTGTGTGTATCTTTAAATCCGGTGACAAAACAAATGTTTTGAACTATATTTTGATCATGTGCCAAGTAGTATCTCTCCTTTCCAACACTGCTTTTTTCCTAGTAGGTCAACTTGTACGAACTTAGATGTTTTATCGAATAAAATCATAACCTCAATGGAAAATAAATTACATGTGGATTTAATATATACAGATTTTTCGAAAGCTTTTGATTCAGTAAATCATGATATATTAATTACCATATATTTAATCAATTAATTAATAGAAGACTTTTGGTCAAAATGGGTGATTGGTATTCTACATTCCCTAGATGTACAAAAATGCTTTTGTACAACATGTGACCGCACTCATGATCCAGTTTGTTACAATTACTCCATTGGGAATGTCATACTTAGTAGAGTTGCTGAAGTTAAAGATCTGTTTAACATACTTATTTAACTCAAAATTAGAATTTATTAAGCATATTCAGCATATAACGTCCAAGGTAGGACATGACTAAAACAAATAGATTCGAAGTCAATCAGTACACACCTTTATTGAATAAAATACTGCAATGATCGTTAGCGCTTTCTTCAGACGTGATTTATACTTGTTATTATGATTGGGTAATATATTTATTACAAAGAATTCAATACAAATAGTAAACTGTTATGACAGCACGTGCTACATGTATGCCCAAAGTAAAAGAGAAGAAACTAAATGAATCCAGTGATCGCCTTGGGCGTATGCCTTTTGAATGAGTCATGACATTTGAGGACAGCAATGCATCGAATCATGTTCGATGGAAACCAATAAAAGTTAAATGAAAGTAATGGGACATACGTGAGAAATTGGAGATTGTAAGAATATAAAATTGTAAACATTTTTTAAAAGAACAAAGGAACATAAATATGTGCATCATGTTACTCAGATGGAGAATAAAGAAATATTAAAGACAACCGAAGTATTGTTAGGAATAAATCATATGCAATAAATCAGATCTTAAATTACATCCCAGCAAGACAAAAGCGTTTCATTTAAACTTAGAAGAATTCGGTTTACATCCAGACAGGACTAAAGTGATTAAACTGAACTTTGGTGATCTTGTGCAATTGGGCTTACACCACGAAAAGGTGTTAGGAAAGTGACTAAGTCTCAAATAAGAAATGCAAGAGTTGTGAAGGAACAAGGGGCTAGACCGCTCTCCCCCATAGTTTGTTCTTTTTGTTAACAACCCATGTGTTTTAATTAAACGTCGACTCAAACTTATTACAATAAGTAGTATTGTATTCAAAGTTTAAATCATAACTTCGGTGATTGGCAAAAAATTTTAAAACTTTGTTAAAATTTTACTCAAAGGACGTATTTGCTGGCAAACCAAGCGAAAGCGATAGCTCTTCTACTTGTTAAATGTATCGGACTTTTCCACTCATGAATGTCACATGATTAGTGATTTTCTATGTTACTTTTTGAGCAATGCAAATGTTAATCATTTATTGGTATGCGAGAAAGTTTCTCATGCAGGTCGCATAAAGTATCCGTTGAGGCAGTTTTATTTTTCTGTAATTGCCTGCTCAATAGCAATTTAACGCAAAAAAAAAATCATGTTTATTTGCACTTTAACGGCCACAACTCCCCTCCAGAAGTGTTTAAATTTAATATCAATCATTAAATGATTACAATCAACGGTTGGATTGTTATTGTGTGTTATGTAGGGCAAATCAAAACAATTTAAATACGCTGAACTGTTCTATCCCAAGTTTTGCTATAGATTACGTAACGTGCTTCTCAAATTAACACAAGATATTTAAAAAAAAAAAAAAAAAAAATGAGCGACTTGACTTTTTTGAAAACCTTTTGTTGCATTAATTTTGTTCTCCAATGTAAAGTTTGGTAATTTGAAAACATGGCCAGAGGACCAAATTGGCCTTATTGGGTTTGTTGAAGGTGTTCTCTTTGTTATCGTGGAAACCGAAAAGAAACTTTTCGAATTTGGCCCCTCGCCCTCTCCGGTATTGCAGCATGCAATACAAAAGGCAAATTTCGTAGTTTTCTTATTAAGTTTCAAATAAGAGGTAAAAAACTAAAGTCACTGTAAAATATTAAAAGGATTTCTTTTTTTTTCACTTGGCTTATCACTTTGGAAAGTTGTCGCTGACTCATTTCAACTATTATGCCGCGGCTACAGAGTAATATACGATTGCAGCTGGGTGCAATGCAATAGCAGTTGCAGAATTTTTTAACAGTCTTCTTTAGCCGTCGCAACAGTATATGAAAGCCGTTCGTACAAAATAATGAGATCTGAATAAAATACAACTAATTGACATTTAAACTAATTCGTCTTCAGTCTTGCAAATTATTGTAAGTTTAGATGATTTAAATTTTTTCTTATTCTACTGTACACAAAATGTAAGACCAGTTCTTTAAGGCATAAGGCGGAAGGCTTTAAGTCGTTATTCATTTCATTCTAATAAATTTAATCGCCTTCAAAGTCCCTCTTGGGCACTATACACTTAAGCTAACGTTTTTTTTTTCTTGTTTTTTTTTTCAATCCTCGAAACATGACACGAGTTGCATTTCGGCGGGGCTTTATTGCACATTGCGATTTGCGTTGAACGTTTCCAACTGGCTCAAAACTACGTGCATGGAGCGATTGTTTGAGTTTAGAAAATAAATCAGGCGAACATGATGGTTGTGAAGTGATATTAGTTGAATTTTTTTGAAAATTTCATAAAGAGTCAATAAAGCGTGGAATGCCCAACATCGTGGTGCAAAAAGCAAGAATCCCCCCCGTCCGTTCTATTCATGCGAACAACTTAGAGCAATAGAGGCAAAGCACATAAATGATATTCCTTATTAAAGAAACTCATAATGCACAGCATCTCGATAATCGAACAAAGCTATCAGCATAACCCTGATTTTTGAGAGAATTTGGCGCGATTTTTGTTTGTTTGCTTCACCTATCGCACTATATCCAGCCGGTTAGTCGCTTGTTTCCAACTCTCATCTCCCATTTTATGCCTTCTATAGATTGTAACGCGACGATCTGCATTTCTACAATTCCACTTCTATGCCTCTTTTTTGCATCGTACAAAATCTGGCGTAGATTAACCAGTAATGAAATTCGCGTAGAAGTCTGACGCAGTGTTGTCAACTTAGAAAACATTTCTGAGGTTCGATATACCCGCGTAATTCAAATTGAAAATTGGTCGTTTCTTTCGGACACAGTAGTAGGGGCGTTCAAAACAAATGTTTCTATTTGGATAGTAAAGTTTACAAAACATTGTTGAATAGTTGGTATGGAATTTCTTAAAGCAATTGCATGTATTTTGCTTGTGTGAAGTTTATATATTACTGCATTTATATGATAGTACATTAAACTTTCAATCGAAAAGTATTTACAGCACAAATGTCAATCGCTAAATACTCTATTCTAAAATATAGATGTAGCAAAAATACCCCATTATTTTTCCAATAGATGGCTTTAGAAATTTTTATCTCGCTTTGTGTGTAGTCGGGTTACGCTAGGAAAATGAGATTTCGTGCTAAAAAGAAATACTCAGGCAGTGTTCAATAATGAACATGTGTGGTACAGTTTATATTTTTGCAATGAAAGGAATTTTCCAATTGTCAGTTTTTTCCCAGAGAAACATATCGAATATATTATGACTGTACTTATATGGAAAATAAACTCATCTTGCTGTGAGGGTACAGGCTAATTATAGAAATTTAAGTTAAATATATTTTCTTTGGTTAACGTTCGAATAGTCACGTAGCCGTAAGATGTAATAAGACATGTGGCTCTGTTAAGTGGTTTTTTCACATATCGTATGTTACACATTTGCGTGTTAGGATGTAATACTCAAGAGTACAGCCAGAAGATCATATGTGAGCGATGCAGGGAGTCATAGATAAGTAGAATTATCAGGCGACCATGCTCTTGTGTGTGTGGACGATAGTAGAATCACCCCTTTTTATTTTCTTATTCACTCCATCTTTAAGATTAGTATATTTAGAATAATTTCATTATAGCTTCTAAGATTTAAATTTGAGGATAAATCAGTATTTACAACTACTCAACGCGAACTGATGTTTTATTCAGGCCAGACTGAAAATGGGAATAATGTTTATGATCCTGAAACTATGACGGCCAATCACGCGCAATTTCGATTTCGTTGATTCCTTCCGGCAACTTTGATATCAAATACACAATAACAATACTCCGGGAGGCCATTTGTCGAATATGGTCTTCAATCTGTATCTGTGATCTGTAAATCAAACAATTGCCTTTCAAATCAATCTGTGATATTTTCAAAAATTATTTTGAAAATGTACATAAAAATAAAATTGAAATAGATTTGTAAATAAACCAAAGCCTGTTTTTCTGCACTTTTCATACTGCACTGCACTTTTCATACATACATCGCCTAGAATCCACAAACTAAAATGAGCATTAATCGACAGACCCGATTTATTCCAGTACCAGAAAACGATAAATTGAAAAAAAAAATTAAAGAAACAAAAACTAACATTATCGCTATTAGATGATCTTCTGTATAATATATATTCTCTATATATTATATATAAATGTCAACAGCAACAGAATTTAATTATAAAGGGTGTCCCAACAAGAACGCAAGATTTAAATGACTGATGCAGCAGTTGTATTGTTTCTCTGGCTGTACGAGATGTGGCGCCGTTTTGTTGAAACCACATGCCCTACACATTCATTTCTTCAATTGTCATTTCACGATACCGAACACCATTGACTGTTTGCGCTTGACATGCCTTATTTTCATAAAAAAAGGTCCAATAATTCTCCCAGCCCAAAATCCACACCACACAGTGACACGTTGAGGATGCATTTGCTTCTCGTGAAACACCCGAGGATTTTCCTCACCCCAAATGCGACAATTCTGCCTATTGACGAAGCCATCAAGATGGAAATAGGCCTCGTCACTGAAGATGATTTTAACGGCAAAATCAGAATTTTCATGATGTCTCTCCAATACCCAATTAACGACCTTCCTTCGCTGTCCATGGTCAGCTGGCTTCAGTTCCTGAGTCAATTGAACTTTGTATGCATGAAGATGCAAATCTTTCGTCAAAATTCGCTGCATAGTGGATTTGAAGACACCAATTTGCTGAGCTCGGTGTCGAATTGAGGTGGATGGAGTTTGAGTGACATCATCACGTACAGCTGCGACATTTTCGGTCGATCGACCTGGTCGAAGGCGCGTTGTTGTCTTTACATCACTAATAGACCTAGTTTTGGCAAATTTATCCATTAATCTCTTTACAGTTGGCTCTTTTGGAGCATTATTGTGACCCCAAATTGATTGCAATTTGCGAACTGTAGCCGCAAAACTTTCACCATTTTGGTAAAACAATTTCACAATGAGAATGCGTTGTTCATTCGTGTAGCGCTCCATTTTTACTAACCTCGTCCCTTTTTCGATTTGAAATCGATTCAGATAAAACCAGACCAGTGGCCAGACAAAAAATCCTATGATACATAAATAAGCACTGCTCTTTTATCAAGTTTCAGTGCTCGTATAAATTAGTTAGAACTAAAGTTTGTGTTTTATTCACACTTTATTCTTCAATATTTGTATATATATTTTCGCTTTAAATTTATGTCGATGAAAGAGGGTTTTGTTAGCTATCGCCGTGAAGAGAGGTGCTATTACTGTTCGTGAGCCAGTGGAAGGAAACATTGAACTCAAGTCATAAATAAAAATTTTACTATGACTCCAAAAGTACACACGTATACGAGTATTAACTTGATGACTTGCTATTGGTTTCTGGTTGGAGTGTTGCGAGCGTTTTTGTGGTGCACCACCAACATCATAGCCAGCAGCAGTAGCAACGGCCGCAAATGTGAAGGAGGTACTTGCGCCACGTGAACCGAAATAGTAAAGTTACTAAAATAAAGCAAGAAAAAGTAAAAACAAAAAAAGGAAACAGCACCACCACAATCAACACAGAAAGTGCATCAAGGAAACGGAAACGAAACTTTTAAAATTTTGCTCGAAAATATTACAGAATTTTTGAATTTATTTGTAGTTTATTTTCCTCACCTCCACCCTCTCTCACACCACTTTTCCTCAATTACATCTAGTGTTGCCGCATCTTTGGTTTGGTAGTTTTGTGGAGAAACTGATTTTTGTACATTTTCTTCATCCATTTTAATTTTTTTTTTTTTTGTTCGTGTAGTTTACAAATTCACAATGTTAACAAAGTGAACGTTAGGCTATGGGAAATTGTTAATTACACTTACCGTCTGGGTTTATTTGAGTGCCACCACTTGAAGGATTCAAATACAAATACACTGAAAAGAACAATAACACAGGCAAAGGTTCATGAATATTTCATTGGAAGAAAACTAATTTCTAAAAATGTAACCAGAGAATACGTAAGAGGGAAATTGAATAATCGCAAAGTAAAAATATATGTTCGGAAAGCTGTTTTGAATGTTACATTAGGATCTTAAGAGGATGTAATATGTTATAAAGGATTTATAAATAATACGATGGCCGTAGAATAACCACCAAGACGTATGAAAACAAAGGCAATATTACGACATGTAAATGTTTGGTTTTAGTTCGTTGAGTTTTCCTGGCAAAAGCAGCAATACGGACATATATTTTATGAAAATAGCAATGACAATAATTTTAACTAAACTAATATTATATGTTCAGATACACAGTAAATTTTCAGTACATTTTCGTCATTATCGAATAGACAGTTTAGCAGTATATATCCAACGCACAGTTGTACAAAGTATATTTTAAGTTGATTTAAAAGTATATTTTAAGTATAGAATATAACAGCAGTGTGCAGTTCTGCTTAAATTATGAAACTCCAATTCCAGTTTAGATGCCAAAACAAAAAATTTGAAAATTTCTAAACATTGATTTTTCAAAATAAATTGTCTCTGTAGTACTTCAAGATATAAGCCACTCCATTCTGTGTTATTTCGCTTCACGCAAAATCGATAGCGTATGCTCAAGTATATAGGTAGAGTGTACAAATAAAGTGTGCATCATATTTTAAATAAATAAATACAACATGCGAGTATAAATACACCATTGACCCCCTTTCCTTTTTGGTATTATTTTCAAGACAAATATATGAAATAAGTTAGCCAAAGCTAAAAGCGTTAGAAATGTTAATAATGGGCGGAAGGAAACATGCATAAAAGAATTTGACGTTGCTTTTATTATATTATTGTGGAATTTGTAAGGTGTTATTAGTTTTGGAATCCGAGTAATTCCGTTAAACTCCGACTCCACGTCCATTATTATTTTGTCACGCGTATAAATAATTCGCACTAAATTGGAACACTACAAATAATTTCGTGCTATATTTGAGACATTAACCTGCACTACATGTATTTGGGTATTCAAAACCCAAAGCTTCTTTCATCCGAAACCACAAATGCCGTAAAATGTTAGTACAACTCACTCATTACATATAGGTAAGATGGAGATATACTCAGTTTGCAATTCCGTTTATAACAATCACAAATACTCCATTAAATATTCGATCTAAGCATGTTCACTCATCCGTGTGTCTACTGAAAGCGCAATAAAAGTCGCACCGCTTCAGCTAGGGGGCTGAAATGTTATAGTCTTAAGTTCGAAACTGAGTAAAATCGACCTAGTATGAAATTCTGAATCCACCTTCAGCAAATGGTAGAATCATATACTTGTAAATACAGCAAAGAAAATAAATACATAAATATATACCAAATAAAAACATCGAGAAGTGAGAAGGGACGTGTGAAATACGGAGTACCTCAGGGAAGTGTATTGGGTCCCCTTTTTTTATGATTTACCTCAACGATTCTATACGGAAAACTTATAATGTATGCAGATGACATAAGTTCATTTTACACATATGAACATGATATATTAAGAGGTCAAATTGAACATGATGTGGGGCTCATATTGGAATATGCAAGGTTAAACAGATTGGTTATAAATGCTGATAAGACAAAGTTGTTACGATTTCGACCTTATCCTACTGGTAATATTTTCAGTGTAAATGTCGGAAATAGGATGGTTACAGAGTGCCCTACTCTAAAATACCTGGGAATTAACTTTCAAAATAATGTTTCGTGGAATGTACATATCCAATATGTCGAAGACAAAGCAGCGGCACCAATTGGTATTCTATATAAATTTAAAAATAAATTTGATGTGAACACAAAACTATTAATTTAAATTGCACTTATACATAGTTATTTCAGTTACCTTCCGTTGATTTATGCATATAAACGGACTGCAGATATTCAAGCTCTTCAAAGAGCGCAAAATAAGGCGCTTAAAGCAGTGTTCAATCTTCCAATTTTATATCCCACATTCACATTGTACAAGGATGTGGCGAAAGCAATATTGCCGATTTATGGGCTATATAAATTTCAATTATTAGTACACATGTTCAAGTCGCTGAATAACATGGGTTATCATACAATCCAGTTTCGAAGCGAACCGCAATATATTTAATACCAGAAATGGCTCTAATCTAGTTATTGTAAAATGTAGACTGGAAACTACAAAGCAATGAATTGAGTATGCCGGATGTTCTCAATACAATAACACTCCACAATCATTGCAAAATATATCCAGGATTGGAAAGTTTAAGTCAAACCTAAAATCTTATTTATTTGAAAACATGGAAATGCTTTTTCTTTTTCTTCTGTTTATTGCCATGTAATTTAGTTTTCTCCAACAAAAAAAAAAAAAAAAAAAAAAAAAAAAAAAAAAAAAAAAAAAAAAATGCCAAGCACCACCTACTCAAATGATTTTTTTATTTTCACTGGAAAAACGGGCTAAGTTAAAATATGGTATACAGGGCGTTTCTGGCACGGCGATTTATCTAACGATGGGTCAATCAATCAACTGTGTATATTTACATGAGTCTCGTCGTAAGGTCTTACTCATGGTGTGACTTCACACATGGTGCTGTTTTCTACAATTCTTGGTTATAATTCTTTTCTTCTTGCGGCAGCGGTGGTACCCAAACTAATCCCGAAAGGATTAGTCGAACTACCTTTGAGATTAGAAGTAGGTCCCCTTGGAAAAACTTCCTCAGGGCCCTCTTCCTCTCTCGGTCAAAGTACCTTTGCGATCATTTGGTATGAAGTGAGCTACCTCCTGGTTAGGAGTTGAGGTAATCTAGGAAGACCTCGGATACACGTGAACAGTGTTTTCCAAGCTTCTGCCTTCCTTCAGCAACGCAACCTGAAGCAACGCAAAAGCACTGAAAACACATGTTCGGGCAACCACAGCCAGCACGATGCTCCCACAAAGGGTCCAACGCCATCGACCAGGGAAGGAACAATGTTCCTTGGGTCCCTGGTCACCCGTACTACCAGAAGAGAAGAACCCTCTGGTCTTGGTTTCGCAGACAAGCTACTCAAGAACTGGTAATCCATTATCTACGGCATAGATTTTCAATGTCCGAGGAGAAAATATCAACACAGCAAATTAATGTCATGCTCCTCTAGTCTATTAACCGTATCTCTCCACGAAGGACCTCCTTGGTCGTACGACTATTAAAACGGAGAAGATAAATCTCCCGATATTTCTCGACGGCTTCTCTATGTCCGTTCCTGTTGCCAGGGTGTGTAATTGTCTTATTAACTATGACTCTCCATTTTACTTGGTTTTCGAAAAACGAGTTCCAAGGTCAGTTTGATGTGATATTATAGGTGGATCCCAAGACATAAACTACCTGTTCCTAGGGCGCCTGGTACAAGGCCACACTACTTTGTTTTTTTACGCAAAGCATCATCCTTTGCCTGCTTAATTACAGGATCGGGTAGAGGTTTTGCGTTTTAGGGGTAAGCGGTACAAAGCATCCTAGGAAACACCCGCTTACCCACTAACGATGGGTCAAGCCGTAAGTGTGCGAAGTTTATTCATTAGGGAAAAACGTTCCTAAACAATATTTGAATCCAGCTCTGAAATAGTGGGCGCATTCAATACCAACAATTTTCGAATTAAGGTAGTTTTGGACTGTTGTTGGCGAGACTGTAATCAACCAGTATCCAAAATTTCTGTATCCAAAATCTAGTTTATAATTTTATCCATTGGACAATGTTGTGAAGTGGTGGAAGAACTCCAATCGAACAAATGAAATCACCTGCTCCTCAAAAATAGTGCGGTGTATATTTCAATATTATTATCGTCTATTAATCACATAGATAATAACTAAAGAAAGATAGAAAACAAATCAGTCTTATCAGGCATCACAGCTGAAGCTTCTCCCAAAAAAACACTTAAATGTAAACTAGTTCCTTTCTCCTTGTTTACCAAATAATTTCTCATTGTTAAGGAGAAATTATTTGATTCAAATACAATTAAATAACTACAAGCTTATATCTTGTTGAACACAAATTTAGCACCTCGCAGTGAAATGGATATTTTTGCTACACCGCAATAATATTTAATTTTTCGGTTTCGTAAACCTTTTATTTGATACCTGTGTATGTCACAGGTACACACAGGAATAGTCTTTTGATGTAAAAAGTACTTGCAATGAATTCGCAATCATTCGCTATGCAATTCTAACGAAATATAACACTTTGTTAATCTCGTATTCTAATTTATTGAAAATATACATCAAATTAAAGTGGATAAATCTGAAATTTTAAAAATTGAAAACTTCGCATCTCCTCTACGTGCCCGTGTATGATTTCCGGAACATTTTCTGTATGCTAGCGAGAAAACAAATTAGAAAGCAGATCGGATTAAATATTGACAAGTCATTCGTAGGATATGGAGGTACAAATGAAGGGAATACAACTAGGCGATTTTTCAAATACTTTGAAGCAACCTCAAAAATAACAGGAATCGATATGGATCGGAATCATTGAAAATAATATCCTTCCCCCTTAACGCTACATCCTTGGAAAGAAATGACACCAAAAGTGCTTAAATTATTATGTCATGGAAAAGTAATGATTGAAAATAATGTTCTTCCCTTAGGAGAACTTAGGGAATAACTCAAAAATTTGGGAAATCGAGACTTCAAGAATGTTCAGTAGTTAAACTCAAGAAAGTGTTCTACACAGTCTCAATATCAAGACATTTTGAATAATCTTATCTTATAATCTTATCAGAAATTTGAAAATAGTAATGAATTTAAGGATTTAACGCAACTTTGAGAATACTGCGAATCAGATTGTTTCACTAAATTAAAATAACTGTTTATAAATTTAAAAACACAAATAAAAATTTATTTTACTGGAAAAGAGTAAGAGTAGCTCGAATTTACAATTTACTACCAAGCCATTTAAAAAGTTTTAAATTATTTCCTGATTCTTTCAAAAGGCACATTCTACAACACTTTCAGACTTTACTGTAAAATTTTGTTTTCAATTAAACTGTGGGCAGCCTTTATTACGTACGGATTATCTTATATTTCAAGATTATATTCCGATTAAATTCTAACTTTTGAATTAGTCTTTTTTTCACACTTTTTTTTTTGTCTTCAACGATCATAATGTTATATTATATTATTATATGTCATATTATATTTTTATAAATTTTATATTTAATTTTTATTATGATGAATTGTTGCATATTGTAATTTACTTATAATTGGCCGGAAGGCTTTAAATTACAAGCCAGAAATAAATAAATAAATAAAATATTACTGGGATATGTTTCACTCAAACATTATGAATGCACTACCTCTTTATATCAGAAAATATCAATTTCACTACGAGGTGCTAAGGTAGAAAAATTTAAAAAAAAAAAAAATGGGAAGAAATGGTTTCAACTGAGTTTTCGTAAAAATGTAAATGTAAAAAATTCTATAGTCTTTAATTACTACAAATATCTTTTAACGAATTTTTGCATTTTATGTAGTGAGTGCTAAAATTAAAGAAAAAGTAGATTTATTCTCCTTCTTCTTCTTTTTGCTCTATTAAAAGGGGCGGGCAAAAAGTTCCCTTTGCAGAATTATTCACAGCAAATCAGGCCATAATAACCAGGCTTCCTTTTATTGACAGCAACAGTGCATTTCAGGAATCAGTGTCTGAAAGTTGACATTTCTAATAAACTTAAGTCATATTCGGTAGGTTATGGTTCTCTAAATCAAATTGCCAAAAATGTTCTTTTTAAATTTTTAAATTTAACTGCGTATACATTTTGACTAAGTGCTCCTTTTTTGAATTATTTTTTCTAAATAGTTGATATTTGTTATTAATACAACAAAAAAAGTTTCAAAAAAATTTGGAAAAATTTGTTTCCGCTATTAGAAAAAAAAGTGAAATGGGATAGGTAAAAAAACACAATTTTTATCTTAAGTGGAATAACTTCTAAAGTTTGGGAGATAAAACACATTACCTGCGCAACTAAGTTCCCACTATTTGCCAATTGATGGCGCCAACTTTAAGTGCTAGTCATTCTGCCATAACCTAAACGTCATGAACTAAGCTTAGGCATATGGTAGGTAAACATACCGCCTCGAAACAATAGCGATTTTGTTTTAACGTCATATTCTTTTGGTGGTGTGAATATTCATGATTTTGTGCCACATAATTGTCATATGCGGGACAATCGAAGAAAAAACCGAGAGATTCAAAACGTTTACGGAGATGCTGCTTTAAGTGCTTGCTACAGTATTAGGAGTTACCCACCAAGCCATTTCCAAGCGACTGCATGCGTTGGGAATGATTCAAACCCAAGAAACTTGGGTTTCTTATGACTTGAAGCCAAGGGACGTTGGGGGTCGTTTTTTCGCCTGTGAACAACTGCTTCAGCGACAATTTCTTCATCGTATTGTAACGGGTGATGAAAAATGGATTCGTTACAGCAATCCAAAGAAAATAAAGTCATGGTGGCTGTCCGGTCATACTTCTACGTCGTCGCCTCGGCCGAATATTCACGCTGCGAAGGTTATGCTCTGTATTTGGTGGAACCAAGTCGGCGTTATTTATTACGAGCTGTGGAAACCAAGCTAAACCATCACAGGAGATCGTTATCGGCCTCAATTGAGGCGATTGAGTCGAGCTCTGCACGGGAAACGCCCCCAATATGCGGAGGGGAACGAAAAAGTGATTCCTCAACATGACAACGCTCGGTCTAAACCTACCTGGA
Source organism: Philornis downsi (assembly GCA_019455685.1). Classification (NCBI taxonomy): domain Eukaryota; kingdom Metazoa; phylum Arthropoda; class Insecta; order Diptera; family Muscidae; genus Philornis; species Philornis downsi. Next base: position 2,857,371 of record JAHXMU010026435.1, read on the forward strand.
AACGCTGAAATGGGAAGTCTTACCCCATCCGCCATATTCTCCAGATATTGCGCCGTCCGATTATCACTTGTTTCGTTCGATAGCACACGGTCTGACTGACCAACAGTTTGACTCATATGACGTCATTAAGGAATGACTAGATTCGTGGATAACCTTAAAAGATGAACAGTTCTACCGTGACGAAATTCGAGCTTTCCCAGAAAGATGGAAAAAAGTAGTAGCTAGTGATGGGTAAAACTTTCAATCAATCATATGCAAACATGTTTTCACAATAAAGTTGAATTTTTATAAAAAAAAAAAAAAATTGTTGCGCACCTAACACATACAGCAATATTCTTAGAAGATCTCAACTAGAGGAATGCATATATATGTACATAACTTTTTAAATCGGATAAAAACTTCAGAAGTTGTATTGTTTTAAGATTTTCACATTCACGAGATGCCCACTTTGAGGCCTTGCGGCGCGGCTTCTTTAGAAGTAGGAGGTTAAATTTAAAACCTCAACTACACCTCTTTTATAGCCATGTGAAATTCAACAACGGCGGTAAATTACCGCATCATAATCAATCACACCTTTTTGATTCACTAAATTATGGGTGAAAAATTTATATTGGTCAAGTCCTCCATTATGTACGAGGGACACCACAATTTCAAAACACAAATTTCCCTGCATTCCATCAATGAGATGTGGGAGATCTTTCCGCATTCAGTGAGTCAATCATAATTAGAGAATCGTTAACCAGACTTGTCGAATACTCGACTACTCGAATTGTTCGTCAGACATATCGGGGTGACTGCCGCTCAAATAATAATAGGTGACTGTAAGCAAGATTGAATCCGCGATCATGCGAACGGTAACCGGGTTTACTAGCCACAGTTGGTTTTAAACTAGCATGCCCAAAGTTTTAGCGTATTCTCGCTTGGGTATTTCAATCGTTCTGAGGAAAACAACGAAGGGGATGGACTAATTGTCCCATTGGCGCAATATTACCTGAATTGGGCACAGTAATTCAAAATTATGAGCGAAAATGTACTTTCGTCAAAGCCGGGATATTACATGGATGCGGTGAACTCCCCAATTCACAGTATCAAGATAAGCTACAGACAAAATTTACAGTGCGGCAATTCCGGATGACCAATTTCAAATTAATTACATAACAGGTGGCAGACAGATAGACAGACAGACGAGCACGGCTCAGTAATTTCTGAAGGTCATGGAACACATATCGCCACATATTTAGTTTATAAACCGATGACTATAATGTGTATACTTCCTCTCTCCCATACTGAAGGGTGAGGGTGCGTCAAGACGCAACATGTGATTAAAGACAACACGATTTTTCAAAGAAAAAAAAATAGTTATAGTCAAAAGTCAAAATTCGATATTTAGAGTTAGAGTTACTTGACTACGTTAACAAATAATTTGCAACCTGTTTCCATAGAATATTCAAAACGAATTAATTGTCAGCGAATGAGTAAATTGAGTGATTCGTTTTATGGAAACATTTTTGTCAACTATTTCCCCTTTATTGACACAAATATGACATTTTCAAAGAGAATATAAATCTCTCGGATTTAGCCCCGTCTTTGTTCGAAGACAGTCAGTTGTCACACCAACCTCCTATAACGATAACCTTTTCACAGTCGCATTTTGTGGAATAAATAACGAGTCGTAAGATAACGACAGGACATGACATAATCGACGCTATTTGCACGGAAATGAAATCTATTTCGCCACATCTGGCTACAAAACCTCTATTACTCATACACCGTCAAATACTGATGATTTCTGTGTTAAATCAATAGACGTTGTAATGAGAAAATTTCATCAATGAATTTCTCCCGCAAATAAACAGGTGACGTCAGAAACTTAATGGCAAGTTTGATATGGTCCGAAAGGGAAACGACAATTTTATGAATCAGTGGTGTTGATAATAATGGGTCCGTAACATATCAAATAAGCAGATTAGCTTGAATTGCTGTGTTCTGCAATAGCACGCTTTCATCTAAAGGAAATTAGGTTTCAACTTTTATTCAGAACTTGTGGCTTACTTACGAACTCCTACTCCCGAACCAGATATTATAATACATTAATAATATAATACTAAATAATACATAATCGCAGGAACATTATTCCACCTTCTCTACTCCACGAAAACTTTAGTTGTCAGGACATCCGATCGTCTGTAGTCAACAAGGAGTTAAGTCGTCTGTAACCAATGTTAACACCAATCTAACTTTTTTCCGCAATATTTGTATTTAGCCTTTTCCCGGAATATTCAGGTTTTTTTTATATTATTTTCAAACATTTCGGCTTAAAGAAAGCCTATAATAATAAGTATTTTCCGTAATTCAGTGATGGTAGAAAATATACGACATAGAAAAAAAATGGTATAGTTTAATCGAATCTGAATATAATTCTTGTAATTTTTATAAGTTTTAAATGCAAATCATTTTACAAATGTTAGAATGCTATTTGGACGTTTGATATGCTAGTCGAAATAAACAACTCGTTTTTCAATTATTCCAATAACGAAGAAAAAATTCATATTTGAATGTTAAATCTGTCTTCTAACATAATTATCTTATTTAAATTACCATTACCGCCAATAATGATTGTGAAGTCAGTCAACTTTATGATTCCATTGCATTATACTCGTATCCGTAAGTCTGTTTATTGGCTTTAATAAACATTGTTTTATGACCTCACACCGATAAGATTCTTGTCTTCTATTGAATTCGTTCAACTTTGTGAAAAGCCATTGTAATCGAGGTTGCCGAAGTGTGAAGGACAACAAAATAATTGTATTATAATAAGTAAAGTCGTTCACAAACAATATATAACAACAGTAAAAATAAGGAAATTATGTTAGCTAGATGATGATTGTTTTTCATTCGAGTTCAATTATAAATATAACCCTAATCAAATAGGAACTGTAAATATGGATAAACGTCTCGCTATTTACCTTTTAAATAAATAAGTAAAAAGTAATTTCAAATAACATCGATTTTTTTTAATTTAACATTTTTTTTTTTCTTTTTTTTATTTTCAGCTCATTTTTTTATTATCCAGTTCAGTCTAAGTCTTATAAGATATCATCATTCTTACATAATCATGTTAATAATAATCGCGCCTACCAAGCTGTTTACACAACTGAAAATTTTTGGATTAATTTGGCTATCAGTGCCGTAACTTAGTGTTTTATGATAGGGGAGAAAGTAAGCAGGACAGCTTTTCATCTATTCTGCAAGCAGAAAGAACTATACGTCTCTGAATTTGTATATTTCAGTAAACACATTTTGAAACCAAATCCAATTTTAACATGCCAATACCTCCAATTTTAACAATTTAAAATTTCTTAAATATATCAACATTTTAGAGAGGAGTGACAGAATGTTTCAAGGGCGACAGCTTTCATTTCTAGGGTATTAAAAAATCACGTACATTGCAATTTATCTGTAGCTGCAATACTCCTCTTATTAACAATATATTATTAGGTTATTTATGAGTCAACATTTAAATGAAATTCAAGATATAACTTTGGGGGTCATTTTGAAATTAAATTGATCCTTAAGGGATATGAATGGATATGATATAATTGTAACTATTTACGACGTCATAAATAACCTTTCGTATGGTACCTAAACATGATATAGAGGGCTTAACGATACAAACCATTTTAAACTATAGTTCTTAATATTTTGCAAAGAGTGTCGAATTTTGACCTAAGCTAAGCGCATTTGCTGTGGTGTGTAATACATAATCTCCAATTTTGAATTTTTATCGAAAACATTTTTAATGTTTTAATGACGATTCCGAGCGTCACACTTTGAGAGGGATTTACCCGACTTGTCGATTAACTCGACTACTCGTATTGTTCGTCAGACACATCGAAGTGACCGGCTGCATGCGGCATTGAACCCGGAATCATGCGAACGATAGTGGCATATACTAACCGCCGCGCTACGGTTGGTAGGGAGGGGTCACAAAGCTATTTAAAAATACAAATCTCCATTTTGTTCCACCCTTGAAGGTAAAACTGTCAATCGTCAAAGTGTCAAAATCGGAAAACACGATCGTTAAAATAACGTAAAATCGTCAAAGTTATCGAGAAGCCTTCATCGGCGGTTGTGATTACAAAACCAACACTGTACGAAGAAATTTTTCAGCCAAAATACGCATTTACTGATCAAGTTGATGCAATTTGCAAATATTTACTGTAGTATCGGGTTGTTCCGAAAGGTTGTTTAGTTAATTCGTTAGTTCACCATACGTCACTTCTCACGACGTAGAGTTTATTCAAACACTATCATAACTTCCTCCCACCCCTTCTCTAAACTGTTTACTATTGTGTGGTTGTATTCTCGTTCTAATCGTGGTGGTTATAGCTGGTTATGCTGTATAATTTCCGAAAAGGAAAAGCGGCTGCTGAAGCCAACCGAAAAATAAAGTCTGTTTCTGAAGAAAAAGGACCAAATGAAAGGGCTTGTCAGAAATGGATTAAAATATTTTCTACGGGCGACTTCTCCGTAATGGCAACGCACCCAGATCAGGACGACCAAAAGAAATTGTTTCCGAAGAAGTGAAAGATTTAATTATTGTTAATCCCCGTGCAACAGTTAGAGAAATAGCTGAAATAATTAAAAATTTAGTCTTAACTGTTCACGGAGTCATAAAAGAGCTCGGATTAGTGCGCAACCTCACTCGCTCACCGAAACCAAACGACTGAATCGCGGTGACGTCTGCGATAACCTAAGAATAAGAAATAACAAGACACCATTTCTGAAGAACCTCGTCAAAGGGAATGAAAAATGGATACTCTACAATAATGTAACGTGGAAAATATCGTGGAAAATATCGTGGGGAAAACCAAATAAACTCCCTTAATCCACCTCTAAAGCGGGCCTTCACCCCTTGAAGGTAACGTTATCGATTTGGTGGGATGTCAAAGGAGTAGTCTTTTTTGAGCTTCTCCCAACAATCAAACGATTAGTGCGGACTACTATATCGCACAATTAGATAAATCGAAGGCGACTTTATGAGAAAAACGGCCGAGGATCATCAATAGGGGAAACGTCACCTTCCATCATGACAACGCCCACTCTCACACTGCCTTGCGAATCCGTCAGAAATTATCAGAGCTTGGGTGGGAAGTTTTACCTCACCCACCGTACTTCCCAGAACTCGCCCCGACCGACTAGTACCTATTTTGTAGTCTGAGCAACCACTTGAAGGATTTGAATTTCCATAACGATGAGGAAGTGAAAAATCGAATTGAAAGTTTTTTTTCAGAAAAGCTACGCGAGTTTTATGAGAGGGGAATCAAAAAGCTCCTAGCGAGATGGGAGAAAGTTATTAAAAAGGGGGAGATCATATAATAGATTAAAATAATCGTTTTCTTGTATATAAACTCATAAATAAATTTCTTTTAAAAACCGAACAAACTTTCCTTACTTTATAAGTATATAAGCGTAATTTCTCTAAGTATACGAGTATATTATAGAAAAATCGTTAAGACCACTTCCAGAATATTCAACTATCATGTATGTAATCCTCCTTTACATGTAAATAGGAAGTTTCTAGAATTACGTTTACGATAGTAAGTTGTGTTTCTTTCTTTTACACCGATTATATAGGGTGATTTTTTAAGATTTAAGTTTTTCAGGTTGGCAGCACTGGTTGGTAATGGGGTCCAAACGCCATCTCTGTTGCAAATGTGCATCGTTTGATACGACCATTTTCTGGTCGTCATGTTCGACCTGATGAATCAACAATTCGTCCTGTTATCTCCAAATTCGCACCAAATTTACTTTGTTGGAAATAAAATCATCGAGTCGCATGCGTAGAGTGCGTACAGTTAATGACGATCGTGAAATGTCAAATTGGGTATGTGTTACTCAACCACAAGGAACTTTTTTTTTTGCCCCAATTGGCTGAGTTGAACTTGGTAGGCATGTGGTTTCATCAGGACGGTACAACATGCCACACTGCTCGTGAAACAATGGATATGTTAAGGGATGAATTTGGTGAGCAGCTTATATCCCGACTGGCCCTGCGAGTTGGTCCCCAAGATCTTGCGATTTAACGCCTCTTGATTGGGTAGGCTTACAGGATAACATAACACGCGTTATTCGTGGAATACAGGCCGAAATGCTCGAAAAAGTGAATAAAAATTTCACCTTCTGAATGGACATTTTGAAACGGAGCCGCGGACAAACCTTTACAAGAAGTTATCTTTAAGAATTAAATAGCAAAGGCCAATTTATCGATTCCAATAAAAAATTTTAATATATGGTGGAAATTTGAGTCTTTTATTCGATTAAAAAAAAAACTACGATAAAAAAATCACCCTATATATTCTATTGTTATTTCTTTGTCACCTGTTATGTAATTAATAACATTCTACAAGTAAGTTAATGTTAAGCAACACTATTCTATAAATATGTTTGTCTTCATTGTCTTCATCATTCTTCCAAATTTTTTAGCATTTTCTACATATAGAATACGAGTAAGTAATAAGCATGGTATTAGAGCGACTTTGTGTTTTTGATTGAATGAATAAAGTTATTAAACAAATTGGTCAATGTTAGAAAACCTTTACAAATGGTTTTCGCAAGCCAAAACAAATTCTAGAAATCGCAATAAACAAATAACAAGGTTAAGCTTCCAATGGAAACATGTCGTAATCTGTATACTTTGCCATCTGCATTTAACATCTTTTCTCTACAAATAAAATAATAACAAAATAGTAAACTATATTATAAACCGTAGTAGTCCCATCATTTCTTATCGCTTAAGTGGAAATAGTCCGCAATGAACCGTAAATTGACATAGGTTAACAGGTTTATAATAAAATGCCGACCTACACGCTATCAATAAAACCCTTCGATATGAGAATGCAAAAAAAAAAAAAAATAATAAATGAATAAAACTCCATTATGAAACACTTTACCGAATACGTGCGATAAAGAAACAATGGAAGGAGCCTCGTAGTATTTGCGCATATTTAATCAGTTGTGTAAGTTGGAATCGGTGACGTGGGTAGATGCGCTAATACAGCCAAATACAGGCTGTCCGTCGAAAAGTTATACCACTTTGTTTTGCCGCCATTTTGGTAAACATTAGTCTTGACAGTTCATATTTGGCAGTTGTGAAATTGAAACGTGGCAAATTTATTATGAAAAATATTCGATAAACCAACGTGTTTTAATCATTAAAATATTTTATCAAAATCAATCATCGATTACTGTGACGATGGGAAAGTTACGTGAAATTTCTGGGAGAAACAACGTGTCAACAAGACACACTATTTATCGTGTAGTGAATGATTTCGAAGGAAGAGGGTCTGTAACTGATAGGGCCAAGCATGGACCACAACGTACTGCAAGATCGGCTCAAAACATTACTGCTGCTGAAGAAAGTGTTCAAAACAATCCATCAACCTCAATTCGACGCCGTGCTCAGGAGTTTGATCTTCAAAGAACAACTTTGGCCACAATTCTGCACAAGGATTTGCATTTGTTTCCATTTAAGATTCAGTTGATACAAGAGCTTCTTCCACAAGACCATTTACGCCGCTGTACATATGCCAATAGAATGTTACATAATGAGTAACGAGGCACATTTCCCTCAAATTATTTATCAGTCACCTTTGCAGCCATTAAAAGTGAGAGTCTGGTGTGCAATTTGGTCAGAATGTAATGAAAAATGTGCTCAAAAGGGCTCGAATTTGTGAGGCTAACAGAGGCGGACATTTATCTGATATTGTATTCCATACATAAATGCCGACATTAAATAAAACGTTTATCAACATAAGACCCATTCTCTTTCATTTAATCAAAAATTATAAACAACCAAAGTAGTATACCTTCCCGACGGACTCCCTGTACATATTTTAAAGTGGAGACTTTTACATCCGCGGAAAGCTGAAGGAAATTGCTGTCATAAAACTTGAACAATTTCATATATTTATTGTTGCTGTTCGGATGAGCAGAATTTGGAAGTCAATGGTTCAAATGGCAAAGAAAACAAAATATTGGTAGGGGTTGAACCATAAAGGTTGTGAGAGAGAGAGATGCGGTTCAAGGTTGGTCACCATAACAGTTAACAGTTAAATTGTTAACGAACGACGATTTTACCTCAACCGAAACAACGGAGTTGTGAAAATTTGTGTGTTTAATCACCTAATTGAAATATAGAATATAAAAAATCATTTTCCAACTTTATTCCCGTCTAACAAATTGTATGAAGAAATAACCTACAACTTAAAGCTACTACTAACTCAATGAAATGGGCATGCTGTTTAATGGCGATACCTATGACCTACAGAATCGGCTCTGAAATGGTCGTGTTAGAAACATTAGTACGTAATGTAATTGCATCACAATGAGATATAAGTGCATAAATATGGAAAACTTCCGATGAAAACTGTAACTTGCAGACCAAATTTAGGCAGCCTCTTTTGTGTCATATGTACTAGATTTAATCAAACAAAGCTATGGTTTTATGGGCGATAAAATTATGCCTGGACGGTTCATTTCCATGGGGCTATATCGAAACATAGACACCTGACCCAAACAAATAATAACAAATTGCCTTGCATCTCATGAGAGGGGTATGGGAGAGTTTCTCACATTTGGTGAGCTACACGCGTTCTATTTTTAGACTCACTGAAAGGGACTTGCAACTTGACGACAATTCTAAATGTCATAGTTTGATTAGCATTTACTAGACTTGCCGATTGCTCGACATTCTCGTTAGATAGGTGACTCCTACCTAAATAGTGAAACAAGGTCGTGTCGGAGTCAAACCCACGATCATACGATCATACAAAACTGATACTGGCGTGTTCTAAGTATCATGAAGAATTTTGAAATCGCACATAGATAACGCGTGCCTGAATAAGAATAACAACAATGACGCATAAATACAACTTTCCTCTAACTCCACCTAAGTCGCTTTTATACATAAATTTTAACTGAAATCGTTTCTTAGCCACTATCAGTACTTCGATTACAAGAATGCATTGATAGGTAGATAGACAAACAGACAGGCAGTAAAACACCACTATATCGATTTCAATTCCGATATTTCTGGATGTTACAAAGGCCGCCACAAACTCAATATAAAACTGACATAAAACTGAGGCCGACGCCAATCTGGCTAATTTCAACAACTCCAGAAGACACTGGAGAAGGAATATTAACGAATCAACGTATTAAATCAGTTGCATTTCCATTAAACATCATTAGATTTTGTCTTAAAGATATCACAGGGTCCTGCTTATGGTCCGCAGTTGATAATAGCGGCATCTATAATATCTTGCGATAGCGTTTTCATACTTTTTCTGCAGAACTGAAAACACTGTGCCATGCGCTATGTCCGTGGCCCCAACAAGATCGATCATTTTCATTTGTCAATCAGTGAAAAGAATATCGTGGACTTTATTAATGATTTATCGAATAGCAGTTTCAACCGTATATCCCGAACAGTGCGAAAGAGCATGCGGCAAATCGCCCGGTCGAAATTACAGCGCAATAAAAACAAAATTATAACTCAATGAAGAGAAATATAGATGTTTGCTGTAAATACATGGAAGGCTTCATCCAGCTTTACTCTTTAAAGCTATAAAGCACAATGGACAATATTCTAAATTTTCAGCAACTTTCACAAGAAGTTACGACTGTTATAGCGTTTACTAACGAGCCGCACGGTCGCGGAGCACATTTGGTTAAAGACATTTTGTAGTGCATATTCTAAATAGGAAGGACTTATGTTGGCAGCCTGTGACAGCCATTTTGTTTTGGCGGCACCTATCAAACCTGTAGTTTATTATTCAAAAATGTCAAATCAAAATGAGAGTTCATCAGCGTAAACGTCGCGCGTTGCGCCTCCTTTGCGGCAGACGTGGTGGTCCGCCCTATCTGAAAACCTCTTTACTTGAAATGCCTCAGTTTGAGCATTACCTATTTTGTTGTAATAAATTATAACTTTATATCTTTATTCCTTCGGGTGCACGTATAAATGCCACTAACAATTTACGAACTTCTCTATATGATTTCAATAACAAAATTTCACCAAATATTTTAACAAAATCTTCAAGTAAAATTACTGAATATCATATTTGGTCAATTCTTCTTCTTGCCCATCAGAGTTCCCAATCGAGCTAAAATCACAAGTAGTGGTGAAATATTTTGAATTTATGTCATGTCATATGTAAAAATATGAATTTTAATATTTCTGTAAGAAAAAATGTTTCGGTCGGACGACGAAGAAAGAGAGTAGTTTATGAAAAAAAAAAAAAAAATATCCTTCAAATATCTTATTTTCCATAAATTTTGCAGGCACCTACTTTAAGAAAATGTTCAAATTTTCGAATTTCGAATTTCTCGAACGCTGTGCTAAATTCAATGGCTGCTGTTGTTTCATTAACATCAACTTAGCTTTGTAAGATATTCTGCTTTTTTAATATAAAACAGCAAAAAATTTGTAATATTCCTGAGAAGATTTCCACAATTACCAAACACCGAAAATGCTCAAAAATGTTTTTTTTTTTTTTTCACAAATTACTTTGTATCTGCGTTGATTATGGATAACTAGCGACCAAAATTAGCATTTTTCTTGTAAACAATCGTCGTAATAACTGCACTTAAATAATTGAACAAAACTAAAGTTTATTTATTGTTCAAAAAAATTACACATTGAAACCTGTGGTCACCCCATTGTAACATTTAGAAAGACAGTTTTGGCTCCAAAGTATTCCAAATTTTGCTATCTTTCAGCAACTAACTTTTTTCACAGTCAGCGAATAGAGATGATATTTTTCCTACAATTGTTGCAAAAATACGCAATTTTCCACAAATTTTGAATTGAAACTTCTACCATTTTTAACATGCAGAAGCTGTTGAAGTACTTTCTTTTACAGTTTCCGTCAATTTTCATTGCCGATCGAAAATATGTTTCCGATATCATTTGGACTTTTATTTGCTTTAAAATTGCCAAAATAAAACGCGTATCTTGCAAGCTGTAAACGATAATCGAAATATGTAGGCACAATTTTTATAGACTTTTTAAGGCCTAACCGATGTTGTAATCGAACCAGAAACGTCGTTTCGGCAGCAGATTAAAAATTTGTCAAATCGGAGGTACCCAATTTAGAATCCCCATAATGCGGTTCTGGTTTACCTGGAGTGCGAAGTTTTTTTTTTATCTTTCAGAATGCTATAAAGATATTACACGTTCCTCAGAATTAGAATTGCATCTAAATCGACCAAATCGTTAAGGAGCGGCATAATACTTTCCTGGTTTTTCTTATTTACCCCCACTGTGCAACGTTGAAACATATTTAATTTTAACAATCAAAACGTTGTCAACTAAAACACAGTCGACAGCTACAAATTTCTCATGAGGAATGTGGAACTTCACACATTACACAAATATGGGTAACTCACAGGCAGGTCCTGACAGGTAGCACACGCTTATTTTGGCGTCAAGATATGAAAAATCAGTTTGCCCCATCTCAAAAACGAAGCGTCCAATCGCAAAAATAACCTCATTTTGCCGTTTCCTAAGTGAGTTGGGCAATATGTTAGCCTTTACATACATAGTCCCAAAAAAAATTCAAAAAGCCGACTTTTTAAAAAAATCACTAATATATAAAAATGCCTGTAACTTGATAACGGGGCGTCGCTCTAAATGTTCCAAAAACCACAATGGCAGTGCTTAGAAAGATGTATATATTTAAAATTGTGCCAAATGAAGAATCATGGAGCGTAAAAGTAAACAGCATGAATGAAATAAATAAACATAAATAAACATGAATCACCTCTGACAAAAGTTGTTAGAGCAAAAAGCATAACGAAACAAACTTTTTCGAAAAAAGCTGGTCATGTATGCCATAGAGCAAGAACGGTTAAATCTGAATGCTGAACAGCCGTTTGTTTGTTCGAATTAGTGAGGAAAATCCAACCACCAACTCCAACTCCACCAGCACATCGTCAGAGAAGAAACATTTTCATCGGCAGAATAACCGTTAACGATCTCAAGAAGCACGGTTTGGAGGTGTCTCAAGCGGACAGACAGAAATTGATGTGACAAATAGTACGAATGCATAAAAAAAGTGTATTAGACCATAGAGCTAAGCATAAAGTGTAATAAAAAATATTCATTATTTCTCCAATAGACGGCTTTAGTAACTTGTATCTCGCGTCAGATAAGTGCGATCAGGTTACGATAGATGGCATTAAGGAGATAAGATTTAGGATAATAATAATAAAACTTTTGTGATTAATTGGCGCAGTATTTTTTGAGCGCGGATCAAAGATGCACGTCAGCAAAGAGAAAATATGCCATATTTTACAGCTTTTCTTCGTTAAATGTAAAAACGCTAGCGACGTGGCTAAAAACGTGCGTATAGTATATATAGCGATTATTTCAATTACCCGGGAGCTAATCATTGCACGAAAAAATGTCTGGAAGTACTTGATAAGGCTAGATACAAAAATAAACTTAACGCAAAAAAAAATCTGGGAATAGAAAATCGGCCCATTTCTGAAGCTGATGACAACTAACGACAACGTCAAGCAAAAACGGTCATGATCGAATAGCAATGAGTCGGCGCTCACAGTGGCCAAGTCAGAAATGACGGTCATAGAGGTTTTGCTGTATTTAAAGGGTATGGCAATTAATTGTCTACAGTGTGGCGCACCAATTGCAATAAGAAATTCAAACAACTTATTTTTTTATTGTATAAAAAATACAATTTTATTTTATACTAGTTGACCCGGCAAACGTTGTTTTGCCTTCAAAATGTTAATGTGGTAAAAAAAATTAATTGCAAAGATCTCATCTCCAACGCCATCTATCACTTCAAATAAAACCTTTTGAACCTTCCGGAATACTCTACCAATAATTTAAGACCAAAATCAGCCAAATCGGTCCAACCGTTCTCGAACTTTAGCGAGACTAACGCACAGCAATTGATTTTTATATATATAGATTACTAATTGGTTTTGAAAATGATAGACCGTAAATGACCTCCATCCTCATTCACGCATATGCGACACCTAATTAGAAAATGCATCGCGGCCTAAAGTCGGGATCGCCTCAATTATTGTTTAAATGGACTGATTCAGTCAAATTCCTTTATTTCCTTTTGTACACCTCTTGCTTGACATACTCCCATAAGACCTTGGGGGCCGGCAGAAAGTGGAGTTTCTAGATATTAATTTGTTTGGGAATTTTTGTTGAAGCCATAAGCGGTCTGTCTATGGCTCCATCTTGCGGAAACCAAATGCTGTTGAAACGGATACGTCTTCGGCGCAATTCTGGGTAAAACAACTCCTTCAACATCTTTAAATAACGGTCTTTATTGACATCAGACAGTAGCACGATGCGTGGGCCACGCAATACTCTGATCTGCTTCCCTACAAACCATCTGAATGATGATGATGCTGATGAAAATCGAATGTCCATTTTTTTCAAGAGGAAAGAAGGAGTTGACATGAAAGAGGCACAATGGAATTACCTTCAAAGTCACAAGTTATGCAACAAAACGGTGCATATTTGACCCAAATCAAATCATTCTAACTATGCGAAATAGAGCCTTCAATGTCATGTAAGTTATCCCAAAATTAAACATGCTATTAAAAACTAAATAATAATTATAATAGCACCCCCTTTCTTTTGCCAAAATATAATTAACATAACATCTTTAACTCTACAATGGACACATATTTATTCACACGAATACTTACACCATGCTGTGGCAGCTAGAATCACTACGGCGACAACGATTAAGCCAAGATTGGACAATAATTTAACCAAAAATGCCGATGACGTATTAAATGGCTGGTTGGAGCATTTCTGCAATGTTGTCGAGCCAAGAACGGGAATCTGAAACAGAACAAAAACCAAATGAGTACATAAATGTGAATTTTCGCACAGAAACAAAAGTAAAGTAAAATTTATTGTTAAATAAAAATATGACCATATTTCATTCTCACTTATTCTTTTTCGTGTACGAACAACGCGAAAAAAGACACAAGAAGAGGGGCAAAGGGAATGCAAGAAAAAAAGAAATTTTATGATATATTGAAGAGCAGAAGTTCACCCATAATTAAAACCCAAAAAAACATGTAAAAGAAAAAATAAAGTATCGAATCGAATGAAATGAAGTTAACTTATCCGTTCGCTGATCGTACAATAAATTTATGTCATCGATTAAATAAACTTCCGCCTTTGGCATTGTCCTTTTGTTTTAACTGTGTTGTAACACAAATTGCATGCTTCCGTTTCCGCCGAACAGCGAACGAGCGGAGAACGAGAACGAAACATTAAAATAAAAAACATCAGAACAAACAAGAAGAAATAATCATTGGTAATAACAGCGTCATACATATAGACGTACGCCAATGAAGCAAATAGTGTGTGAAAGTAAAGTGGTTATGATAATCGAGGATGGTGAGCAGAAAAAGTACTACAGAAGGGACCGGTTTGTTATTGAAACAATAATTTATTTACGACATTCGAAATTCATAGGCAATACGTTCTGAGAAAATGAAGCAAAGAATTAGAATAGAATAGAAATATTATGTTACTAATTGCTACTCCCACAGAAATTTCGTTTGATTCATTGACCACGTAAAAATTAAAGTTCCCAGCCAAATGGATATTTTTTTCTTAGGTATAATAAAATTTGGTGGAAAATGATATTGAATTCTATTATATAATTAAATTTCATCTTGATTACAGCAAAATTTTTTTAGAACACAAAGCAAACAACAATTTCTCCAAGAACCAGTAGTGCGAAGATTCTCAAAAATCGTTTGCAGTGTAAAAAAACAACAACGTGGTAGTTCAACTGGCAATTCAAAACGTGGCAATTCAACAATAGTCTGCAGAGAATGTATTCTCCTACCGATTACTGGAGACGTTGATGTACAAACAATTTATAAAATAAAACAAATATGATCGTGATGCAGAAACAAGGTCGTGTTGTAGAAAAAAAAATGTATTCAATCGGATTCAATTAAGAAACTCGTTTGATTAATTAACTATTTAGTGCCACCATTCAAGAAGTTGTTGAAGGGAATCGATGAAATTGGTATCGAAAGACTTAAATTTAAATGGTATCGAACAAAAAAAATAATTATCTCCACGGGTAAAATACTATTGTTGCAACGTTTTTAAAAATCTCGAAGCGTGCAAAATAATCACCTCCCTCTGTGGACGCTGTGATTCATATCAAGTCACTTTCATCGACTTTCGATAGTGTGAGATGGCCATTGACGCGTCTGAGGCCCAAAATATGATTTGAAACAAGATGATCAATCCGTCACTATTAGCACGATTCCTGGTTGTTAAACGACGAGTTTTGAGCGCCAAATCTCGGATTTGTTGAACGCGACTTTCATTGATACGATGCTCTAAGACTTCAACTGTTGCTCAGCGTTCTTCTAACTGTTTTTGAAACTTATAAACGCTTGTTTCGACAAAGCCTGTCCACCGAGCTTTCCCACAACATAACATCCAAGACGTAAAAAAAATTTAATGCAAGTTTTTGGCTCAGCAGAGTTACTTTTTTCACCGCACAAAATCAAGCATAGCTCAAACACTAATGGCACTTACGATGTGAAATTTGCCACAGATGTCCGACACTGTCACTGCCACTGTACACTTGATGTACCCGCGAATACATAAATTCATTTCAATAGTGGTAATTAAATATCAACGCCTGTCTTAAAAGTGAATTTAATATTATTAGAGACCTCCAAATTTGTAGCTGAATCAATTATGAATAAAATAAATAATCGAATTTGCCAACAATTTCAAACAACAAGTAATAATACTTCAACAAAATTTTCTTACAACACAGGAATTACTTTCGGACTCAACTTACAACAAAATTTGCAACTTTATTGAATATACGTTTACTAGAGAAAGCTAAACTAACGACTTCCCCAGCGCAAACCACACACGAATGTTCCATTACGGTCATCATGATTGGGTTTTTGTTTTAGTATTGCGGCTTACTGGAAAGGGATGGTTGTGCATTTAACGTTACTAAAATTATCATAAATATAATTATAAATATTGTAATTAATTCGTCAATTTATTACATACATTTCTGAAAAATCTCTATTTGCAACACGCTCTGACCGGCTGTATTTAGCCGATATGTTGTCAGATTGCGTTCATTTTAGTAAAGAGTAGTGCAGCGATTTTAGCAATCTTATAATTTCTGCGGGATCTGAAAATAATGGAACAATATTTTTAAACGTCAAATTTACATATATTCTGATAAAGATTTATGGATTAACAAGTTCTAGCCTGGTCTGCAGTATAAAGATTCTTATCATAACTAGGCTGGACTGGACACAATACATATATTTTCGAAGACATTACTGTATCCCACCTTATAAAGGGTCCAGATTAGAAAATAGAACAATGAACAATATTTCTGATAACCCGTTACATTAAGATCTATCCTAAAGTGAAGGATTTATGAGAAACAAAATAAAAACATTTTTTCTTAGTGGTGTAACATTTTGTTTACGATTAACCGGTTGATCATATTTGTTGATTTGTTCATATTTTGGTTAATCATTTGGATATTTCTGATTATTCGAAATTTCTGATTATTCAAATCTATGATTAATCATATTATTTAAATTTCGATTAATCACATGTGTTGTACATGGAAACAGTAAGAAAGAAATATGATATGAATATGAAAGAAATGGAATGTAGTAAAACTTGTTAAGTGGAACACAATATAAAATGTGAAATACAATATAATCAATTATTTAAACTTTGACTGTTCAATTGTTGATCAAACAATCATGACTTTTGAATAAAACCAAATAACGTTTAATCGTAAACATGATTAATCCAAATGCATGATTAATCAGTTAATTCATTAATTTGAATTTTAGTTAATAGAATTGGCTGACTAATCAATTAATCGCACGCCCGTCCCTAATTTTATTTTATATTTATAATTTCATTTATAATTTTTTTATACATAATCTTATTAATTTCTTATTATTAATACAGGGTGGGCCATAAGGGTGTTGGCGGTTTAAATATTCAATTTCTCGGTAACGCGCGGCGCGGGGTGGCGGGGGGATATGGTGTTCGCTGCGCCGCTTCCTGGAAATTTAGTCGCCATGGAGCCGTACACGGGAGTGCAGCGTGCATTTTGTGTCCGAGCGTATTACGAAAACAATAAATCAGTGATTACTGCACGACGTTTGTATCGGCATGAACACGGTTTACACGATTTAAGTGAAGTTCCAAGCGCCAATGTGATACGAAAATGGATCAGAATGTTCGAAACAACCGGCTCAACAGTACCAATTACGGTTGGCGGTCGCCCAGTTTCTGCAAGATCAGCCGACATTGTGGAGCGTGTTCATGTTTCAGTTCACGACGGTTAGAGCGAACAATTATTGCAACAGGCTAGCAGACTTTTTGGTGCCAGCTTTGCAAGAACTTCAAGGCAATACCTCGAGGATGTGGTTTCAACAGGATGGGGCCACATGTCATACGGCTAGGGTATCCATAGAGCTGCTGAAAAATGTTTTTCCTGGAAAACTCATTTCGAAAAGGGGGGATATTGAATGGCCCCCATTTAAATCCGTCCTTTTTTTTGCGGACAGCTTCAAGCAAACAACGCCTAATACTTAAATCATATACATTGTTGACAATTCGACCGGGTGGAAGAAATTCAGAGTCGAGTATTTTGCTACCAATCCAGTCCCAAAATATTTTTTAACACCAGGGTAGAAATACCAACATTATCAACAGGGTCCCTACGTATATATCAATGGTTTTGTGAATTCCAAATATCGTCTTACATTTTTGAAATTTCATCGGCAAAGCTTAGCGGCCTTCCAAGGCGCTGTTCATATTCAACATGTTTTCTGCCTTCTTTAAACTGTTATGCCACTTGCAAACATTTCCTTTCGGTAGATTTTGTACAACGAAGGGCTTCCATAACGTTCTAAAAGTTTCCGCAGCAGAAATTCCATTTCAACAACGTCGCACATTGTAAAAAAAAAATCTGAAATCATTTTTTGCGTCCTATTAAAGACATTTATAATGTAAAATTTAGCACAATTGTCTGTCAGAGTACTACCAAATGAGAAAAGAAAACATAATTTTTCACTGTTTCCACTCTAAGGGCCGCTATTCTACTTCGAATCGCTGGTAACATAATGAATGAATGCCGGGTGCTCTGTTAATTTGTTTTTGTGTTGTGGAATTCTCTAAAGCGTATTCGGTTTAACCACAATCAATAAGCGGAAAAATTAATTCTAATATAATTAAAATACGTCCAAAACCATATTGTTAGAATATTTGAAAAAGACACCAAACAGGCTACAAAAGTAAAAAATGAGGCAGGCGTTAAAACATTCCAATGACCTGATTGGAAACGTCAATTTCGAATGCAATATTCTACGACTACATTCAGACAACTCTTACTGTGTTGCAAATCTTCTATTAACACGTCAACCAAGGTATTCGCCAGCGAATACTCAACGCAGACAGAAAACTATTAATTACCTCATAAAATATTCGCACGGAAAGTAATCATTCCATTTTCCACTCTGGTACCAAATTAGTACTTTTCCCTTCAAATTTAAGTACTCATTTTTTATTACCTCTGATGGAAAATAATCAATGCAACGCTCGCACTTTCATAGCGGAGAATAAAAAGAAACGGTGGGTCACAATAAGTGGCAAAGTAAACTGGAAATCACGAGCGCACAAACACACACACAAACATGCGCTCGGTTTCACTCCCATACAAATAGTCAACACAATCAATTGCATGTGCATCCTTATGCTTATACATTTTTGCTGTAGAAGATTTATAAGCACGTTGTCCTTTCGTTGCTGATGCCTTTGAGCATTCTATAGATGAAGCAAAGTCGCAAAGTTTGGGCGGGGAGAGGGCAAGAACATGAACCACAACAATTGCATCGAAAAATCTGGCAATCATACCGAACGACCGTATCTCTCCAACTGCACACAAGAGGTTAAGTTTATTAATCGGAATGTTTTGTTTGTTTTTTTCTGGCTTAAAAAAAAACAAATTACACAATATTGATGAGATGTTGCAAACGGAATGAGAATAAAATGCTTTCCAGCTGCCGCAACTGGCAGCAGTAGCAGCAACATAATTTGTTTCTGTTTTCTCTCATACTTCTTTGCCGCTTTATTTGCGTTGCTTTATGGAGGACGCCACACAAGTGCGTCCACCGTCTTCGCCATGGGACTGATTTCGATTTAACGAAATCTTTTGATTGTCTTTTTATAACGAAATCCCCCCGCTGCCACTACTTCTTATTTAGTCGATACTCTCTTTTGTTGTGCAATTCTGTGCAATTACAACTTGCTTCACTGCATTTCCTACATTTGGAAAATGGTCAAAAATGGAAAATTATAAAGGCAACTGGATGACATCCTTACGGTTACAGTTTGCCCTGTTGTGTATGACAAATTCTGTTGCCATATTTCCTTTGCGAAACGACTAGGGCTCTTGTCCTGCCAACAGCCAACAGTTTTCGTCCCTTGGCCCGGTCATGACTCAATTAAATTTAAATTGGATATTTGTGCATTATAATTGCGACACTTAGCAATGAAAGTTGTAGCAAACTTTAAGAACTAGTAAGTCGCCAAAAAGAAATATTTCGAATTTTCTCACGTACAAATTGTTGGCCAAATTCTCGAATTAATCGAATCGAATGTCGAAAATTATGGACACATGGATGCTACATAAAGAATTGAGTTAAGTGGTTCAATTTGGTGATATTTCATAATATTGAAAATGCATATTAATGTGCAGTATGACGTCTCATTAAAATCATGCAAATGAAGCCACATGTAATGGATTTAACTGTGAAGATTAAAGAAGACGGATTTATGGGCAATGCATATCACACTATAATGAAGAACAAAATAATTTAACTATTTTACAGCGTATTTCATAAATTTCAGTGCTGAATTCCTTGTTCATTGCAAATCATTATCATCATCCTTGGACGTTGGAAAAATGTGCACATCTTGTGAGTTGAAAACTCCATTATTTTCATATCATTGCATCCGCCCATCCGTAATTAATAGGTTGATTACGTAAATATCAGAATATTTGAGAAAACCACCTTCCAAAATATTCAATAATTTACTTTCACAGATAATTGGGATTTGGGTTATCTAATGCATGTTTAAAGTATAGGGTGATTTTTTAATCGTATTTTTTTTAAATCGAATAAAACACTCAAATTTGCATCATATATCAAAATTTTTTATTGGAATCGATAAATTGGTCTTTGCCATTTAATTTTTAAAGATAATTTCATTTAAATGTTGTCCGCGGATCCGTCTCAAAATGTCCATTCGGAAGGCCCAATTTTTCGTCACTTTTTCGACCATTTCGGCCTGTATTCCACGAATAACGCGTGTTATGTTATCCTGTAAGGCTTCAATAGTGTTCGGCTAGTCTACATAAACTAACGACTTGATATAACCCCACAAGAAATAATCAAGAGGCGTTAAATCGCAAGATCTTGGGGGCCAACTCACAGGGCCATATCGAGAGATAAGCTCTTTACCAAATTCACCCCTCAACATATCCATTGTTTCACGAGCAGTGTGGCATGTTGCACCGTCCTGATGAAACCACATGCCAACCAAGTTCAACTCAGCCAATTGGGGCAAAAAAAAAAAAATTCCTTGTGGTTGAGTAACACATGCCCAATCGCTGAGAACGGCGACGAATTGACATTTCACGATTGTTATTAACACTGGTCGCTACGGCTGCAATATTTTCTTCGGTACGCAATCTGCGCATGCGTCATCTCCAACAAAGTAAATTTGATGCGAAATTTGGAGATGACAGCACAAATTGTTGATTCAGCAGGTCGATTATGACGACCATAAAATGGTTGTATCAAACGATGCACATTTGTCACAGAACACAAATTTTGATAATAAATTTCAACGATTTGCAATTGTTGCTCGTTTGCTAGTCTTTCCATGATGAAATGGCAGAGCATACTGTACAGTTTTCACTTTGACAGATGATGTTTGGATGCCATTACCAACCAGTGCTGCCAACCTGAAAAACTTAAATCTTGAAAAATCACCCTATACAAAACTATTTGAAAATTGTTTCAATGGCGCCTAAGTATTCGACAACCATTCAGAGAATGAAGTTTTAAAAAATATGTGAATAAAAATATGTGAAATTAACATTTTTCATAGAATATATTTAATGGATAAACAAGAAACATTTATTACTACGTCATGGTGTAAGAAGTTGAAGAGTATCCCTATCGAAGTAGATAAAATAGCGTCTCTTTCCGAACTTAAAAGAATTGGCCCAGTATTCCATTTGATTACAGACGCAGCTAAAGCACACCAAAAGAGAAGATGTGTGACAAAGCAGCCGCTGTTATTACCCACATGATTGACCTTGAACTAATTATAGCCTCCGCACAATTGAAGGCAATCTCTGTATGCATCATAGAGAGAGTTATTCCTTTCTGAAGAATAAATCCTACATGCCCACAGTTGGTAACACAAATCTCACTTTAACCTCTCGTCGAGCCAAAATGGGAACACAAAATGTTATATGCAAATTAAGACATTTTTTGTAAGTCTAAAAAAAATGTGTTTTTGCATTATGATGGTACCCTTTGCTTAACTTCAGAACTCAGTTATTAAATCAATTTCAGTTAATCGAATTGGAATTATTTGAAAAACTCACTTACCAAAAATTCGATTTTCGGTTATGCGATCAAAACATAAAAACATAATTATTGTTCTCTCTCCTATGTAAAATGTAAAATTGTTGCTAGATGGACTCAATCCAATATTGTATGCTTATTACTCAAAATTTATCAAGAATAAAATATCTCAAGTGAATTTACTGAAACCATGGCGTTTTTATATTCTCTATATATGTATATAAATGTGCAATGAATTTATTGAATCTGTTTTATTCATTTTCCGTTTTTTAATTTTCCTTCATATAAACCGTTCTCGAATTCAGAAGCCCAAATTCAAATTAGCTGGCTTCCGAATATATTTCGTAACTTAAGCTGTTGAGATATTTATAAATGTGATGATCTGAAAGTTTTTGGAAATCAGATTCTGAGTCTAGAGAAAAACATTTCATTTGGATAATAATCATATCCAAATTTTCTTTCTGAAATTAACGCAAGAGCAAGAAAAACAGCCCAGCAAAAGAATTGCATATCAAATACAACAATGTTACAACTACTCTCCCAGTTGGGATGCAAAACTGCAAGAGCAATGAATTTAACATTGGGTTGTACTTGCAATTTGACAACCGTTCAGTACTTTTTATGTAGTGATGTCGTGTGGTTATGGCATCACATTTTCGGATACATTTCTAAAAATAATTTATTTTTTAAACATATAAAATTATGAGTGAAAATTAATGTTTCAAAAGAAGATTGAATGTAATAGTTGACAGACCCAAGTCTATCTGGTTAATGTATTGCTTTGAATTATGAGAAATTGAGAGAAACTATATACGAGTATCTGCATATTAGGCGTCAATTCCTTGTTTTTTTTTTTTTTGTTTTAACTTAATACCGCTAAATTGAAAACTCACCCCATAAAATTTGTGTACTGCTATTAACTTTCCAAGCGATAAACAAATACCCATTGAAAGCAAAACATTTCATTACTTCAAACCGCTATATTACTACTTTTATTTAGCATACATTTAAGTTATTGGAAGCAATCTGGAAGCACTGGAAGCTGGAAATATAAATAATTGGCACACTACTAATGAAAATGTTATTCCTTTTAGAGTACTTCCAATTTTTATTTTCTTTTTTATTTCTAAAGCATGGAGTGGAAATCAATGAATCTAGATTTGACGGTATACTCGTATGATGCTAAAATCGTAAAGGGCTTCTGGATAGTTGACACCTTTTATGTGGTTAATAAATTTATTTGCCACGTCGAAAACCAAAAACATTTGGAAAGGCGCATAGTTGGACTGGTGCACTGCTGGACAGGATTTATATATAAAGACGTCACTGACATTACTAAAAAACAAAAATGAAAATAAAATTCTAATAAAAGAACCTCTCGTACAAATGAACTTGTCCTGTTTGACTTCGTCAAGTCCATTTGCATGGGGATCATATCAAAGCGAGGATGGAAAAGGCTTATTTGACTCAAATATAATCAAATTCCATTGAAAACGGTGGCTTGTAGAAGGAGTAAAGCCGAGGTTGGGTAATCCGCTTGCATGAACTTTTATCAAAATGTATTATAAATCGATATAGCCTATATCCAACAATGTACGTTAAGGAAGGACAGATATGTTTACAAATAGCATAAACAGTTCAAAGAAAGCCGTAAAGCAATTGAAGACGAAAAGCGACCCAGACGACCTTACGTCCAAAAATTGCGAGATTTCTTCCGCCGGTCTAAATTGTCAACAAGGAATATGATTTAAATGTTGGTCGTTATTTGCTTGAAGCAAAAAGAGACCGGATTTGTAGGGAAACAATTCTTGGTTTTGCACAATGCATCGGCTCTTCGTGAGCTTTTCAACAAAAATTCAACTATTATCCCTCCACAACCGCTGCATTCGCCTGATTTAGCACGGTATGAATTCCATATCCGAAATTTTAAATGATTTAACGTGAGCAGAGATCTCTCAGGATTTTAAAAAACATTTGCAAGCTTGGATGAATAGACTGTTTGAAAAAAGTAAAAACTGATCTTATCTTTTGGACATTTTATATAATTAAAATTATCAAAAATATATCAATACAAATAATTTCCGATGAGGTTCGTCTCCGATGTAATTAAACCATATGTGTTAAATAAAGTTTCTAAATACAAGGAACGACGTCTTACAAAGTAAACAAAATTTAATCGTTTTGAAAACGGGGTTATTTTAAAGCATAAAACAATATAGTAAATATTTTGTAAGGTTTTTATGCAATCAAATCAAGGTTTTTTTTTTTTTTTTTTTTTTTTTTTTTTGTATTTATTTATTTATTGAATCTTCAAAAATTTTGAACTAACAATAAGTTATCAAATCTTAAATCTAAATAAAATTAAATAAGCCCGATCAACATCAGACTTAAACTTAGGTTTAATATTTATTATTTAATTATTATTTAATTACCTCAACAACCAGAATAAGTAGTTATATTACAATTATAATTATAAAAAATATAAAATATAAAAATATTACTTGTAGGCCTGTGGATTATTTGTTTTAAAATTATAAAATGTTACTTGTGGACCTGTTGATTAAATCAGCAGTATCCCTCTTTTTTAACCGAATGTGGCCAGGATGATTTAAAATATTGCGTGCAAGAGGATTCGGGTGTGACTCAAGTTTTGTTAGATATTTGCCTGCGTGTTTACTGATTTCCGAGGTCACAAGAGGCATATTTAAGTCACGATGTATATTTGCGTTTTTAATTTACCACGGAGCCGATGTAACCATTCTCAAAATTTTGTTCTGTAGCCGTTGAATTTTTTCTACGTTCGAATCTGAGGCAGTGCCCCATAGCTGCATTCCATAGCACCAAATTGGCTTTAAAAGCGACTTGTAAATTAGGAGTTTACAATCTAAGCTGAGGGTTGAGTTTCTGCCGATCAACCAGTGTGTCTGGATTAACCTTAGTTTCATTTGTTTTAGTTTTGCGTCAATATGAGATTTCCATGTCAACCGACGATCAAGGTGAATACCAAGATATTTCACATGTGAGAGTTGTGGAACTATTTGATGATTAATTTGAACTGGAGGGCACGTTTCCTTTCGCAATGTGAAAGTTACTTGAACACACTTTTTTTCATTAACTCTTATCCTCCACAATTTCAGCCATTGTTCCAAATGAACAATATATTCTTAAAGATACTGCGATGCATCGTTAGGGCTGTTATGAGTACTTAAACAAGCGGTATCATCGGCAAACGTAGAAGTGTGAATATTACTGCTAATAGGCATATCTGCAGTATATATTAAATATAAAACTGGGCCCAGTATACTCCCCTGTGGCACACCGGAAGCAATAGTTTCAGGCTCACTCGTAAAGTCCCCTTCCTTAACAACAAACTTTCGAGCAGTTATATAGCTTTCCAACAAGCATTGAATGTTCACAGGTAAACATGCCTTCAACTTTAGCACCAGACCTTGATGCCATACTTTGTCAAAGGCCTGAGAGACATCGATAAACAAGGCGGAACAATACTTTTTCTGCTCAAATGCGCTTCTTATGACTTGAACTAATCTATGCGTTTGTTCACTATGCTGCTTTCTAAAACCAAACTGATGATCTGGGAGACATCCACGTTCCACTAGTAATGGTGACATTTTAGCCAAAAGCAATTTTTCAAAAAGCTTTGACATTGTTGGCAATAGGCTAATAGGCCTATATGACTCAACTTTTGTGTAGTCTTTGCCCGGTTTTGGTATCATTTTGACCACAGCAATCTTCCAGCCTCTTGGGTAATGCTGCAGCCGCAATATGGCATTAAAAATAAAAAGCATGATTCTAAGTGCAATGATGGGCAACTCCATAATCATTTTGTTACTTATTCCGTCAAAACCTGGGGCTTTCTTTGCGTTGAGGTCAGCAGTGAACTTCTTTAATTTTTGCAACTCAAAACTTAATTGCAAAGGTGGCAAAGCCACCACATTCGGTAAATCGACATTATCAGTACACGGGTTAGGGGTGAATACGGCTTCCAAATGCTGTGCAAACAAGTTGCCTTTTTCAGAGTCACTTCTTGCCCATTCCCCAGTTGAATTGCGTAAAGGTGGTTTATTCTCAACCGGTCTCTTAAGGTTTCTAGCAGCGCGCCATAAAGAATAATTAGAGCCTGGTGTGACATCAAGACCCTCTAGATATCTTTTGAGAGATGCAGATTTTTCAGATGCGAGCAATTCTCTAAGACGTTTTGTGCAATCTTTCAACTTATTTTTTAGCTGGGGAGATCTATACTGTTGCCACTCTCTTCTGGCTCTCCTTTTTTCACAAACAAGACGTTCGATATCAGCAGAATAAACCTTAATAAATCTAATCTGCTGATAAGCGGTAGTTGCGTGTATGACAGCTTCTTTTATATTATTATTAAATTTGCAAATGTTTAATTCTACATCCTCTGGTGTTCTTAGCTGGATGTTTTCTGTGCAGTGGGTACTGAGATATTTCTTAAATTTTAGCCAGTTTACATGATTAACCATTTTCACATTTGATCCGTATAAATCGCTTCTTTGTGTGTTACATATTGTAACAATTGTTGGAGAGTGATCGGAAGACAGATCCAGAGAAGCTTCCACTCCGACCAAGTCTCTGGGTATATTTTTAGTGATTCCAAAGTCTATCACATCTGGAACCTTTTGTCTATCTGTGGGCCAGTATGTTGGCTCCCCACTCGCTATGGCATCCAAGCCCATTTCCGAAATAACATTGAACAACGTTCGGCCTTTAGGAGTAATAAGACGAGAGCCCCAATACGTATGTTTGGCGTTATAGTCACCAGCTGCAAGGAAACGAGTGCCAAGCGACCTATAAAAGGCTTTGTACTGATCCCCAGTGATGGATGATCTCGGAGGAAAGTAAACTGATGAAATTACCATGCTTTGATAAAAATTTTCAACGCAGATGTTAGTAGCTTGCAGATAATCTTCGCAGATGTTGTTCAAAGGATAGTGTTTAAGTCTAGATCTTATTAAAATTGCCGAGCCCCCACAAGCTCTGTCTCTCGGGTCCTTTGTATCATAAAGTGTGTAGCCACTTATTTTAAAAAAGCTTCTCGAAGTCAGGTGAGTCTCCGAGATCAGCATAACATCGATATTCTTTTCCGTAAGGAAGTGCTCAAGTTCGGTTTTGTGTTGGCGAATGCCGTTTGCGTTCCAGAAACATATTTTCAACCTGTTCATGGTTTATTAACTATTGCCTGAAGCAAGGTATTCTGCATTCGCAGCATCTCTTGCATCATGCCAGTCATACTGACCGTGAAGTTGTTCATTGTT
The DNA here is from genome assembly GCA_019455685.1 of Philornis downsi. Classification (NCBI taxonomy): domain Eukaryota; kingdom Metazoa; phylum Arthropoda; class Insecta; order Diptera; family Muscidae; genus Philornis; species Philornis downsi. Next base: position 2,884,421 of record JAHXMU010026435.1, read on the forward strand.
TGCACTAAACTTTCCAAAGTAGTTTCAAGGCAGTTAAAATCGAAGCCTGTGTTTGCATTTTGGGAAATGTTTACTGGTATAACTTTTGGTATTGGAGCAGGATTTGTTTTTACGGCGTCAGCATAAGATATAATATTATTATGGCTAATGCTTGGTTGGGGCATCTGGGGATAAGTGGAAGAGTACACATTTCGCCTTTGGGTTGGTGTCACTTTTGGTTTTTGAGTTATAGACTGTTTGAATAATGAGTATACAGGGCACCCTCTGTAATTAGCAGTGTGGTTGGCTCCGCAATTACTGCACTTTTTTAAATTTTGGTCCTTTGGTTTATTGCAGCTAGCAATAAATCAAGGCTTATGCAGAAAATAAAGCTAACCTGAAACATTTTGAATAATGTGTCGGTTTTTTTGAAATTGGTTTATTATTGACCTGAATTATGTCGAAGTGGATATACTCGTATGGACATAGATAAATCGAACCTATGGCTGATTCTGAGTTAAATGGAATACATTTTATTGAGTCTATTACCTATATTTTTGATTGTTGTGACCAGCAGTATGAAACAGACATATATCCTGAAGTGTATACAAATATTACCAGGACGAAAGAGGAATTTTGCTTGCAAACATATGTTACCACAGACTTAGCAGCTAATTTAAAGTTAACCATGCTCACAACTAAGATGTACAATTTAGAATGCTTCCTTTGAGTATCTTTTGTATCTTTTGAGTATCTTTTTTTAGTTAACAAAAAATTAAAAAAAAAAAACAAACATTAGAAAAATTATAATTTTCAAAAAATAAATTATGAATGTACGCACCAGCTTTTTTCCTACTGAATACGTAGGCAATATGTCCTCTACTCATACATCATAAAACGATTTTGCCCGATGCAATGATTTTACCACTTGTGACATCTGCAGAGCAAAGAGTAGAAACACTCTATTCTCATACACAAAGTTTCTAGTTGGGTAATAACATTTCTCAATAACCAGGCCCACAATCAACGCGGTCCCTTAACTGATACACGCATTCACAACGCAGTTTCTCGTACCAATTACCGGCATTATTGATTAATATATATATGATAAATTTGTTGAAAAAATCCCGACAAATAGTCTTTGTTCGTCCATACAAAACAAATTTGTGCAAATTTTTTTTACTTTTTCTTACTGCGCCTATTTAAAGTGATCCGAAATCTATTATGATTTCAGCAGTCCCCCAGACATGATAAAAATCGACATTGGTTTTTATGAAAATCAACAATATATACTTCATCGGTACCAAAACTAGCCGAACTGACATATAGATGGGGCCAGAAACTCCTTCGTTCACGACTCTAAAATATTAGGTAGCAGAGTTTAAACGAGGCCGTACGAGCCGCCAGGATGAACACCATTCTGGTCCACGCCATACATGGTTAAGAAAATCCACAAAATGATATTGGATGATCATCGGCTGAAGATGCGTGAGCTAGCTGAAATGATTGGTATTTCAAAAAGTGATATACATCGTGTATTGACAGAAGATTTGAAGATGAGAAAGCTGTGCGCCAGATGGGTGCCGCGCTTGTTTTCAATAGAGCAATAGCAGCTTCGTAAAATTGTTTCAATTGAGTATTTGGCAATGTTTCACTGTAATAAAACCGAATTTTTACAACTTCACACCTGAGACAAGTGAGCAGTCAAAGCAATGGACTGGAATGGGAGATCGTGTTCAAAGAAGGCGAAATCGGTTCCATCTGCAGGCAAGGTCATGACATCTGTTTATTTGGGATGCGCGTAGGATTGTTTTTATTGATGATCTTCAGAATAATATTTACCGTCGACGGTAAATATTATTTTAATGTATTGCATCGTTTATTTGATGAAATTATGGAAAAATGTCGCATTTGGTGAAAAAGAAGATGTTGTTTCATCAAAACGGTGCTCCAGCCAAAATTATTAAATTAAAGCTCAAATTACTTCATCACTCACCATTCGCCAGTTTTAGTTCCCTCGCACTACTTTGTATTTCCAAACTTGAAAAAATAGCTCGTTGGTGAAAGATTTGCCAACAATGAAGAGGTCGAGTCTGCGATTGATTGCTATTTTAAGACGTTTGACAATTCTTACTATAAACAGGAAGCTATTGAATATCGCTGAAAAAGTGTATCGAGCTTAAAGGAGATTATGTTGAAAATAAAGAACAACTTTTTTTTGTCTTCTTTGTTAGGTCGGCTATTTTTGGGACTGACCTCGTAAATGGAATTGCGGAAAACAAACAATTGTTTTGTGTTGTTTTGGAATAGCAAAAGCAGTGGAAGGCATTTACCATCATTTACAAATTCAACAATAATCTGAGACCAGGCGGGTCCATTGTTTCATGACAAACAACAGCTACAAAGCCGGAGGGCGCATACAACATTAGCTATAAATTGACATTTAAATTGACACGACATTTTGGGAGAAGCACATAAAATAACATTATTGCGCAAATTGAACCAAATTTTCTTGAGCTCTTCTTTCAGGACAAAAACACTGATACTTGCTTCCCAAATGTTATTGTTTACCGGCTTTTTCTAAATTTGCATCTTCGGTTGCGTTTGTACTTGCGGACGGTGGAAAACGACGTTTTTTATTTCCAGCATAAACTATTTTTTGAAACAGTTACACGATAGGACAATTCTGTTTACTGATGTCTGTGCAACAACCACAAGTCCTTAAAAATTGACATGAGCAGTCAGAAAAAGAATTGTTCTATTGCATTGCGTAATTAATGCAAAAACTCAGTACAGTCTCCACACCTGCGTTGAATCGATTTTATTTATATCTTCCAAAAAAAGAAAGAAAAAAAACAAAAACTTATTTACTCACTACCCCTTCGCCAACTCTCCTTGGAGACACCTTTTAGCAAATTATAATTTATTCAATGCAAATAGCAATAAATTATGCACAAAACACCAACGAATGGTTGCAATATTTCATTTTTATTCATGAACTTACGAAAACCATTCTCAGGGCTCATTTGCACTCCCTGATTTTGCAGAACAAAGTTTAAAATTTCTTCCATGGCAAAAGAAATCATTTTAATTAAATTCTCAATATAAATTTACAACAAATGACAACAAAAATCGTATCAACAAAAATTGTTTGGCAAAGTTTACGAAAGTAAAAATGTTTTAAATAAAAAAAAAACTATTAAAATTAATCCAGGAGATTACAACATTAAAAATAAAAACAAAACATTCAAACACACATACACTCATGGGAAACAGGAAATAGAACAGTCATTCACACGTACGAGTATAGAGTGAAACTCAGCTGGCTACACACCAACATAAACACTCGGTTTTTTAGATTATTTAACTTCTGGATAAACAACGAAGGAAAGTCTTACAATAAAATATCCAGTACGCATACACGTAGAGGCCAGCAGCAATATCCGCATAGATGCATGGACGGACGTAAACTTTAGATAATTTTATAAATTGGTTACGTCGGTCAAGGCGGAATATGCAGGATGTATAAAACGGGTACACATCTGATGGTAACAATAGAAATGCGAAAAAAATTAATTGCGAATGAGCTTAATGGGTCAAAGAGTGTTGGCACCCCTTAATTTGTTTCTCAGCAAAAAAAGAAATTCATAACGGAAATCGGTAAAGTAGACTAACTGAGTCTTTATTGCCAAAATGTAGAATTTCTACACTTGAAAATAAAAACTATACAAAAGTTCAACGTCGTCGAGTTGACTTTGCATGATGACAAAATTAATATTGCCCGTAATTGCATCTAGCATAGTTCATTTTGAGCTTTACGTTTTCAATAACGTGTTCGAGCATTCCTAGTGGCACCAGTAATGTTATCTTCCAATTCCTGTAGTGGGCATACCCATGTAGACTTTGAACTTTAGGCAGCGAAAAACTATTTCTAAATGAATCATCTTTTATATATAAGATTCTTATAATCTGGTAAACCGATGCTCTTACTATAGTTACTTTTCAAGACCATAGTGCACAAATCTCAGTTAAAAAACACATCTTTTTCCAAGAAAACTTTCTCAAAATAGGTTTCAATACTTATTGTAAGTTAATATCAGTAAAAGTATCAAATAAAGCTGCCCTTACAATGGAAGCGACACTTTTGTCAAGCGTTCGCAGTGTAGCAAATTTGTTCGAAAATTCTCGAACAAACATCTGATCTGATTTTTCCCAATAAAGTATAGTGACGCTGCTTGCCAGATATCTTTTGTGTTTCATAACTTTTAAGTCGATTGAGCGATGTCAGTCTGTCTACGTAATTGGCTCGTGGTTATGATTGCGGTCGCAAATGTTCACTACATTTATCTAAACTTGGCACAGCCTAATATTTACCCAGATAATATACAAGGTTTGTAAAAAAGCTATATTGGCCGATTCATTCTGGTACCTCCAATACAGAGTAGCCGATTTTACAAAATTAAATTTTTTCCTGCAAGTCCGTATTGCAGATACCGCATATTGCAGATACCTCAATTTTTGCCAGTTTTTTCATGTATTACTTATTATTAAATCAGAAAAATTCTATCGGTTAAATACGCCCTCCCTTCTGGTATCGGGTTTAACATCATATCGTCCAGGCAGTTGTATTGGATTCAGCCAAATTTGGCACACGTCATGCGCTTGATGAAATTAGTTCTGACAATAAAAATGGACTGCAGTACTACGTTTGCCCAAGTACCACCCATACAAATTGATCCATTTACCGAAATTTAATATTTCCCCAGCAAAAGTGCAGCAATTTCAATTTTCGGCAATAGCATTTAGGTGTAACGCTTGGTAAAATTTCAAAAAATCACCCCAATTCTGGTAACCCATATACGCCTGGATTCACATTCATTCTTGCTATCAATTGTACCAAAAAATGCAGCATTGTGTATTAATTCGGAGAATTTGTTCATGCGAATCTAGCCATGCGAACCTAGGCCATTCTGGTACCTCTCACACTTTTGCATCAAACCAAAAGGAAGTAGGGTGAAGGTATATTTAAGTCAGTTAACCTGATTCAAATTTTTTTAATTAATCAATACAATAAACTATACCTTTAAGGATATAGCAATAAATCATGTTTCGTAACTAAAATAAGAGATCTTTCGGACAAAATTAAGCAATTTGCGTGGGAAATAAACTATAACATGATTTCGTGTTTTGGCGATGTTTGAGTTGTTTGGACGATATTCGACTATGCGATTGTCGGTGAAGCTACAAAAAAACAAAATCTGGCAAAACTGAATTAACTTTTTTATATAATTTTTCCCATGTTCTGATAAAAAAATCAAAATTGCGAGCAAACAATAAATCTAAATTTTTAACACAAATTATTTCAATTTTCATTGAAAATTATGAATTCGGGAAAGTGTGTATCTACTTCTCATTTATGTTGCTTTGTTCGAATAAATATGTAGTTGAAAATGAAGTGAGAAGCTGAGTTAAATTGTTGTACTAAAATGAAATGAAATAACTTAAATGGAAAGAAAGATAGCTGTCGCTATCAATGCAGCCTAATACGCATTAACTGATTGAAGATAACAATACCTATAATTTGTTATTATTATTACACACGTAACTGTAGTAAGAATAAGGCGACTAACAGATCCCACGCGGAATACATAAATACATTTTTCGAGTGGCATCTGATGTGGCTGACACAATTAGTTACAATCAATGACAACAGACACAGTTATTCTGCCAATGCAGGGAAATGCATCATTTTTCTGACACATTTTAGTCATAGGCTTTTCCACCAAAATCTTTCAATTTCTACGACACCGCCTTCAATCCCGATGTTCTCGATAAGCTGTGGCAACATATAGTGCATCCTATAGCTATTGTCACACAACGTGTACGAAACGCCAGCCTCAGGAAAGCTCAGGTATGATGAGGATGCTGCATACATGACAGCGCTTTAGCCAAATGAGAAGAGGAGTGGGCTAAATTTTTTCTTCAGGAAATAGAAGAATAAGAACAGAAAATGATACACGGATACAAACGAAGAAACAAAACTGGAAACCGATCGCTTGAGTACACTGGACATAACAATAAGAAAAGTTGTGGTCAATACAACTGACACACTATTTCAAAAAACATATGTAATTTACGCATGCCGATACCTGGGTAGCATCGGACAAAAATTGCGTAATGTCATTGCAGCTTTTACAAATACTAAAAATTAGTCCTTGTTTAATGTTAGTCGTTTCTAAGTTACCTGTTTCGGCGAGAAACAGTGAATGTTAAAACCCATACATTTGGTAAGATCGATGCAATTATTTGTGAATAAAAGGGATACACTAGTCGGCAAATTGAATGTAGTATCGTATGAAGCAAGATTTTCAAAAATAAACATCAAAACATTTTTCATCTGAGTTTTAGTGAAAACACTTCAGTTCTCCAATTCTTTTTAATGTTCTTTATGGACTGAATACCATGGCCTCGAAGTGGTAGTTTGAGTTTTGGAAAGAGACAAAAAAAAAAAGTCAGCCATAGCCATATCAGGCAAATACAGTGGTCGTTCGATGACATTTCTTTAGTTTTTGGTCAGAAATTCGTTTAAAATGACATGATCGTGGTTCAAAATCTGTGAGTTATGTTTCCACAAATCTGACTTTTTCGACGAATTTGTTCACTCAAACGCTGCATAACGCACAGATAATATTCATTATTTATTGTCTGACGACCTGGCAAGAGTTTCGAGTGCACAACACCACTATAATCAAATTTACTTTAACATTTGATCGACTGAAATGTTTTCTTCTCGGATTACGATCAGTTCGAATGCGCCTTTCGGAATCTTATCAACTGATTTGCATGTCAAACTCGTAAACTTATGCCTCATTACCAGTTGCAAAGCGTCTTATGAAAGTGGGGTCAAAATTCATTCAATTTAAAAAGACTTAATTGGAAGGAAATTCTGGTCTACCGGAACTAGTCGAGCGAGCACTATGTTTCACACCCAAGCAATTCGTAAGGCACAAAAAGTTTAGCGACTACCTCTGTGAAAGTTGAATAATCATATTCTGTCAATGAACTTCAGTTGACGACGTTGTTGACCAGAGGGAGGTAAATCCTCCATCACATCTTGATAGCACTGTAACAATGGTATGCACGTATCTTTGATAAAGGTGATTAACCGTAATCAATTTCAGGAACTCGGCGCACAAAATTCAATTTGCAATATAAAATTTGCCATAAAACCTCTCTTCAATATTTTTATCTGTTGTCACAAAATCGCAAAATACACTTGAGAACTAACAAAATCGGACACTGTAAACAAACTAAATGACAGATGGCGCTTAAATTCCGAGTCAGCACAATGGAAAGCTGTGCCAATTTAGAGACAAAAAATCAATTTATTAAATTAATTTTTTTTTTTTTTGGCAAAATGTACGTTCAAAAGGTAATGATATCCCTAAGTTAATTTTGCAAAATAACCGTTTTCAACGTTTTTCTTAAAAAACAATTAATGTACAACAGCAACTAAAACTACTTAGAAAACGTTAGCATTTACATTTATCTAATATATAATCTGATATTAAACGACTAATAAAAGCCTACCAATCGGATCTTAAAGAGCGGTAGCGGAGTTCAGTTAATTTCAAAAAGACACTCATTGAATAGGAAGAGCTACCCCAGCCTCAATTATGGAATATAATGGGAATATGGTTTAGTAGCCTTACCATACAACAAGCTAGTACATTATGTGTTTCATAGCAACTGTATTTTATGAGGCACACTTGTACTTATTATTTTGACCAGTAACTTGATATTTTGTTTGCTGTTGTACAACAATATAAGAGACAACATATACTTTCATGTTCGTAATTGATAAAAGTACTTCAAATAATAACCAATCGCATGGAACAGTAGTTTGGATTGATTAACATTTGGTCGTGGTGGTTAGTTGTTGTAACAGAAATATGTTGCTATACAAATGCTGAACAGATTTTCCATGGATGGCGATGCGACTTAGTCCCTTTCATACTTATTCACAAGCGGTTATTGTTTATTGATCAGACAAGACCTACAGTTCAATACAGTTCAATAGTGAGTACGAGTATTTTACATTTACTTGAAAGTAATCATACAATGCCAACATCAAACACTGTTAGTTGCATCACCTACAAACGTACTTCGACTGCAAAAGTTGGAAAGAGCAAAAATAAATAGTTGAAAACAAATTTAAATTAAAGTTGTTAACAAAAATATTTATAATAAACTTTATCGAATTTTATGGATAAAAACTAAATTTGGGGCAAAAACTACGTAAACTTTCTGCAAGGGGTACTCAATCCAAACCAAGAATGTTCTACGAACTTATGCACGCACATTCACATACAAATAAACATACACATTCAGCAGAGTATTATACAAGCACACCAGCACAAACGCACACACACACACACACACACACACAAATGTGTTCTATTTCGAGATGGATCGAATCGGGCAAAGATGCAGCAATTGCTACGCAACAACAACTTCAGGATCAAGTGAATGAAACAAGTTCACAAAAATGCAGAACATAACAGAAATTTCAGCTCATAAAGTTCTTATCGCTGTTTGAACAACAACTATTCCAATAGCAATGCAAATGTGTGTACATTAAGTACAGCTATGGCCGTTTACAGCTGCTTTCTCGTCTTGTGTTGGCCAGTCAAGAATATAAATTGCCCAACAATATAAATTGTCCAACAAAAACAAAATTCATGTTTGTTTAATCAAAAAAAGATACTTTGGAAGTGTGTTAAGAGAAATACAAATACATTAACAGGATGGAATTAAACAATATACACAGTCATTGTATAGGTATATAAATAATAAATATGTACATAGAAGTGTGTGTATACATCCATTTACATGCACGTACTTTTGAGCATACGTAGATGCACTCGAGATAACATTCAGGCATTTACGAGTTTGTTCAGAATGTAATATTGATTGTCCTTATTACGCCTTATGAATTATCGAGTAACGAAACATGATGCATGCACGAAATCAAAAAATTTGTAGTTCGGAAAGACGTTAAAAAATGAATTTCGATCCGGTTTTGATTTTGTAAAGAAGTCAGAAGTACGGTTATAATTCTTAATCGAAACAAACATTCACATCTTTATGCATTCTGAAGAAAAGATGGAAGTGATACATACAAAACTAAATATAGGGTGGCGCATAAGTAACGTTAACGGCGACTATATGGAATGCGTTCTTGAGTATCATTTGGTTTTAACTCGTGAATCAATTGCATCTTATATGGGAAAATGTGTAACATATGTAAAATTCTTTGCAAAGACCGCTTAGACATCTCTAACTGCTGAGAACGTCGCCTGGTGGAAGTTTTGGTGTTTTTCTCAATACTTGCTTGCGCTCGAGCAATGGTCACTTCATTTCGAACTGCACGGAAAACCAGCACGCGGAAGATCACAGGCAGCCCCTTGTTACCCAAAACGCTGAACCAATCGGTAAATTGTTGGAGCGCTAGGAACATTTCGAACATGAAAAAAATTTCGATATGATCTGAATAATCGAATGCTGACTTTCAAAGTAAAATTGAACAACTTTGGTTCTTTGTTCTGTGCTGAGCCTTTCCATCATGAAGTATTATTTACCTATAGTTAATTCTGTAAAGAGACGAAAAAAAAAGACTTAAAAAAATTGTATTCACTGATCAAATCTTAGCGTCTCTTATGCGCCACCCTATATTTATTATCCGTTCAAATTTATTACGGCTCCTTCCAAACTACTACAATTAAATAATCTAATCATCAAAAAAAAAAAAAAATTAAATATATTTTCCAGAAAAGACTTCAGTTCTCGCCGCAAATTATCTTTTTCGGATGCCACGGATTGGCAATTCAGGTTTTGGAAAAAGAATACTATCTATTATCGTGGTGCAAAATACATGAATTTTCTTTCTATAAATCTGGCTTCTTCCACGAATTTGCTCTCTCAAACTGTAATTCTGAGTGCACAATATCGTGATAATCGAAGGAAACATTCAACTTTGCCTCGACGTTTGATCGACATTGACAGGGGATTTTTTCATTTCGGAGCTTGTTGAATGTCAAAATATTGCCTATCAAAATCATTTCTCATCACCAATTATAATATGAATGTGGTCTCGGAATTGACTCGTTATGACATGTCTTTTGCAACCTTTAGGCAATTCAGTTTTTGAAGAAAATTCAGGTATTGCGAAATTAGTCGAGTGGCAATGCGTTTCATGCCCCAACAATCGTGTAAAATAGTACGAATTGATTCGTACCAAATACTCGTAGAACGTTCAGTGGATATCTCCATCAAGCTTAAATGGTGAATGATCAATCAGCATCTCCTTCACTCTATCGGTGTCAACTTCAGTTAAAGACAACGATAGAGAGAGCCTACCAGAGCGAACCAAATCTTTTACCACATCTTTACCGATTTAGAATGTACAGTAGAAAATATTACTGGAGTCCAAACAATAGCATAGTTTCATGTAGTATCTTAATTAGGGACTGGATTTTCCGGAATTTTTAATTTCGCAGCAAATCGGAAGAATATTAAAAAAAATTCTTGGGGTGCCATAAACCGTAAATAAAAAAGTATTGTTTATAATTGGAAATTTCGAAAACATGACAGCAAAAAACTATTACTACTACTTTTGTAACTTGAACCTTCACTACATAATCCTATAAACTTCAAAATAAACTTTGTTTGGGAAATGTGCCTGAAAATGTGATACCAGACCTACGGAAGTAGTACTGAATGCTTGCCAATGGTTTGGAATACACAGGGTAGCACAATAGAACGTGCATATTGCATCATCTTTTTTTGCGAGGTAGAAAAGGCGCGGGCGGGGGGCTCATGGAGTTTTAGTCGCCATGAATCACTTCGACGGGAAGCGTCGCGCATGTTACGAGAATTATCGTTCACACATTGCTACTAGGCGACTATATTGTGCTGAATATAGACTACGGCGAATTAGTGAAGCTCCGAGTGCTAATTTAATTAAAATATGGGTAAAGCGTTTTGAAGAGACCGGTTCAACATTTAAACCACAAGCAAAAGGTCGCCCAAGAACATCTAGGACCGAAGACAATGTTGAGAGATTTATGGAGTCAGTACGAGGAAATCCACAAATGTCGACTCGCAAGAGATCGTCTGTCTTACAATTATCGCGACGAAGTTTGCAACGAATTTTAACATTGGATCTTAAACTGCATCCATATAAGCTGCAATTAACACAAGAATTGAAAGTGTCTGACTTCATAGCAAGGCTCGCATTTGCTAATGAAATGCTTAATCGATTTTCCAATTTTGACAATATCCTTTTCTCTGACAAGGCTCATTTCCTTATGAAATTGTCGTCACTGGAACAGTGAAAATCCCAAAATCAAACACCAGAAACCATTGCATAGTCCTAAAGTGACAGTATGGGCAGCAATCTCTGGCAGAGGAATAATTGGTCCTTTTTTCTTCGAAAATGCGCGGGGCCAAAACGTCACGGTTAATACGGAACGCTATGTTGAGATGTTGGACGGATTTTTGGCTCCAGAAATTGAAAGTTCAAGAATAATGAATTCCAGAACTTGGTTCCAACAAGATGGAGCTATCTGTCACAAACAAATGACTCCATGGCGGTGGTGAAGCAGATGTTCCCTGGCAGACTGATTTCGGAAAGAGGTGATATCCTATGGCCCCCACGTAGTCCAGACTTGACGCCTCTTGACTTTTTTTTTGTGGGAATACCTCAAACACAAAGTGTACAGTAATAATTCAAGAAACATCGTTCAGCTCAAGGAGAATATCCGTGGGGAAATGGCAGCCATTACACCAGTATTACTGAAGAAAGCTTTCAATAATTTTCGTTTGTGATTAGAGGAGTGCCGTCGTAGAGAGGGTCACCAGTTAGATGATGTTATTTTTAAGAAATAAACTCCATTTATTACTCTACCATGCCTTAGATTTATTTTAACCATATCTTTTGTATTTATTTTTTAATCTATTTTTTAAATATGCACGTTCTATTGCGCCACCCTGTATAAAAAAGCAAACTATATAGAACATACAGTGTTGTGAAAGATAAATAGACGTTTTACAAAATCTTCTAAACCAATTCTGACTTATTTTAAGTATAATTTCCTTTGGTTAAAAATGTTCAAAAACTAAGATAGAAAAGAACGTTAAAAATTAATATTTTAAAATAATTGTATAATTTTGTATAAGTGTGTAATATAAATAACCTGGTTAAATATAAATCTCTTCAAAGAATACCGCTTAAAGAGTTTCTGTCAGTTCATCTCAAATGCGTTTTACGGCTTTCAAATTTAAATCGCAAAAGGAATTTCGTGTGCCGAATCGCTGAAAATGTTACAATAGGTCTGCTGTGAATCGAGTTTGTCAAAAACACCTGCGTATAAGTGTGGAAGATTTGCCTCGCTCTGATCGGTCATCTCGGCCATTTCAACTAGAGTTAGCATCTATAAAATGAAGGAAATTGCAACGTCATTTATGTTTTAGAGAGACAGCTGATGAACTTTCTGTTTTTCGCGAATCAATTCGCACCATTTTGTGTGGCAATGAAGTGGCATGCAAACTAATCAACGCGGAACTGAGACCGAAAAATAAACACTTGAAAGTGAAACAAAAGTCTAGGTGGTAATGGCGGGTGTTTTCTTTGAGAGAAGCAGATTCGCATTTATCATTGTGACCTAACAACTGTTTATTGGATTGGATTATTATATCGTTAGCACAAGTATGTTATTTTGAAGGTGGTGCAATAAACGTTTTTAATTAATAAATAAATTGCGTTTTATGGACCAATTCCTAGTACTTTTTTGAGAGAATGTGAAATGCTTTTCTAAATTTCGAATGTATAATAAGTTGAGAATTTTTGAAATACGCGTTTATATAAAATATTTGTTACTGTATTATTTGTTATTATTTGGTTAGAAATTCTTCTAATTCTTCTTTCTTTTCCAAAATAAAAAAATAAAAATAAAATAAAATAAAAATAAAAACAAAATAAAAGTAAAAATGAAAATAAAAATAAAAATAAAAATAAAATTAAACACAAACAAACAAATAAAATTAAACAAACAAACAAATAAAATTAAACATAAACATAAAAATAAATATTAAAATAAATATAAAAATAAACAAATAAATATAAAAATAAACAAATAAATATAAAAATAAACAAATAAATAAAAAAAGGGGGAAAACGCAATGACTAGTTACATCAAAAATATTATTTACTCATTATGAATATTATTGTATTCAATCAATCTTCAAATTTATTCATAAAAATGCGTTTTCTGTTATCGAGATTTTTCTTATTTTTATAGAAATATAAAAAATATATATACGTTGTTGTTACTATGTAATTTTATTCATTCAATCTTATTGCTATCCTACAAAAATGTTTTTTTAGATAGCCAATAAAATTAGTAGCAAAAAGTGTATCTATAAATATTTATTCGCTTGATGCCTTACTGGCGATTTTGTAATTAAAAACTCAGTTTCGTAAAAACATGAGATAATTCTTCTCTGAAAAGTTGTATTGTTAAAAAAAATATAAACTTGCCGAGCTCTTATGTCCTGTAAGTGAAAGGAAAAGAATGAGCGTGGCAGAACTTGTGCGATCAATAACATGAGACATTACGCATGCCGCCACAAGGTTCTTTTAGGTTGTTGCTTAGGTTGATTAGGTGTTCGCATTTTTTATATTGGCGTCCAATTTTTTTCTTTTTGTTTATAACATTTGTCAAAAAATACTGTGTAACGTCGCTTCTGTTAATGAATTTTCAGTTTTGAACTAAATTTGAACTAACGATGTGTAAAGAACTGCCTAAGTAGAAAGAGATACTCGAATTACGAAGTAAAATCTGTAGGTTGTAGTCTACTCCCCTCAATTTAACATTACGAGAGATTGGGAGGCATAGCCTTCTATTCTCACTTTCCAGTGGAAGCAATTGTAGAAGGCCTTCTAAGTTAAGGCATTACACATTTCCGAAAAACAAGCCGAACAGCAGAGCTTAGAAAGAAGAACTCGCGGAGGCTACCATTTTCCAGGCTTCAGACTTGTTTTGCTGAAGAACGCATTGTACACTCCCAAAAATGTAAGATTTAAAGAAGACTTTAAAAATATTATTATTACTATTAAATAAAAATTTAATAGACTCTCAAAATACCTTCTAGTTGAAGTGATCGCAGAAGTTCTTCTAAAGAATGCATTTCTACTAATTTTCTAAAGTTTGTAGCTTCTTTCCAATTCATTTCGTTAATACGGCGGAATGCGTTGTAATCCCTGTACCGCCTTTCATCAAGTATGACGGGCACATACTAATTAAATTATGTGAATTCGTATGTAAATAGAATGTCAGGAATGGCAGCAGTGGAAAGACTTTCATCATTGGTGCAGCATATTATTCTGAACTAAAAGCGTGAGCACGATTTTACAAATTTTTTCTTTAAGATAATTAAGAACAAATAAGAAACTGACACTATTGCAAAAATAAAACTTACTCGAATATCTTGCAACGTTGCTGGCGAATGGATATGTACGAATGCCTGCCCATCCAATGGGATTTCCTTTAGGATTCTAATCTTGTATTGGACCGTGCCGTGAGCTTTGGTCTGCACCGACACCTTAAGCAAGCTGGCGTCCGATGCTTTGACCTGTAAATGTATAAAAATAGGGAAATAAACGATTTAATTAATATGTAAATGGAAATATGATTATTGTTCTTTATTTAATTCAAATCGACTGTAAAAATCACAAAGACTTTGAAACTTTAAAAAGTTATTTTGTTATTGAGCGCCTTTTAAACGTTTGGTAAGAGTATTTTAACTGTTGGACTAAAAATAAACTTTTGTTTCCAACACTGTTTACGTGTGATTTAAACTAACTGTGATGAATAAAAAACTACCGACTATTTAATATTTAATAGCTGTAGCGATTGATAATTTTTCGAAATGTATAGGAAAAAAATTATAATTTTAAATAAATTGTTTTAAGTTCCCCCGTAACCGGAACATTTTGTTCATTTTTGATAACAATTAAATCTAAAATATGTAATGATGGTGTAGATGCACAAGGATACAATTTTATTAATTTCGATAAAAGTATTAAAGTAAAAGTATTTTTCTAAAAGGTCATGGCTTTGTAAAAGGGAAAAACGTTCAACAAAATTGACAAATGTAGAACGTTTATGAACTGCTTTTTGTTGTGTAGTAAACCTAGTTCAAATTATTATCAATAAGATCGTTACATGTTAAATTAAGTCAATTCAAATGATTCTATCAGATTCTCTCTGCTGGCAAAAATCTTCGTTGTAATTGACAACAAACTAAAGATTTCGCCCTAATCGAATAATTGGACTCACACATAGCCAGAAACAAATCGATTTCATACAGCCTGTGTCCACAAAACTAATCACTCGTTTCGTTCGTCAAGCACATGAAAAAGTATTTTATTTTTATTTCTGCATAATTTGAATAGACTTTCCTTTTGAAGAACTTTTAACTTAATTGCTTAGGATATCACAAATCTACTATAGGGTGATTTTTTAATCGTAGACAAATCATCGAGACAAATCATTTCGACCGCTTTGGAATGCACTGTACCACTCATATTCACGTAATTTTTTTATAAAGTTGATTAACCGTAGGCATTCTGTAACATTTTCAGCGATTTGCCACACGAAATTCAATTTGCAGTAAAAAATTTGAAACAATTTGTTATTCCATATGATCAATATCCAGCCCATTTTTGACAGAATGTATATCTCTCATAAGGGTCGTGTTTGATTGAATATGTTTGCGTTGTAAGGAGTCTTTACTGTCAGGTATTTTTGCTTTCATACAAGAATAGATTGAAGCTCGCCATATTTCCAACACATGAGAATAGAAGGACTATATTTGGTGATGCTTTTGTGTGCAAACTCTTGAGTAGTGATATTGATTCAACGTTGCTATCGTCCGGGACGAATTTAAATGTTCTATGATGATACTTTGTAATACTTTACATTTGTATTTCGTAGAAGAAGTTTTGCAAGCTCTTACCGCTATTTTATTTTATTAATTATATATTACTCTTCTCATTATCAAATGATTTCGTTCTCGCCAACCATTTCTTATTTCTCGATCCGCCAGAGTCCACTTGCTTTAAGGTTTTTTTCAGACTTTTTTAATAAATTGTTTTTTCCAAAAATGACTAAAAAACTATTTGACTGCGAAATGATCTTGCGGCATTGAATAAATGGTACTGCGTATGAATAACCTCGGATTCAGAACCCCAGTTCTAAAGCCATTTTGCGCGAAGGTAGGTTAAATTCTTTTTTTTTTATTTTGCTATTTCACAGCTTAGAGAAATTTTTGCAAAGTGAAAAAGTATAAATTATTCAAACGAAAACTTGAAGCATTGAAATTTTTGTGTAGAGAAATTAATGCTTTAATGCGTTCATACGAACTATGGGAGAATTTTACATTAAACAAAGAAAAATACATTAAAAATGTAATGTAAAAATGTAAGAAGACTCCAGTACCTTAAGAATGGTAGTGGAGTGGAGTGGTTCAGTAATAAAATATCAACAATAGTAAAAAATTAATTTCACACAATATCTTGACCTTTCCGATCAACACTTTGACCTAAAATTGGATTTTAAATGAAGATTGGCTTAGCATTTTATTAAGTTTCACAACTGGAGACAGTTTTAAATCCATACATAATAGATTCACATATAAAGCTTGATGAAATATGTTCATCAGGAAAAAACACATTTCTTATCTGAAGTTTTTTGTCTCCTGCGCTTAATAAAGCGGTTCTTTTCTCTGCTTATACTCTGCAATACTGGTATGCTTTACTTGATTTTTACTTGATTTGAGAACGCGTGAAAACAGTACGTAGTTAAAATAAGTACGCAAACTTCTTACTTATATGAGTAAGGAAGTACTTGGCACCATATGGAGATCAAAACGTTTTAAATACGAAGGTGGTCCCAAAACTAGCCGAGTTGAGGTATAGATGGTGCCAGTAGTTTGAGAAAAATTATTTTGATGAAAAGTAACAACCCTATAAAACATATGTTTTAAGTTTCAAGGCGCCACGTTGTTCAATATTTTTGTTTGAGCCATGAAAAGTAAACGATCTCAGTGAATTTGTAAACATTGAAAAAATTGGTCACCATTATGTAATTCAATATTTCCATTTGAAAGATCTCAGTCCGACTAATATTAAAGCCGAGATACATTCTACTCTGGGAGAGTCTGCTCCTTGGTGTACGACTCTAAAATATTGGGTAGCAGGGTTTAAACGAGGCCGTATGAACCGCCGAGACGAACACCGTAGTGGTTGACCAATTGAGAAAACCCACAAAATGGTATTAGATGATCGTCTGCTGAAAGTGCGTTAGCTAGCTGAAATGATAGGTATTTCATTGACCGAAGACTTGAAGATGAGGAAGCTGTGCGCAAGATGGGCGTCGCGCTTGCTTTCAATAGATCAAAAATAGCGTTGGAAAGATATTCCAGTAGAGTCGCTGGAAAAAGTGTATTGAGCTAAAAGATTATGGTTATGTTAAACGACAAAGAAATATTTTCCGAACTTTTTTGTGTCTACTTTATCAGGTCGGCTAGTTTTGGGACCACCCTCGTATATATATTATCCGGCACGAACTTTAAATATGAAATAAATATAAATGTACCTCAATTTTTTTAGGTTTTTTCTTCATTTTTGTTCACTTCATTATCCTTTGTCTTTGGCTTCATTATCAAGTTCTGCCAACACTGATTGGAAGTAAGTACATGATTCGAACAACAACATTTCCACTTAAATTCTATAACATGTTAATAGAAGTTACAAATTTTCGTACATAACCGTACTACGACCAGCCACAAGTAAAATGTTTCCTGCTATACTCGAATTGCAGCACAATAGTTTCTTCTTCTTTAGAGTGACATTTTCCAATTAGGAAAATAATATACAAGTAATATTGCCTGTTGAGAAATAAACTCCCACTACAAACCCATGGGGCATTGAATACTTTTTAGCTGAACCAAACCAACCGCTCAATGACATCAATTTGGTAAGTTTTTATAAGCCAAAATAAAGCCGCTAATATCGCTAAACTAAATCACATTTAAGATGAAAAGTGCAATACATTGGATCAAATATTACCTAACGCTTTTGTAGTGATACATTATTTGCACCCTTTTCTAAATATATATTTTTTTATATTATAATTCACTAATTGACAAAAGGTCTTTCACAAATAGTTCCTAACAGGTACATATGCTATGTAGAATGTTAGTTATAGGTATAACAAACAACATTATGATATTTCATCCCTAAGGCGACCCACTTAAAACTTTTGAGAATGTATAAAACGCTAGTTGAATGCGCAAATTGCAATTGAAAAGAAATTTCAAAAGACTACCTTTGCCGTTTCTGTGTTTAAACTATTTTGTTTCATCATTTGATCGATGATGGGAATCATAAGCTGCATTTTCTTAGATAAAGAAAACAAATATCTCAATTATTTTTTTTTTCGTATTCGTATTTTTTCGTATAATTCGTACCTCATGTGAATTACATTGTTCCCAAAGCATATTCTTCATTGTATTTCATTCGTAGGAATTCTACACAATTTACTGATCCGTACATTAAAAAGATTTTATATACATCGTTTGTACGATCAAAATTAGAATATGCTTCATTAATTTGGAGTCCAACAACTACAATTTATATTAATCGCAATGAAAGAATTCAAAATTTAAATTGTTTTCGGTTCTCAACTCCAATCCCTTCTTATTCCAGCAGATGTCTTCTTTTATCTTTAAAATTATTAAGCTCAAAAAGAGATATTTGTTCAATAATGTTTCTTCATGGCATAATTTCTGGATTTGTTGATTGTCCGGATTTTTTATCTTTAATTCCATTTAATGTTCCTGCACGCTTATTGCGTTATTACTATTCATTCCATATTGATATTCACTCTACTAACAATGCTTGCAATTAACTTCTTCGTAGATCTATGAGACTTTATAATTCGATATGTACAGGGTTGCCCATATTCGACGGACCCATGTTTTAAAAAAAAAAAAATCAAAGAAAAAAATATAAATTTGGCGGTTGGCAATCTTATTCATTTAATTTCTTCCAAGTAGA
>JAHXMU010026435.1:2903982-2970223 GCA_019455685.1 Philornis downsi
GGCGTTGCCAGATGGGTCCGTCGAATATGGGCAACCCTGTAATTCAATTGATTATACTCTACCTCGAGATAAGTTCAAAAACATTTTATTCAGTTTAAGTATTTAAATCGTATTTATCAATGTACTATTGCTAGTCTGTAAGGAAACTTAAATATCCATAGACTAAATAAATGAAATGAAAATGAAATTATATTGAAAAACGTAAAGAGTGAAGATTAATTTGTCAGTCAACGCATTAATAAGTCAGAAGTTCGATAGATGTTATTGGTAGCCTTTACCAGATTTATGATTGAATAATAAGGAACATTATTTGGTACAATTTTTTAAAAAGCAGATATGATTTAACCAATGCACAGAACACAACTCAAGGGCTAAAACTGAACGTTTCTTTCATCATACTACTATATAAAAGTGTATACATATATGTATAATTACTTTACATTTTTAAATCCCCAGGTAATTTCTGTATCACTAGTAATAAGTGCAATCGAGATAGCAAGTTCAATAAATACAAAATCCAATTTAAAGAGCAGATTTGATAGTAACGGTATGTTGTCTAATGCATTTGAAATTTCAAATGTTTTTCTGCGTCGAAACTCGTGGGTCGAAATCTGTGGAAATCTGATATCCACTTAGGCATGTGTCTTAAGAACACAAACAATATTAATAAAAAAAATGTGCTCTTGCTAATACCAATAATTAGAGATATCACGAGTATGTAATTCTTCACGATTTTCAAAAATTTTTATACACATCGAATTTTGGAATGGGTATTGTATTGGACATAAATATGCATCAAAATAATTACAATAGTAATAACGAATAAATTTGACTTTGTCCTAACACCACTTAAGTCGTTTTTCATTGTGACCTCAGATATATATCGATGAAAACGGCATAGATTCCGTTTTCAAACTTGTAACATTGGATGCACGACGGGAAATTAAAATTACTGTTCCCGAAAAGTGAAACCAGTTTTCAACTTAAATTACGCAAGTATACAGGATTTCGGAAACTTTATTGTTTTATAAATTGGTAGAACTGCAACAAACATCTGTGCTACACTTCACATTGCAAATGTCATTAGTGTTCGAGCTATGCCTAGTTCTATCCGACGTAAAATGATTTCGGCGGCATTTACTATGTTAAAGAGTTAAAGAAGAAGAGCACAACGGACAATCATCATCCTCTATCAGCGGAAGATCATCAAATCCAACAAATCAGAGGTTTATCCCTCAAATATCTCCGATTGACAAATAAGGACCTTGCTTTCGATGTTGGCATTTCCAAGTCATATTTTGGGATTCAGACCTGTCAAACCCTTGTTAGAACCTCAAACAATAAATTTTTTCTCCGAAAAAAAAAAACGTCGCGTTAAAATCCGTAGAGATGGTTTACGGTTACCAGCACATTATGAAGTGCATTCTTACGAGAGTTGAGACTTACGAATGAATATCGTACTTAAGATGATATAAGATCACGCAAACTCGCTCAAAAATGAAATTTATCGATTGTCATGGTGTTGTTCATTCAGAATTATATGAGAGTTGTGCATCTTTTTCGTGAAGCTATTCGCAGGTGGAAACCGGATTTATGGGCAGACAGCACTTTGTTTTAACACCGGGGTAATGCGCCATTCCACACTACTTTGACACGTTCGCTAAAGTTGCAATTATTGTCGCTCCACAATCATCGTGTTGTGTTCACGTGGTTTAGAGCGATGTGACTGACTAATTCCTAAACTCAAAAGAGCGACCCGGGAACAACGTGAAACGAATCGGGCTACAAAAGTCATACCGACATTATTCGAGGATTGGATGAAATACATTTGGACAAATAACTATTATTATTTTTTTTTTTTTTTAATTGAACTAAAAAAATACCTCCCTCTTTTAATAAATTTGCCAACTTTAAAAAATTGTTTCTAATGGAATGTTTGTTTTCGTAATTACGTAATTAAAAAACTCGTAATTTAAAAAATAGAGTAAGCTGTGATCTGTTTACTTAAGATTTTTTCTATCTTAATACATGCATTCTGAAGCTTGCCGTCCATTTAAAAAACAACCATTTGTTCTCTGGCCATGGTTTTGCTTGACAATAGAAGTACATAAATATGAACTAGAAAAAATTAAAAACAGCTTCGCAATTACAGATCTCAATGCGCAACGCAAACATTTTTAACGTTCAAAGTTCAATTAGATAATATTTTTAGGTATATGGGAGAAAAATATGACACTTTTAAAAAGACTCTCCAAATGGGCGTGAATATCTTCCGTATTCATCGTGAAGGATTCGATCTGCACAAGGCGGCCATATCTCACACACTGGACAGAGGGTCGGGCACACGCGTAACGTCCGCAAGCGTAACGTTTGCAAAATATTTAAATATTTAAACTTTATAACAAGAAAATCCTTGCAATATTCAATAGGACTTTTAGGGCAGACGAGGGCGTATGCCATAATTAGATCGAGAAAAATCAACTTTTCAGTGGATTGTGCAAATGATTAAGGTAATATACTGGAAAAGATTCCACACTGTAATAATTGTAAACGCAAAAATACAATAAAATATTTGTGAATCTTTGTTGTTAATGTGCATGTGTCTATTAGAATAGATTGCCATATCATTTGCGAAAATTTTGGTAATAAATAACACACCCTTGAAATTTTGTGAAATGTAAATAAAAACTAGGATGCTATTAAGTTAATCCCAGCCATAATACTCTGTATCAATTGTATTAAATTGATTCCGAGAGCCATTTAGCAAATGTCATCGGTTTTTGCTTTCGTCTTTCATCCTCCATTTATTCACAAAACTAAAATCCGTAATCTTTTTTTACACTTTAGAGCAAGCTTATGCTATTAACTATTTTCAAGGATTAAAGGGATAATAATAGTACAAAATCGTATTAAATATAAACAAAAATAAACTATATTATCGATTGCGAATGGGAACGCTTGTGTTAAGTTATAATGATGAGCGGGGCCGAAAATAATGGATACAATATGAAAATAGAACTTTCGTGTACAATATGCTATGTTGAACCAAAAAAAATGCTCTTCAGAATGCACCCTGGTTCGTAATGCAGTAGCTAAAGAGCATTCTTCGAAAACGAAAAGCGTATTGTGCATTGATCGGGCGATGGTTTAGCGAATTTAATTTTCGCCACTTAAATGATACGCTAAGCGTTCACCTCATTTGAGGATGGATCAAAAAGCGTGAAGAGACCGGCGCAATATTGGGAAAAAACAAACAAAGCAAGAATGGTAGAAAATGCTGGTCCAGACTGGTCCTGACGGTCCGAATGTTTCAACTGGGAAGCGCGCAACTGCTTTAAATGTCCGCAGATCATCATTACATATTTTGCACAAAGACCTAAAGGTGTACCCCTAAAAATTCTATCGGTGCTGGAATTGCAGACCAGAATTAATGCAGGTAACCGAAGAACACTTAAAATCCCCCAAAACAAGCTTCAACTGTATGTCAAACTCAAATTACATAATGTAGCAGTAAAATTATTTCGTATCACATACAGTTTTCCGATAAAATGAGACATAACGCAGCAGTTGTTTTTATAATGTTGAAAGTATGTTTGTTCCTCTCGATATTTCGTTGTTGGGAATGAATGGGACAACAGTATTGTTCTATCACTCATAAAGTTTTTAAGGAATTATGGTTTGCTGGTTAAAAAAAAAAGATGTTTGCAATATTTTTGAAAAAAACCTTGCCAAATTAAAGTTCATATAGATTACAAAAATGTCAATAAGCTTGAGATAACGGCAATTTCCTAAAGGTATCGTTTTTTTTTTCTTTAATTTTGACCCACATTTCTCGAATGCATTATGCAGCAGAACAATTTCGTTTTCGATTAGTACTACAGACTGAAAAATATATTGAGGTGATGATTTGCTGTTAGCGTAAGAATAAGAAATTTATAAATCTACTTAAATTACGAAACCTACATTACTGCCAGCTCCACATGAATTTATTACAAAAGTAACAAATTAAATGTAAAATTTAAACCTTAATTGAAAGGAATGTTAAAAATGTATACTCTCGTGAATTCCCTTTCCAAGTAGTTTGAGTTATTATAATAAACACATTTTCAAACTTTTACCGTTTGTTTATAATGAATAGATAGTTGATGTTCGAAAACAAATAAGTGATAAAAGCGAGAAATTTGTTGCCTTTGAGTTCAAAACTCATTAGAACTTAACCTACATTTATCAACCCAAGTGGTGGGCATTAAACCAAAATCCCAGAATTCAAATTCCACTTCTTTTCTCCGCCTCAGTTCGTCATGACACAATTGCCAGTTCCACGTGGAGCAACCCATTAAGTACTGGAATCGGCGACCCACCAAAGGTTTACAACAGTTTCCGGCCACTGTATCTTATCCTACATTTTTGTTTATAGCCCCTCGAGTTAGACCACTATATATGATTTCAAAATTAAGACATATGACATTGAAAGTAGGCTTTTTACTTTCAATCCCCAATACGTATTTCTCGAAAATTTTATGATGTAGGATATTTCCGTATAAGGAGTTCAAGTTTAACGAAGCATATTTGCAATTTCAACGTATATCAACCGTATCTTTGTAATTTGCTTGGGAATTTTTGTTGGATCTCCGCTATAACCATCTTCCTAGAACCGAATGCTGTTGAAACGGGTGTGTCCTCGGCACAGGTCTTGGTAAAAAAAAACTCCTTTAACATCTTTAAATGACGGTCCCCATTGACATTGACATTATATTTGTAGCACAATTGGTGTGCCCTGTATTTTCAAACACTGGGACAAATTTTTATCAGTAAAATCGTTCACTGTAGACAGGAAGAGATGTAATCACTTCTGACGAGTTACTGTCGATGCACTTTGGGAGTAAACTAAAGAGAACGGGAAAGTGTTATTATTATTATTAACGGTTGGATCAATTTCGATGAAATTTCACACAAAACGTTTGTAAAGTGCTGGGAAGTTTAAGTTCAGAGACTCAGCATTCCAGGTTTAGCAAAAACCACACAGTGGGGTCCACAAAAACAACGTTTCTGAACCCATTTCTGCATCGGTTAACCCTTGAAAAAAAATCTGCGGAAAACTTTAAGGTTATCTCTTATAGCATGGAAGATACGCGGTTTACAATATATTTTTTTAACACATTTTCCTTTGACCTTTTAAAGTTTATTGCCAATTGTAAAGCTAATATAATTCCCATATATTTCGGAAAACATGTTTTCGAAAGGCTACAAAACTGCAGGTAAATTACAAAAACAAACACTTCAATAACTTCAGGAAAAACGGCAGGTATCTCAGTTCAAAATAATGTTTTGGAATGTGTAACATCTTTGTATTATTATGAAAAAAACAACAAAATATAGAACACCTTCAAGTTTAAATAGTCTTCCCAGACAGCTAATTATCCATAAACAGCGAAGATGCAAAGTAATTTGGACATTATGGTTGTTTTTCTTCTTGGGAATTGCGGAATTCTTTTTAGGAATGTTTAAAAATGTTTTGTAGTTTTGTAATACCTATGATGAGGCCACCTTATGCGCAAAATTTCATTGCACTCGATGCATAAATAAATACTTTGGTGCCCTTTCTATTTTTTAGGAACTGTGTATTACCTATCCTTGGTGCTTTCCTGCCATATATAAATTTTTTGCGCTTTCTTAAAATTTCTTATTCTGCAGGCAATTATTATTTCCACCCCAAACTTAGATCAATTCTATAAAAATTGCAACAAACAGCCCGAACTATATATATATATATCACAGTGTTATTCTTCAATCCAGCATCGCACTAACATCAAAATACCAAGAATTGCCCTCTCTCTTGAGAAATCAAGGACATTTTGCTAGAGCAGCAAAAATTAAGAACTTGATAGAAACAAATATAACATTTATAAAATTTGGGTTGACACAGCGGAAGTCGTAGAATTTCATTTCATAAAACTTAACGAAGGAATAATATCAGTTAATTACGAATACCAACGTTTACATATTTATTTATATTTTCCTAAACGAATGAACTCAGTATAATAACTACCACCCATCAAACCCACCGTGGAATAGCCCAAAAAGGAATATATTGCAAAAAATCGAAGTAAAAACGGATGTCAAGCAATTTTTTTAACATAATTTATATAATCTAATTATCTGTAGAATACGAAATTTTAAGGAAGTGGTTTCTTTAGAACACAATAATAATTATAACGAGGCAAACTCATAGGATAGATAGTACGCAGTATCTAAAAGATAGAAACGGCATTAAAATATTTATGTACGTGTGTAATACAATTTTGCTTACGAGGTGGCCTGATTGTAGGTAATGTAAAACCGAAAATCACTTTTATCATATTCCTGAAAAGAATCCCGTCGCACAAATAAATGTTGAAAGTTATGACGGCAACAGCGCCTACCATCGCTTGCACTAAGCATTGGTGAAACGATTCAATATGACCACTGGCCGAAATGCGGCATTACGATTCATACAAATAATTGTTGCCAACGATTTATCGGGTATTGATTTAACCTTAATATCCTCTACAGCTTTTTCGACAAAAGTTAGCACTCTATGCATTATTGTTGACAGCGTTCGATTGGTAAATAAGTGTGTAAAATTCATTCATTCACTCATTTTTCGAATATTGAACTGAGAAAGTCAGGCGGCAGCAAAAATATCCAGAAAAGGACCTTTTAAATTCTCCGTTATTTTAATGTCTGTGTTTTCGTGAAAAATCAACTTCTATGGCACTGTGTTGTTATCTATTTACGACTTCTATTGTTTATTGTTTATACACATTCAAGTGTTCAATTAGTGCTGCATTTTCAATGTATTTGTAATTCAAGCGTGCACTTGTGTTTTTGTATCTGGTGAAATCCTCCAAAAGAGACTGACTGACTGAATGAATGGACGGGAAAACGTTGTGTCGACACAACACAATGCAAACATACAAAGCAAGCTACAACGATGCATGAATGTATGTGTATAATGGACTGCATGTACATACAATATATACATGTTTACATTGTTTTGTCAATGATAATATACTTTTCTATTATTCTCAGTATTTTTCGGATCAATTTATCGTTTCACTGCAAATCTATGACAGATTTAATGCATTGGCTTATAATAATAGTTAAACGTCTATCATTGATACTCGAACATTCGTCGCACGGAAAAATGCTAACAAGTGGGCAAGAGA
Organism: Philornis downsi; assembly: GCA_019455685.1. Classification (NCBI taxonomy): domain Eukaryota; kingdom Metazoa; phylum Arthropoda; class Insecta; order Diptera; family Muscidae; genus Philornis; species Philornis downsi. The sequence continues at coordinate 2,911,191 of JAHXMU010026435.1, forward strand.
GGATGTGTTTGATTTGCCGCTGGTCGTGGACAAGGTTGGGGATAAGTGATTGTGCTGTCATTGTTATGCAGCTGTGCACTAGATAGAACTTTGTATGTGATTGCAGTTTAAATTTTACTGCAAATACTGAGTTTTTGTGTTCGGTACTTCCGCAACTAGATACATCCTGCAGCCACTATCTGATCTATGACACACAGAACCACATATAAACACACACACTCAGTCATACACATGTGCATATGGTGTTGATGGGGGAGCGGGTGCCGGCATTGCGGATTGTGGAAGTGAATAAATGCACTTTTACTCGCACTCAAAGTAGAATCGTTTTTCCATTTTTATATTTGTTGGTTTTTAGAATGTGACATAATCTCTAAATGGCTTTTTGCTACGTTAATTCCTATCGGAAAACTTTGCAAGATTTTTCCTTAAAGTAACGCAAATATAACTGAAATGCATTAAAGCAGATCTTTCACTGAAGCGAACCATCTCCTACACACCAGCATATGCATCTGTGCAGGAGTGTGAGACAACAAACGTACTTTGCCGTCGTCGTAGTTTATGTACAGAGTTTTGTGTGCGTGTATTTGTGAGAACTTGTAACATGTAAACCCCAAGATTTAAAAAGTTTTAACTTAGTATGCGTTGCAATCTAACTTTTTCGGTGAGAAATACAATTCCTTCTTTCCTTCGCCAGCCTCCCACACCATTCGTTGAATGGGACGATGATGATGTTTGCTTCGATTTCCTGTGATTTGCTTCGGGACGGACTATCATAAAAAGTTTTTCAAGGGATGTTATTAATTACGACAGTCATAATCGTACGAAAGGAAGCAACAAATTTAGCAAAAAAAAAAAAAGAATTTATTTCACATCGCTGGGGATGTGTGATGCAATATAAAATTTCGGCGCTCACAGCAAAAAGGGTGATAACGAAAATCTTTCAAACTCAACGCAAATATCATCAGTTGACTATGGAGTACAAATATTATTATATTATTCAATATTCACAGTTTGCATAACGCAAACACTTCTTTTTAAGGTGCGATTTGCAATTTTTTAGGAACAAATAAATCATCCTCGAATTCTATTTCGGAAGAAACGGTTCCTTTTAATCAAATTTTGTTTATCACAATCAAGGCCAACAACTGAAAATAGGCTAATTGAAATATATAGGTAATCATATTAAAAACTTACACAAACATATCAGTCACGCAGAAGTCCTTTTGCAGATTACTTAATAAAATGAACGCATGACAAAATAAGGGAAATTGCAACATACCAAAATCTTTCCCTGAGACTTTGAAAGACAACACCAGCTCAAAGAGATTGTACGATTTTACCCTGTTAGACTTTATCTGGGATTTCCTTACACACTACTTTTATACCAATAAGCCACAATCGTTGGCTGCCCTCAAGGTCAACAAAGTCATCAGAAGTTGGACCTCTGGGGCCTCTTTGATCGATGTTGATTCGTTGATACGAGGTGTGTTAAAAAATTATTATTTTATTTATTATTATTTTTTTATGTTGGTACACTCGTCTCAAAGATATGTTGACGGTTTATCCATATAGCATGTTTAGTTTGTTTGTGAGAGACATAAATAAGACAAGTCTTTTGTGTGTTTGGCGATTTTCTGTTATCGTTATCGGATCAAACGGTTGCATCAAATGATGTGTAAAAAATGAAATTAAGTGCTCAAACACACTTGAAATGTTGACAGTGGCATACGCTGAGCGCTGAGTCGAAAAAATGTTTACAAGTGTTACAAGCTCTTCAAAGAATGTCGAGAAGATGTGAATCACAACGCTTGCTCTGGACGCCCCAGCACATCAACAACCGATGAAAATGTTGAGAAAGTAAAGAAATTGCTAAGGATCAGCAATGAATCATGGGTATACGGTTATGATATCGAAACCAAAGCCCAATCGTCCCAATGGAAGAGTCCAGGAGAGCCAAGACCAAAAAAGCACGCCAACTTCGATCAAATGTCAAGGTTTTACTCATTGTTTTCTTCGATTACCATGGCGTAGTGCATCAGAAGTTCTTACCACGAGATCGTACGGTAAATAAAGAATATTACCTCGAAGTTATGCGCCGTTTACGTGAAGCAATACGAATAAACACCCGGAATTGTTGGAAAATAATCAGGCCTTTGCATCATTATAATGCACCTGTTCACTTATCTTTGCTTGTGAGAGATTATTTGGCTAAAAGCAACACCGTTATCATGCCTCAGCCACCGTATTCACCAGATTTGCCCCCCTGCGACTTTTTTCCGTACCCAAGATTGAAGAGACCCATGAAAAGCCGGCGTTTTGCGACAATTGAGGAGATTAAAACCGAATCGCTGAGAGTGCTCAAGGACATACCAAAAAATGCATATCAATACTGCTTCGAGGATTAGAAAAAACGCTGGCACAATTGCATTATATCTGAGGGGGACTACTTTGAAGGAAATAAAATAGAAATTGATTAATAAACACATATTTTTTGAGAAAAATGAAAATTCACCTTATTTTCTGAGCACATCTCGTATGTAACACACAAAATTTTTCATTTAATATTAACAACCTTTACTTTTGTCTGTTTGAGCTCGAATTTGAATGTCATTTTAGCTTATTAAGATCCAAATCTCTAAAATACCGATTGGAATTTTAATCGAGGATTGGAATTTTAATCCGGATATTGCACTCACTCAGACTCAGTATTAGTTGAGTACGCATCAAAGGTGGACATCGATGGAAATACACCATATTTTACAGTTAATTTCGATAAAAGCGAAAACAAATAAATAATGAAAATAAATATTTTTTTAACCTGATACTTTAACAACCATTTACACGGAATGTTGGTTTCTTCGATTTCGTTCCGGTAATTGGAAAGCGTTAAGTCCGATCGTCATATACGCACAGCTAAACATTGCATGAGAAACCGTTTGGAACCACTAAAATAAGATTGGATGAACAAGAAACTCGATGTATGGTTGCCTTAGAAGTTAGCGCAAAAAAAACTGATTGATCCGGTTTTCATATGCGAATGACTACTGAGCCGCAGCACATCGACCCATTTCTGAAACTGATAGCGGTTCGACAACATCAATCGAAAACGGTTTCGGTCGAATGACAATGAGCCGGCGCAAAAATCCAGTATTGACAGTCAGGAAGACATTAATCAACGGTGACTCGTTAGAATCTCCGGTAGTTTGTTTGCTGGGTTCTTTTACATCCACCCTATATACCGAACCAGACATCAAGTGATTATCATCTGTTCCTGCCTATAGCGAAAGGTTTTGCTATTGAAACATTAGTTTTAAAAAAAAACTTGTGCCGCTAAGGAATAGAGTTTCTATGACAGAAACATAATGAAATTATGTCCAAAATGGAAACAAGTTATTGAACAAAACGGTGCACATTTGATCTATTTTGGATCAATTATATATTCTAAACAAAGTGTTCAATGGCATGCTAAAATAATGGATTTTTCTTTACTACACCTTATAACATGATGCTGAATGGGCGGTGAAATAAAGGTATTTTTAATAATAATTACATCTCGGGAACTTCGACAGCGTTGCTCATGACGGAACCCCCAGATCGGCTTGGATGAAACCAATTTGAAGAGTCATTCTTCAACATTTTTATTGCCCATTCAAATTAAGTTTGTAACGGCTTTCTAGTAAATATAATGTAAATCTAACATATAACCCAAACATTTTGCTAATTGTGCAATTTTACTTTTTCATTTTTATCCCCTGTTACGAATTAATGAAAGCGACAGACTCTGGAAACTTTGAATTGCCTAATAAGTTTTAAATTTATTACAATCAGGGATGAGCGGTTAAACGATTAATCAAACTTTATGACTACTCCGTACTTTAAATAATCGAAATTTCTGATTATTCAAACCTACGATTTATCAAATATTTAGTTTGAATTTAGATCAACCGACTTATAACAAATTATTCAAAATTAAAATATTTTGTATTTAGGAAGAATAAGAAACAAATATGAAAGACATATATTTTTTATGTGTCAAAAAATTGCAACACAACTTTTTGAATGGTAACCACACAAACTATGAAATAAAATGTAATCAATTAATCATGAGTTCAAAAAAATCGTTTAATCGTAAATGATTAATCTAAATATATGATTAATCAATTAATTGAATATTTACATACTCGTTTAATTAAGTTAATCCACTGGTTAATCAAGTAATCGCACATCCTTAATAACCATTTCAATTTGAAATCAACATAATTGAAATTAGATATTTGAAAGTGAATGAACAAATCTTTTGAGAAATTTAAACTAAAACGCTTTTCTATAGAAAATTTACCCCATCAGAAAATATAATATGTTTAGAAGCATTTCTCTACAGGATACCCATAAGTTTCTTTACAGCCCCCAAAATTCAGCCGCCAACAGTAAAAATTCGGAATCGAGGCCACCGAGCGGCTGATATTATTCGCATCACCGACGGCATGGTGTCGGCTTCACTTCTTATAGAGCGGATGAGCCAATGCCTTCCATTTTCATTCTCAGACCCAAGTTCACCAAAAGTTTGATGTGTAATATTGTGCAGTTGAGCAGAACATATGTGATAAACATTGGTCATTTGTGTGGGATGTACCAGAAGGAGCTTACTTATCAATCAAATTTATTGCAATTTTACCAAGAATTAAAGCCGTACAATGGTCGAAATATCCATGATTTTTGAAACAATTCTTTTCGAATGTTATATTTTTTGTCGCATCCTTTCCTTAGCGTAAAAATAACTTCTGATTCTATGACAGATCAAATTGCCATGATTTTTTTGTGGTTAGCATTACTTGACATTTGATCATACAAAGACCAATGTCGACACATTATCATTATCATTATTACGAAAATTGACGTTCTACGAGAAAAGTGTTTCGTGCGCCAAAAGCGACCTCCACTCAACTGGACTATCAGATATGTCGAAACGTTTGAAATCCAATTTTCCTTATTGGACAATATGCGATCAAATTGGCCACATCGTAAAGAAAATATAGAGCCGGAAGCTGAGAATATAGGTGATGACAGTGATGAATCGACTCTGCGCTGTTCTCAACAGTTCGACTTGACTTATGTAAGGACTTAAAAGCATACACAATCAAACTCGTACAAGAACCTAAATCGGCTGACCTTGCGAATCGTCAAGGTTAAGGTTAATGATTACTCCAATAAGCAAAAATGACATATCTGGACTGAAAAGTAAATCAAACCTACAGAAAATAGGCGACGGAAAGAAATTACTTATTTTGATTACCCCCTTGTCTGGTTGACTGAAGGAATGTTGGACGGAATTTATTGAGATATAACTGCCATTCAATCAAATCTCTTAGTTTTCGACCCACTCTCATATATATTAAATATATATAAATTATACTCGTAAATAAGCAATTATTTTATACCCTTAACATTAAATGGCACAAGTTGTCGCGGTTTTATATGGCTTGGCGAAGTATCCACTCGAAGTGTGGTGAATCGATATTCAATTCAAAGTTTATCATATTCTGGGTAAATTGTTAAATAAAAATTTTGTATGTTGAGCATACCTTAAAAAATGTGTGTTTTTCACACATGTAATCTGTGATCATTTCGTTAAATATAAAGCTACATATCTCAATTAAATTGGACACTTTTTTAATAATTTTTATGTTCTGGCTTCTGATTTCACTTCACGTTATTAAATTAATAAATTAATAATAAATGCACCACTGGTTGTTTTTCGTCTGTAGTAATTTTTGCATTTAAGAGGATATTTTTTAACATAAATGGCAGATGTTGTTGGTCTCAACTTGTTGTCAGCCCCGAGGACAAAAAGAAACGAAGAGGGGAAGAGAGAGAGAGAGACAACGAGGTACACAAAGAGAAAAAACACAAAAATAAGCAACATTTTATTATTTTAATATGTGGATATTTTGTGTCCTTCATTTCATTGAATATTTGAGCAAACAAAAACAGTCGGCACAATTAAAAACGCTTTGCTGGCATAATTTATATTAATGATATAATATCCGGTGGGCTGAAATATTTATTCAATTTTTTCCAATTTGTTGTTGGCAAATATTTAGTTACATAATAAAAAATTGAAGATAGCATTACGACGGGAATACATTTGCAACTGAAATGCTTGTGACATTATTTTTGTACAAAAATATTTTACTTTTTTTTTCTTTTTCTTTTTTTTTTTGTGTGAATAATAAATATGAAAATATTTTCATTTTCACGATATCCGGCGCAAAAGGTGCAAAATGCACAGAAAACTTATATTTAATGAATCTAATTGAACAACGAATGCAGTTGAATTGCGTTAAACGATGAATATAATTCAGCTTTATTACCGTGGCTTTAAAGCTGTGGGAATCAAAATGTTGCCTAACGATGGCAGAGGCCTTTGAACAAAATAGCAGTTACAATACAGAACAAAATTATTTGTGAAAATATGAAATCTACTTTGAAATTTACAACCTGAAATTTCTTTCTTGTCCATCCAATTTTGTTAATCGGATTAATATTATGCAATTTAGTACATTTTACTATTTGGAAAAATATTTTTGAAACTTGACCTAGTGGCTAACAATCTAGTTGTCAGATATGATGCCACATCTGGTCTCCTGAACACCACAGCAGCTAAAATTAGTGAAGAACTATTCCATGAAAAACACAACCCGCGACATTGCTATCCAATACAAAAGCTGCTAAGACTGCAAGCCTTCATTGAACAAGAAAGATGAAAGCACAGTCGCGTACTTGATATCTTGGAAAGAGATTGAAGCGCTTCTAAGAAACATCTGCTATAGGCCTTCTAAAAGACAACTGAAACCATTGAACGTTTCTAAACATACCCTTGTGTCCATAGTGTTTTCCAATGTTCCAATTTTGAATTCAATTCTAAATTAGCTGGTATTATTTTGTTGAACGAATAAGTTATTTCGTATTTTATTTGCGAAATGGAATTTTTACTGTCGCAGTAGACCTACAAGAATAATCCAACGAATCCAAGCTTTGGTGCTCAAATACTTTCGACTAACGATGTGAGATTTTGATGATAATGTTGTCTCTCACAAGGATCAGTCACATAACCTTTGGTTTTTTTTTCCGTGAATTTTTCGTCAAAAATTGAACCAATATTGCTAAATGAATGTAATTGAACAACGGATTCACCGGGTTTAGCATCGTGTGACTTTTAACTATTTCCTAAACTAAATACACAGCTCCGGGGACATCGTTTTAAGTCGATTGAGGACATTCGACGTGAATCGCAAAGCGCTCTAAAGGACATACTGGAAGACGACGATTTGGCATAGAGAAACATATATATTTTTGAAAAAAAAAAAACGTTGCCATAAGTGAATTGTGTCAAATGGGGAATACTTTGATGGCATAGAAATAGATTCGTTATTTATATAAAAAAAAAAAAACTATAGCATCCAGAGAAAAGCAAACACACTCGCTAAACTTTTTGGCACAAGTGATTATTTTAATAAATCTGATAAGTTGTTAAAAATACGAGTATAAGGAAAAGCTTGAATTAAAAATTGGAGACAAACACGGTCACGTAAGTTATTTCATAGGTGTCCTTAGCCAAATGTCGTACATTTTGAACTCAGCGCCAGTTGCCGTGATCGAAAATTGTAGTCTTTTGACAAAAATCGTTCGATATCCAGAACAAATTAGGTGATAAACTTAAGCTTGATTTGAATGGAGTAATTGAACCTTATATGACTAGACCTGGCAAATCGCAACAGATATACAAATTACGTCAGACCGTGTACACATAACATATTGCTTATTGGTTATAAAGTTGCTTTTGACAGCCCAATGCTTAGCAAATTGTACAAGTTTAGTGTGCAGCTATATTGACATATCAGGGAAATGACGCCGACCAACGTGATCTCAGCACAGATCAAAGACTGTCAAAGCGCTTAGAAATATTTTTTTATATATAGTCCCGTTTGCAATCCTGTAGATTAGTTGTGTTTTATTTTTTATTTTATTGTATTTTGGGCGAAATTTATTTATTTTAAATGCAGAATTTTAATATTTTGTTTTAGTATTCCATTTTTTAGAAAGAGCATAAATTTCTTTTGTCCTCCACATGGTTTAAAGAGTTTGATTTTATTTCACTGGGGAAACAGTAAAATTAAAAATTCTTAAAAATGGAAATGTGGTCAACATGTGTTTTGCATGCTTGGACGTTTCTTCAAGATGATAGTTTCAGAGATTATATTAATATTAATTATTATTATATTTATTAATTATGCTAATCTTATAATTTTCAAGAAAGGTTATTCAAGCGAATACCGCGAAAACTATTAGAGGTTACATGTTAATTCCATACAGGCTTTAAAGTGAAATATACCAAGAAGTAAACCATGTATTCCATCTTATCAGTGTGGTTTTAGGCAACTATTTACTCAAACTAAAGATAATTCTGGAAGAGACCCGAGTGACAGATTGACACTTGCCACAATTTCGTTGGTTATAAACCAGTCTTCAATAGTTTGATATGATAAAAATTATTTGCAGCCATAGTTGAGTTTAGTGTTCTGTTTATTTCAGCTTTTTCGACTATCTCCTGCTTTCCTGTGACCTCACTTAACGGATAGCATGTAAATCACCCGGTAAGACGTTATCATCTTCGCAGGATACCAAACTTAGAGTAGGTCTTTGTAATATAAACTATTTTATTTGAATATTCGAAAAACTAATTTAACAATTTGTGCTTAGGAAACCTGAATTTGACTAAAATCAAACTCTTTAAAGCTGATTCCCAACCGATGGACGAAAGAAATTGATGCACCTCCTAAAAAAAGATAGCTCTAAAATATAGGTTTAAAATTCTACATTCAAAATGACCAAATTTCGGTAATGTGTACTAATTCGATCATACAAAAATTACAAAACTCCCTAATGAATACTTCGTTTATCTCGGTTATTTATAGCTGATGTTCTGAACTTATTTTACATTCTGCATCATGTTAGTGAATGATTTTTCTGTGCACTTTGATTTCAACAAATCCAAATTTAACATTCCGTTTCATACAGTGAACGTGAATCTGGAATGACATCAACATTTCGTATTTAAATGTGTGTGCTTTCCAGTTTTTTTATTTGTTTGGCAAAACTTTTGGTTTTTTCCATACCTGTCATTCATCAAATACCAATCGATGTCTACATCACCGTCTGTCCGCCTGCCTATATTTCCGCATGTGAATTGATAATACCCTCCCTCCTAACCTACACTCGCTTTTAGTGAATGCCTTGGATTTACTGATGTTTCCTTCCGTTGCTGGGCTATCATATATAGCCACATGGTATGATCGTTATCATCATCATCGTCGTCATCGTCATCAAAATGATAATCGTTGTCCTGTGTCCTGAGTGCTGCTTGTTGAAATGTATATTGTTAAAGTTGGTGTGATTCCTATCCAGGATATGGCTATTTTGGAAGAAGAATTGCTTTGAAATAAGCTGGGAAAAGTGTTTGCAGAAATATCTAAGGGAGAATGGTAACATTCAATAATATTCACAAATACTTTTTTATTTTTCTCCTTCGAGGTATCCTTTTGAACAAAGTTGAACATTTTATTTCCTTTATTGCCAGAATTGCTACGGTTTGCAGTTGAGGAAGTAGTTGGTTATCTCTTCCACACTTAATGGACACAGTTGGAAAACATTTGATGTAAAGTGTGAACTGTTCGTAGGTGAGGAGGAGACGATAAGAATGTTGAAGACTTTCCATTGTTTCCTTTCTTTTTGTGGCATTAAAGAAAATCGATGGGGAAGGAAATTATGTGAGGGTTAAGAAATCAAATCAATTGTTCTTTAAATATTTCGGTGGCCCGGCGAAAGTTCGATTACTTTATGACCAGCAGACAGATAAAGACATTTTTATCTATTTTGTGACAAAACAAATTTATTTGCGCCCTCTTTTTTGTCGAATTTTGTTTCAATATAATTGGCCTTTAATTGATTGGACCTTGATTTTTTTATTATTACTTATTATGTACTTCCCGCTTGAATTGATATCCTCATTTTGAAGAGGTGAAAATTTCATTGGTTATTTTTGTTTTTTAGATTATAGCTGGTCGATAGAAAGTATCTCCAAGAATTCTTGACGAGTTTATGCCGAACACTCAAGGTAAAATTCAATCAGTATTGCCCAAGAAGCAACAAAATTATTCTATTACATTAAAAAGATCATCTGTATGTTGAGGCACCGTTCAAAACCGCCTTAGACGTCATCAATTGGGAAATCATCCCACACTCGTCGTATTCGCCAGATATTATCCTTTTCAACTATTGCTTGTTCCGATCAATGACACATAGCCTATCTCAGGAGCGCTGAGCATCATATGAAGATACCAATAATTTTTTCGAATCCAGGATAGCTACGAAACCACGGCATTATTCCAAGAACAATTCGGCAAACAGCTAACCCAAAATATAAGGAAAGTCACATGTAAATGTGGTAACGTATGTTCAAAAATAATAAAGTTGTTATGTGGACTGGACTAAGGTTTATCAAAATATTCAATTCTTAAATTGGCGGACGCTGTACATGACTGCTTATTCTCTGGCAAACATAAATCACTCACAAATTTCAAGGACTTGAGGATGAAATAATGTCTAACAAAAGAAAAAACGGATAAAAATCACATAAACAGCTTTACTGGCACTCAACAAACTAATTGAAATGTCTTTATTTTTCATAGCTTTAGAGACATGTTCCTCCACAAATTATTGCACAATGATACACCGAATTTTAATATTTATTTCCCGTAAACGCCTGCAATATCAGGGTTATCCATTTAGTGGTTTCAAACCGCTGGTTTGGCAAAACCGTCAGCTGTTAAATACCTATCATCTGAAGTGAAAGATTTGCCATTTACGAATATGGATCGTTTAACAACCGGAAAACGCGCAAAAATAGTTAAAACTTGCTACAAAAGCGGTGATTCAAACGTGGGCACTTTTAATGCATTATAGGGTGGTTATGGTTGTTACAATCGAAAATACCGCTTCTGTTAGTGAAAGTGTGGCGGATAATCCGAATTTTAATTCAGAGCGCTGTGGACGTATGATAACCGACTTTTTTTAACTTCAACTGAACATTTTGAACTGGACGATATGTGGTTTCAACAAGATGGTGCCACGTTCAGCTTTGGCTTCATTGCATGAGAAGTTTTCAGAAAACGTAATTTCACGCATTGGGTACCCTAAATTACCACCAAGATCATGCGATTTGACGCCGTTAGACTTTTTTGGTAGGGCTACGTTAAAGATCGGAAAATCCTCAAACGTTGGAACATTTGGCACAGCAAACAGTTTTCGGTTGGATTGTGACTGGACGGGTGATAACCCGTACACCAATTCAAACAATTTTTTTATTTTTATAATCAAGATGCTTTAGACGACCAAATAAAACGATTTTGGAAAACCTAAGAAGTTCCCAAAATATCGCACATGTCTGACGACGACTTTTATTGTGAGAACTTATATAAAACAACCACATACAGGAATGATCAGAGTCGTTTTGTTGAATCCCATCCATCCAAATGGAAATTTCCACAGCATATTCAACTAGGTGATTCGCGGAGAAATGCAATTTCCTAATATCTAAGAAATGAAACTCGTTTAAGCACAGATCCCCACATTAAAACAAATTACGATGAGACCAGCGCAAAATATATATCCCTCACTCATATGACAAAAGTTACCTTCCTGTGAGTCGAATAGTACCACCACTTCGTATCTACCCCAAGCACTACCACGCAACTACGCGCTGTTTTTAACGCATCGAACCCCTGATTCAACGGAACACCTCTTAACGATATGTTATACCCCGGGCTTGCTCCGCAAGCCGATTTAACAATACTTCTATTGCGGTGGCGTTCATATAAATACGTTTTTAACGCTGATATCGAGAAAATGTATCGGAAAATTCTCGTAAAGCCTGATAATACCCCCTTTCAACGAATTCTATTCCGAAATCACATCCTCAATGACTTCAATGATTGAGAACTTAACACAGTCCCCTTAACTGTGTCCAGTATCTGGCAATAAGAACATTGCTGGAATTGGCCGAGCAATGCCGGCCAGAATTCCCCGCTGTTTCCAAAATTTTGCGAAACTAAATGTATGTCGACAATATCTTGGGTGGAAACCATGATCTAGGCACTGCAATTAAAATCAGAAAAGATCCTGTGTCAATATTGGAGTTTTTTTGAAATACCGCGAGAATTTCTATTGAATTCTGTTTTTTGAAATTATCAAACAACGGCACTGTCTTCCTCGGCGCAGCTGATATACTCTCCACGAATCAGAAACAAATCCTACATCAGATACGCCAACAGATAATATCGGAATATGTTTCCCGATGTATTGAATGGCATAACATTCCCCCGGGCACTCCCCACATGGGAGGCCTCTGGGAGGCTGGGGTAAAAAGTTTTAAAACTCACCTAAAGATAGCTGGTAATCTACACAACCTTAACTATGAAGAGTTCTATACCCTGCTTACTCGTACAGAAGCATGTCTGAACTCGCGCTCACTTAGCTTAATGAGCGATAATCCTTCCAATTTATGGGCACTAACACCTGGCCATTCCCTTATAGGCACATCTCTTTTAGCCCCAGCTGAGCCTGATTGCTCCCAATAGTCGATAAGCTATGGTAATCGATGGCAAAATTAAAATTCTTCACCATCACTTAGCAATTTGATGGAAAGAAGAATATCTAAAAGAACTACATAAGCGTACGAAATGGAAACTTTCCCAACATAACTTTTCAGTCGGCGATCTCGTAGTCATAAGACGAGATAACCTTTCTCCAAAACAATGGATAGAGAAAGTTATTTCAGGATCGGATACGAAAGTTCGTGTAGCAGAGACTGAAATGTCAACCGCCCCAAGACGTCTAAGAGCCAACCGTGATGCTGAAAACGACTCCTCGATGCGACTTGAAACGACCACGTACGACCGTAAAACTAGGCATAAGGATTGTAGATACTGCATGAAAAACCACCCCCTTAAGGAAGTGTTTCCGCTTCGCCGCTTTCCAGTCGCAAAGCCAATCAAAATAGTTCGAAAATTCAAATACTGCACAAACTGTTTGGCGCATTCCCACCGCATATGGCCGAAGCCACACGCTTGCTCGCAACACAAGAAGAATGCCCAAGAAGACTCAGAGGCAGCAGCGGTCAACTCAAGGGATTACATCGTCAAATAACAACATTAATGTACCAAAAGGTCAAGGTCCGTCATCCTGCAGTGCAACCATAACTATCAACGTAATTTAGTTGCATTTATTAATATTGAATTATTTATCTTATAATTAAGTCGTTTAATATTGTCTAATTCTGCAAGGGGGTGGAATGTTTAAGCCCGAACTAAAGAGAGAAAAAAAAAAGACAGAGTTTAACCGGAATCTTTATTCCACACCTGCCGACTTGTAATATTTCTTGTCACTCTCTGGTATGAAATATCTTTTGTCACTATCTTGCAATATCGCTTACCAAAAGCTTTCTCTCGCATTATAGCAGTGAGAATTGCTCTACAACTCTGGCTTACAAAGCCTGTTATATTTTAGTCTTAACTCACGTCTTATCCAACCTTGTCAAATAAATTTGTGTATCTCATCTCGAAGAGTACCTAAAGAAAAAAATATTGAAACGCCAAAGTGTTTTGTTCCAGCAGAAATAAGGTAAATATCCCGTATATTGCAGCACAAGCAGTACACCCTACTAATTCTCTTTGTTTTCCCTCTCAATTTAATCTGTTGGGGGAATAATATCTGTCACCCCATCACCCCCACATACAGTGCTCAAAAGAATCTACTGCTGCAACCAATCCAGAGGCGATCATTTAAATGGCATTGTATTGCGTACATATGAAAGAAAAGTTTCATCGAAATCATACCTCTATGAGTGTTTGATTTAACTTTACTTTTGAACCCGAACACTGAGTAGGTATTTGCAAGGTATCGGTTTTAATAGATTATACTGAGTCTAATTCAGAGTATAATACAGAGTTGTCCTGGGATAGAAGAAAAATGCTGTTTGTTATGCAACCCAATACAAATTTTGGATAGTTTATCTGAAAATCACACTAAACGTATAATGTGTCGTTATAACAATTTTGAGAAATTGCTGTTTTGAAGAGTTCACAATTCGCACCCGAATACTGCTTTTGCAAGCGGTTTAACATCGATTTTTGAATAAATTATGTTCATGCTGATGCTTATGCTGATCATTAAACTTGTTTTCGCAATTACAAACAAAGCAAACAAATTCCCTTGCATTTTATGAACGAGATATTGGAGAGCTTTTCACATTCAGTGAGCTTACACGCATTTAATTTGCAATCACATTCAACGGGACCTACAATTTAATGACGATTCCGAACCTCAGTTTGAGAAGAATTTACTAAACTTGTCGATTACTCAACAACGCCAAGTGTTCGTCAGACATATCGTGGTGACCGCCGTCTACATATGTAGTTCGAAACCTTGTTCATATGCATGGGTATGCGTGTTTTTACCATCATGCGTCTTTACCTCTTTCTGGAAGCCCATATTTGATAGTATTGTTTTTGGATTGAATATAGAATCTGGTTGCCGCATCAGCCTAAACTTAAATTATTGAATTTTAAACGAAAAATTATAATTAATAAATTATTTCCGATTTCCCTTTTTAAGGGTATTTCAGTAAAAAATGTCAATAAACCAGTGTTGTTGCGAAGGCAATTGTTCTGTAAAACCAATTAGAGCGTCATTTGAGATATCTGCTTAATTGAATCAGCAATGGTAATCTAAGAACATTTTTCTTTCTAGTTCGGATATCTCAAAATGAGGATGTCTTAAAAAACTTGTGTAATCATATATTTTCGATATTTAATGTTTCGTTACCCTACACATTAATAAAGCTACAGAAACATATTTTTGATGATAACGAATGATCTTGCAGCGTACATCCTTTGCAATGTGCGCCTGTGCATTGATATATGGACGAAATCATGAACTGCTGGCAAGCTTCTTGCTGGCGATTCGCACCATCAGTTTGAGATAGACTTGCGACTATTCGATGGATTCGTTAGCACATCAAGATGACCTCGAATCAATAAAAGTTAAGTGATTATAGCGCGGGTCGAAACCAAGATTGCACAAAAGATAATTTAGTTTGGGCCATAGGAGTGAAGCACTGCATGAAACGATAGCTAAAATTCAAGGCAAAATGTAAATTAATATTCTAAAAAAAAATTCAACAATTTGACGATAAAAGCCTCAGTAATTTACTGTCGTTTTCATAAACGATGGGTCAACGCAATCCTGGTACATATAATTAAATATATATGAACAGGTCACAGTTACCACCTCCTCCTATATGTACACACTAACAATACAAGCTTCACTTCTCCAATTCCATTTCTATCTGTGATCTACCTTTTCCTGTCTGACAAAGGAGCAGATTCTCAAGTAAAAGTGCACCAAACATAGGAAACCTGATGGCGGTGGTGACCCACCACAATGTACATGACGACGACTACAATTGTAAGGAACTTCGGCTCGCAGATAATCTATATAGTTGTATTGTCCTTGCTAAGGACAGACAACGTACGTACGTATATATGTAGAGAGAGTAGGAGTAGGACCTGGTGTGTGAGTGCAACTTAAATTCGATTATAAAGTGGATGTCCACAAGTCACATCGTCCGTGTGTATTCTTTGACACAATCCCCATCGCAGTCGTATGGAGAGAACAATTCCAATACAATTAATAATAGTCAAGAATTTTATAGACTATAAGACGTAAAAAATCGATTGTTTTTGCCATTTCGTACAACTGACAACGATGAGATGACAAAAAGTTGTATTGTTGAACAATGATATAACAAATGTTCAACTTGAAACTGAACTTGAATGAATCCCGCTGGATAGATGGATGGATGAATGGCTGAATGACTATGATAAGAAACTTTTTAAATGTTTTACAGAGATATTTGGAACAAAAATCCCACAGCGAAAGTGAGTAAATACTATAGAACATGACAGTAGGACAAAAAAAAAGAAAACAGGAAAGAAAAATAATTACTTGAGGAACAAGTTTGTTTCGAATTCGGAAGACGTGGACACTCTCAAAGATAGTAGGGAATGCACAAAAGGCATGTCATATGATCACTGTCGGACAATTAGTGGCATGATAGAGTTTTAAACTACGGACTGCATATATTGGTTTGTTTTTCGAATTGACAACACTTTTTATATTACGTTTGGAGTTTTGAGTGAAGCAAAAGATCCACATTGAAATCGAGTCATATTTCTCCACAAATGAAAATGGGATACAGTGCAGAGAAAGGGTTAACGTAGGAAATGGATCTGAAGACTTTTTGGAACAGAAGGGACCTATGAACTGGTCCCGGGGAGTAAAACCTCTTGACTTGTTTATAAGTAATTTGCAGCCGCTGTTGGTAGCTCGTAATTGGACAGAAATAATGTGGGTAAGTATAGACAAATTCAATGATCTTGATCATAATATTGCGCATGCATTTTCAACATCAAAAAATATAACCCATTGATTAACTCAATTATTTATATGAAATACCAATAAAAACCACTGCATATCTCTGGCAAAAAGGATTCAATCATGTGATTATTCTTCACTCACGAACGAGTCACATGAAAATCTACAACAATGAAATGTTATTGTCGTGTTCTGTGGATAAACTGGGCATTAGCAACTCTGTGGACATATAAGTACAAATAAATTTATTATTTGTGCATGACATTGAAGGCTTTATTTAGTCAGAATGGTCGGATTTAACTATTTTGTTCGAAAACTCATTATCCTTCGTCTCTATTGTCAAACACTGGGACAGAAGTCCACGAGGGCTTTACGTGAATCTCGCCGTGAAGGCCTTACCCACGGCGTGCGACACACTGGGCATATTACAATGTAATTGCCAACGCCCCTCTGGGATAGCCAAGTAAAACTTGGACTATCTAGGAAAAGGGGCTGACAATTTTGGTACTACCGCAATTGTCAACCCTTTCTTCGCAGCCAGGAGATACCATCTCTGTAGCATCCGGTTGCAATGCAACTTCACATTCGATCACAAAGTCTCTAACAGGGATTTTGGTATCAACCACAACCCGCGTGATGCTCCCACTAGGGGTCCTACACCAAATGATCAGGCGGCAACTCAAGTCCCGGGGCCTCCTGACCCCCACGCTACCGGCCAAACTCACGAGTTGGAGCTGCGTAACAAAGAAAAAAGCAAAGCTACTACTAAATTTTGATTTATACACCATACTTGAAGCGATCTTTTTCACGTGCAATCATCCGGCATAGACAGAAACAGGTAGCAATCACTTGGTGCCTGGTGCAACAGTACATCTCCACTTGTAGGCGAATGGTCCAATTGTTGACAGTATAAACTCAAATTGAGAGGTTGGCCTCAGGAGAGCAGTTCACAGTAGACAATTTCCTACAAATCAAGCCAAACACACCAAAACCTTCCTGACTATCAGTCTTGGCTTGAAGCGACCAAACCAAAACTGAGCGGGAGTGGCTCTTACAATATCAGGACCATAACATTATTCTCATTTTCAGTCGCCTGGCTCGCTTTTTCGCTTTATTGAAGAAAAAGCGTAAAATATGGCGTATTTTTTTCTTTCCTTGTGCCCATCTGTGAAGAAAAACCGTAAAATATGGAAATTTTTTTCCTAGTGTCCATCTTTGATGGGTGATCAAACAATACTGAGTCATCTAATCTTTCTAACGCCATCTAGCATCATCCGATCGCACTTATACATACTTATACAGATTGCTAAAACCACCTATTGAAAAAATAACTGATTTCTTTTTATTATACATTCCTTGTACTATTGTATCCGAAAAGTAAAATCAGTTCCAAATTTAAATTACGCGAGATAAGTTGGTATCACTGGGACATTGTGATTAATAATTGAGGACCTTGCAAATGGTGTTGGTATTTCAAATGGATTACGCAACTCCATTTTAAAATATATTTTGGGACTCAGAAGCGTCACATCTCATCGAATCGGTACAAAACCACTCACTTTGAAATGAGTGGCAAAGGTGAAGCTGGAAGCTGGATCGTGACAAAATCGCTGAAAAATCGAAGTTATACTGACACGTTTCTTCGATTATTGTGGTATTTCCCATCATAATAAGTTTCTTCCGCCCGGCCAAATTGTCAACAAGAAACATTATTTGAGCGAGTATACGTCGTTTGTGTGAAGTTATTAGTAAAAAGAGGCCGGATTCACAGGCAAACAATTCTTAGTTTTTGCACCACGATAATGCGCCTTCTCACATTGCATAGACTGTTCGTGAGTTTTTCTGAAAAAATCAACCAACACCACTCCAATATTAAAGCAATAGCCTGTTTTACTACCGTGTAACTTTTTCCTATTTCCTAAATTCAAAGGACCGCTCCGGAGTACCGTTTTGACTCGATTGAAGATATTTAACGTGAATCTCAATGAACACTGAAGGCCACGCTGGATTATTACTATTTGGTATGCTTAGGATTGACAGAAATGTATTCCGTCCGAGAGGAATTCTTTGATGTAAATGTATTTTTTTCGGATAAATAAATATTATTTGAAAAGCATAAAAATCAATTTTACTTTTTGGACCCAGTAATGTGGCTGCACCCTAAAATTTTGTAAATGTACAAAAAATAACATGTGTAAAATTGAATGTACAAAAGCACGATCCAAACAACTCAAAAATTTATGTTAGTCATCTTTAGTTCTATGGAACTTTTAGGGTATACAAATGTCCGAATTGGCACCATCATGAGGCGTTCATGCGCTAAGCGCGCATCTTTATCAATTAGCATGCCTATGTGAGGAATTGGAATTTTGTTATTATTTCTGCAAAGATCCAACTCGTGGTAGTTAAAAGAACTAAGAGCCTTTTCTGCGGCTCTTGCAAGTGGCACTTGTGCCGATTCACAGCTCATAAGCAGCTATATTTGCGGTTCACGAGTCTTTCTGAAAGTGTCATATGATCGGTATTTGAGCAGTAATCAACTGGAGGATTTTACCGACACTTCGTGTACTAATCATATTTCATACTCTATTAATAGGATTTTAAACATTTTTGGTAATGTAATCTCTTTTGGCACTTTTAACATGAGCCGCTAGTCAGGTCTCGTACGCCTAGAGTCGTAGATTAATAAACTTTACTTGATATATGTAGTCGAAAATGTAGCGTTTAGAAGAGAGGATGCGAAATAGTGTATCAGAAATTTTTGAACAGACTGAGTCATGCCCATCCGATTGGCAGCTAGACACGATTAATATCGTAACATTTTATGGACATTCTTAAAAATATCAACGTTTCCTATGTAATTTTTAAATGGATGAAAGCTCCACATTTGTGCGTTTTACATCTTTGTCCTAAGCTACATATATTTAAAAAATTTACTTTCTTATATGTTTGTACACATTAAACTCTCTTTAATCCCAAGACTAAAATTGAGCAATTCAGGAACAGCGGCTTCAGAAATGTAAAAAAATGTTCACTCTTCTTTTATTTATTGATGATATCCAACGTTTAGCAAATAGGGTGGTACTAATGACTGTATAGATCAGAAATATACAAAACGCGGAACAGGCCACATGTAACATTCCAAGCACTTCAGTTATTTCATATCTTCATATCGAACTGTCTTCTGCTTTAAACTATTACCGTTACAGTGATGAAGCCCAACTAAACTATGATTGAATGATTGTAAAAAGTTCACCAATTCAAGCTGCCTCATGGAAATGTGCATAAGTGGTCAAGCGCACTGCGCATGAAAATCATTGCATGCGTGCAAAACAAATCTGGAACAAGACTACTACCTTCTAATAGACTAAATCTAAAATATGCGTTTTAAACGCATCAATCGCTTCTTCAGGCTTGGATCTCGCAGTTTATTTTTGATGTGCAGGAATAGTAACCAACCGCTGGTTAGCGATGGTTGCATACGCAACCGTACAGCATTCTTCACGAAAGTTTGTAGCAAACGACGACCACGACTAAAGTCGGAAATCAAGGGAAAAGAGGTCGCTGAACTTGGTGCCAAATCATCAAAAGTTAAAGTGAGGTTATCGCTTCACTGTGGTTGAATTAATACATATATTAATAATAATTCATAAACCAAAGCCTTCAATTTAATTTTTTAATCCATCATCATTCCTTGTACTCTGCCCCATAGCGACAATTGCTTCAAAATCTTTCGAACATTATCTGCACAATAAGTTTCCTGGATTGACGTTTGAATTCCTCTTTAAGCAATTAGATGGTCCCGTTCAGTGACTTTAAAAGCAGAATCTCTTTCCTGTCCCCAACAAGAAATACAGTTTAGGTTTGTTTTTTCTTTGCAGCAACATTTCAACGGCTCCGCGATACACCAAGATCGTTCAATTTGTATTCCAATTATCTTTATTTTAGCATAATGAAATAAACTTCTTGAAAGTGCAAACAACAAGCCGAGGTCATTGTTTTTACCGTCCCTTGTACAGAACTACGATGCCTGTATGCACTTGCGTGAAATCACGATGTGAATTGCATTTCTTAAAAGGATATCTAAAATTTACCTACAAAAGCACAAATTTCAAGAATTCACATTACAACCATAAAATATCATGGATCATTAATTGTCAACGATATTGTCGATGGATGCTGCTGGCACAAATGTTCATGTCCTCCGACTGTACACAGACTCCATTTCGGCGGACGGACACTAATGATTTGTGTCTCATTTCCAACTGAAAGTACGGACAACCAACAGCACACATGGAGTGGAACTCCGACAAGGACTGGGAACATTAGCAATGGACTCGAATTCCCTCAATGTGAGTCGCAATGAATACAATAACAATAATGTGATGTTGTTTAACAACTAAGCACGGAAACGGAAATGGAAATGGAAAAAAGTGCAAAGCGAAAGAAAAAGGGGAACATAGAAATAGTGCAAAACCATTCAATCTAAAATAGTTTCATTGTCCGTTAGCATTGAACAGAATGAATTGTTGGTCTCACACCCCCATTCCCCTCTTGTCCTGTACTAATAGTCGGAGTAGTAAAACAGCACGGGTGGAACGAATGGACGAACAAAATCTTCGTCCTTCAACTAACCGTCATTGCCATTATAACACGTAATCATAGAACAACCAAGCAAACAACCAGAAACAACAAAATCGCAACCAAATACAGAACAAAAATGAAAACACAAAAGAAAAAACAGTAAATAGATAAATGACTTCTCGTGGACAAGTGTTGGTTGTACAACTCCCACCATTAAGGGCAAATAATGGTGGTGGCATCCAGCCTGACAATGAAAAGGGAATGACAGAAAATCATTTCCAGATTCTATGTAATAAGAGCAACACTTGCATCATATTACACCAGCAACAACAATGGCAAACAGGTCATTTATGGAGTAACTTCCTTGCTGGGAATACAATGACATAAAAGGATTATGTGATTTTATAGTCATTTCATAAGATGCATTTTCGTATGGCCACAAAGGGAAATGAATGACAGATGCTTACCGGAACAATTTCAAGCGATGGCAATAGCAGCAGTTTCCTATTCGTGTACTACAAATGGAACGACGACACAGCGAATAAATGGAAAAATGTAAAATACATGACTGCATTTGTATATATTACTATATGATAATGATAACGTTGCTCCACGGGCAGTTCCTCCTGTTCCCCCAAGACATTAGCAAGTTTCTATTAGAGTGGATTTAATCAAATGTTTGGTAAAAGATGTTACTACGTAGATTTGAATGGCAAATTTCGTGTTATGTGCAAAGCTAAGAGAAATAATTAAATTTAGTAGTTTATTATTAGGGGACTGCTAACAATAGAATTGCAGTTAGAGAATGTATTCCGGAATTTCCTGAGTGGGTAATTTGGTAACTTTGTCAGGGAATTCACATAAAAACATCATTTAATGGTAGTTTTCTTCATAAAAAAATATAATTTGAAATACTTCTGTAACGAAAAATTTTTACAAAAGGTTTTCAAATTGCTTTGAAATAGAATAAATCAATCTGGGTATCTGAGGTATTAAGGCATTGTTCAAAACCTTGTCGCTAAAGATTTTTTGACTAAAATTGGTTTCTTCTTCCAGACAGCCCAAAGCCCAGTTAGGATCCAAACAGCGCTGTCTATGGTCATTAACTTGAAGCTGCTGAAGGAACAAGTTCCGATTCAAAATTCGCCAATTTGAACATTTTAACAACTAATTTGACTGGCGCCTTCAAAAACAATATGATCGCCACAGGCTGTCAACACTGCAACGCCCTATTTGAAAAACCTGTTATTTATTAAACTTTATCTATTGATTACGTTTGTTCAGATTATTCCAACCATGTTCCCAATAAAACTATTACATTTTTCACTTTTGATGAAACTTCCCCTGCATAGAGGGAGTAGACCGAGTTCTCAATATATAATATTTTAGAGCTATTATATTTTATATTTTTTTTTTATATATTTTAGAACTATTTACTGTTGAATTTGGTTGTGCAAATTGAATTTCACATACCTTTAAAAATATATTTCAACACCTTTTAAGCCAGCTTTAAACAATGCCAAATATGTTTTAGGAACTTGTCTTTTAGTAAATTTCAAATTCAATTTCAGAAATTTCGAATTGTAAATAAGTTGAAAAATCTATCTTTTTTTAAACGTTGTTTGTATTTTTGCACAACATGTAAATTTGTGTTTCAGAAATTACAAATTAGATTCCAATGTTATCCGCGGGTAATCTTTCAAACGCTAATTTACATAAAATGTTCGGTTAATTTTATGTACAGGGTGTCCGTCGGGAAGATATACGTGAAGCAGAGACGTTACAAATTTATTATGGAGAAATATTCGATAAACCAACATATTTTAATCGTTAAAATATTTTATCAAAATCAGTCATCGGTTACTGTAACGATGAGAAAGTTACGTGCAATTTTTGGGAGAAGCAACGTGGCAACAAGAAGTGCTATTTATCGTGTAGTGAATGATTTTGAAGAAATAGGGCCTGCATGCAGCTGATAGGGCCAAGCATGGACCACAACATACTGCAAGATTGGCTGAAAACATTACTGAGGCTCAAGAAAGTGTTCAAAACAATTCTTCAACCTCAATTCGATGCCGCGCTCAGGAACTTGGTCTTAAACAACAAAGAACAACTTTGGCAACAATTTTGCACAAGGATTTTCATTTGTTTCCATTTAAGATTTAGTTGACACATGCCAATAGGATGTTACAACTCGCCCATGACTGCGCCGATTTTCACAAAAAAAATCATAATGAGTCACGAGGCACAGTTTCATTTGAATGGATATGTGAATAAACAGAATAGTCGGTTCTGGACAATGGAAATTATCAAATTATTCATCAGCCACCTTCGCATCCATTAAAAATAACAGTCTGGTGTGCAATTTGGTCAGGAGGAATCATTGGACGTTACTTCTTTGAAACTGAAAACGGCGGAACGGTAACTGTCAATGGGGATGATAGATATCGTGATATGATTGACAACTTTTTACATTACAATGGATTTACTGCGAGACCTCCTTCCACAAGTTATTTCAAAAAATGATGATGTTAATTGACCTCCACGGTCGCCTGATTTGACTACCCCGGACTTCTTTTTGAGGGGATATCTGAAAAGTAAGGTTTTGCAAACTAACCAGAAACGCTTGAGCAACCCAAACAAAATATTTGTGATAAAATTAATGAAATACCACGTGAAATGTGTGAGAATGTAAAGAAAAATGTGCCCGAAAGGGCTCACATTTGTGAGGCTCACATAGCCAGACATTTGTCTGATATTGCATTCCATACATAATTGCCGACATTAAATAAAACATTTATCAATATACGATCCATTCTTTTTCATTTAATCAAAAATTATAAATATACAAAATAGTATACCTTCCCGACGGACACCCTGTACTAAATGAAAATTCAATTAAATAAGTAAATCATGTTATGACTTAATAATAGAGAGTACATTCTCAAATGTTTTGAAAATACTGCCCGCTTCATCTCATATATTTCGAAATTTTCCAGAAATTCTCGGGATCCCAAGAATTCCAATATTTTTCCCATTTCCCGAGAAATGAAAAAGTACGGGAAATTACATTCCCTATTTGTGTGTTAAAGTTTAGCATACCCACGAGAGATGTCAGGACATACGGACACATTTTAAATAGTTTACAATAACTTGGAACTTGGATCTCGGCCATCTAAGAATTTAAATATTTCTAACTATGGCGATGAATCACCTACAAAAAAGCGCAGCATATTGTTGTCAAAATGGATATTACTTCAAAAATTAATTTCAGGTTTTTCTCACAGACTTCGTATAAAAATTAAAGTGCACAATATTCGTCATCTTCAGATGTCTAAATCATTTCTCCAACTCGTTCCTTTGTTTTACAGTTCATCAATGTTCACAGGTTTTTTTAACGGAAATATTCAAATTCCAGCTAATGCATATGATTTTTTATGGTATAAGAAAAACAAACAATTCTGAAAATGGAGCTAACGGCATAAAGGGTTCCACTGTGTGGACATATGTCGAGTTCTAAATAAAGACCCCAACTCTATTTACTTTATTTTTTTTTATTATGTTCTTAAACCAACAGAATAAAACCACGAAGTTATTTATGAATGAGAATATTTTAAACGGAAGTTGTTGAACATAATAACGGATTGCAGTGGTTGTATTAAAATAACTCCCAAAAATAAATTTTTTAACCAAATTATAATTTTTTTATTATTTAGCAGAGAGAATTTTCAATTTAAAAAATATACGTGTTTACTTCAAAGTCTAAATGCAATTGCAATAATTGCTCTGACCAAGGACTTATTTAGTGGAAAGTCACAGTGTGATGGAACAGGAGAGAAGTTTTGAAGTAAATGTGAAATGTTATTAATATTTTCATAGTTAGTTGAAAATTTTAAAAATAATAAAGCCCAAATCAAAAAATATGTTGCAACCACCTTAAAACAATTGTTGTTTCTATACCTTTAAAATTAAAGCAAAAAATCAAAAATTTTCACTTTAGTTGAACAAGTAAAAACATGAAACCTCAGTAATTTAATTTTGTTTTGGTTTTATAATGAAAAAGAAAGGAGAGATTTTAGCATAACTTTAGAAAAATGTGTACTTATGTGCACATCAATTATTTAGAAAGGGGTTAAAATTTCTGAAGTGTGTCCATGAAAACAATAATATATTTTGGTTAAGAACAGTTAGAAAAAAATACAATGCGAATAATTTAGCAAAATATGACTAATTCAATTTTTTTCGACGAATTCCATTCGTATTGATTTTCTGCTGATCTATTCAACAGATTATGCTGATGTTCTGCTTTTCCATAAAGAATACATGCAGGTTCCTAGCAAATTTTTTGAAAAAGTGATTTTATTTGTTGCAAAATATTTAGGACATCTCGATCCAATTAAATGATTATATTCTTATTATTATGTATTCTCCATTTTATCCTCAAGCAAATGCTAAAGTAAAGTTTTGGCATAATCCATACGATACTAAAAATTATTCTCGATTTTACAATATTTGATTCTCCCAACAAATGTGAGACCGCTTATTATTGTTTTTGTTTTCCTTTTTTGAATATTAGAGTTAATAGTTAAAATTAAGCGCAATGCTTCTGTTTCTGATTCATTTAGGTCAACCAGTACTTTTTTTATAATTTAAAAATTATTTGGTGAATTATTTGTTCTAAAGAAATTTTGCGTAAACACTTATCAGCGACTATCGGGGACAACGAACGCCATTGACGAATATCTCTTACATGTTTTTACAGTCTAGTATACGATCCTAGATTTATGATATTCAAACATTCTTTACTTTTCTAATTACATAATTTAGTTTTCTTCAAATATATTTTCGACCAACAATACGCTATCAATCCTTTGGTGTGTGAAGTGAAGTGAAGTGAAGGAGTCAGTCTATCTCAACTCATGAATCAGTGCCTTTCTCAAAATCCATTATAGTTTATTCTAAGTATAGTGATGCAAAATATTCCGAAATCACCATATAATATATGTTTTTATCACATATTTTATCTGTAATAATAACGTACGAGGTGTGTTAAAAAAATAAAGTGAATTTTCAAATTTCGGGGGCTACGTACATTCGACTTTCGCCAAATCTGGCGAATACGGTGGCTGAGGCATGATAACGATGTTGTTTTTTGGCCAAATTTCTCACAATCAAAGATGAGTGGGTAGGTGCATTATAATGATGCAAAAACCATGAATTTTTTTCACAATTCCGGGCGTTTTTTTCGTATTACTTCACGTAAATGGCGCATAACTTTAAGATAATACTCCTTATTTACCGTAAGGTAATCGAAGAAAACTACACCATGATAATCGAAGAAAACAGTGAGCAAAGCCTTGGCATTTGATCGAACTTGGCAAGCTTTTTTTGGTCTTGGCTCTCCTGGACTCTTCCATTGGGACGATTGTGCTTTGGTTTCAATGTCAAAACCATATACTCATAATTCATCACCAGTTATGGCCCTTTCAGGTAAATCTGGATCATCGTTGACGTCATCCCACAATTCCTGAGCAATGCTAATGCGATGTTGTTTTTGGTCAAAATTCAGCAATTTTGGAACGAACTTCGTTGCCACACGCTTCATGACAAAATTTCCGAAAAGATTGCATGGCATGAGCCAACCGATGTGCCGACATCCTCGGCCAGCTTAGACGAGTGCTGAGGAGTGACTGGGGGCTTAGCAGACGAGCTGTTCGTATCGTCTATAAAGGGCTGTTTGTTGCTATGGCAACTCACGCTCCCCCTGTGTGGTACGAATCGGTGAAGTCTGCAATCGGGTACCATAAGATCCTCTCTTGTCAGAGAGTGGTGTTACTGCCTTGCGTGCCAGTGTGTCGTACGGTTTCGACAGAGGCCCTTCAAGTACTGATGGGTGCTGCCCCGCTGGATCTTGTTGTTATCCGTCGCGCGACGGAATTCAAGGCCAGGAAAGGGTATGCACTTACGGGAACGGACTGGCCCATTGAGGTGGTAGAGAGCATGAGTAGGGCTGAGTATAGGGGGCTCTAGGACGAATGAGCAACATTTAGGTTTTTGCCAGATGTTAGGTTTGTTGGAAGAAACCCTGACTTTGGTTTTAACCTCTGTCTTGGTTTCTTGCTGACGGGACATGGGTCACTCAATGACTTCCTGCATAAGAGAGCACTGTCCGATCGCAAGTCGTGCAATTGTGGTGCACCAGTCGAAGACTGGCGGGACGTTTTGTGCGAATGTCCCTTATATACATATATAAGGGACCTTCAGGGATTAGCGATAACAAGTTAGCAATATGGATAGTTAGCAATATGCTCTCTACACAGGGTGGTTTGGATAGAGCAACGGTGTTTGCTTCCAGATCGTTTGCTTGGCGGAGGGCTAGGGTTGTGGGAAGTGGGTCTGCTGACCTTTTCACGGCAGTCTGACCTGGGGGTTGAGCGGCTGTGGGGCTGTTCAGATCATGCTGATCCCACAATCCCGTTCATCTTGACTGTTGGCAGCTGTGTGCTCGTGTGCGGAGGCACCAGTCGTTGGGCCGCAAGGGGTTGAAACTGGAAGTAGATTTTCTACAGAGTTAGATTATCTACGAAGTCTGACCAGAGGCTTTGTCTGGTACCTGGGGTGATAGGGACACACGGGCAGGTCTCGGGTTCGTGCCCTGTCATCTGTATCTTTTTAATCTCTCGGGGG
Organism: Philornis downsi; assembly: GCA_019455685.1. Classification (NCBI taxonomy): domain Eukaryota; kingdom Metazoa; phylum Arthropoda; class Insecta; order Diptera; family Muscidae; genus Philornis; species Philornis downsi. The sequence continues at coordinate 2,939,013 of JAHXMU010026435.1, forward strand.
GTACGGACAGGCATGGGGTTTTCCCTATGTCTATATTTCATGGTTGCCATTCACCGTCGCCAAACGGAAGCAGTTTGGAGTTTTCCCCGCCTCCCACCGCACAGTGGGATTGCTTCATACATTTTTGTGCAATAAATATAAGGAGTTGTCGTAGAGTCTTGACATTCGACATAGAGCGTTTTATGACGAAGAGTATCAAAAATGTAAAGTTTCATCCAAATCGACCACGCCCATCGGCCACCGCCCATACAACTAAAAATAAAATTTTCGTATACATTTTTTTCTGTTAGGTAGAAATTCTGGTAACTTGGCATGGATCATCTGTATTACGAAAACAAAATTTTTGGAAAGTTCCATCTAAATCGGCCACGCCCACCGCCCACCGCCCATACAACTCAAAATGAAATTTTCGTATAAATTTTAATCTGTTAGGTAGAAATTTTTGTAACTTGGCATGGATCATCTGTACTACGGAAACAAAAATTTTGGAAAGTTTCATCCAATTCGCCACGCCCATTGCTTATATTACTCAGAAAAAATAACCATTTCACCCACTACCCGCCTGACTTATTTTCTGTAAAAATATTTAGTAGGATTGCCTAAAATAAAATAATTAGTTACATGTGTAAGGAAACTTATTTACTTATTCATCTATCATTTCTTTTACAATATCATCTAATTCCAAATGTTGTTTACGAGGTTGACGCCTTATTTTACTAAGAAAAGGATTTGATGACACCAAGAGACGATTGAAAACATCAGAGTTAATTGCCATTCTATTGCATTTTCTTGAAAACATCAGTCTATATTTTCTATAATCCTTGTTGCGCGCTTCTTCTGCCTCTTCGGATAGCATACCAATAGGAAGAGTAGCTGCATCGATAATTTCTTTTCCATGCATTAATATTTTGTGCACAGTTACTGGCATATATTACCAGCTGTATTTTTCGACATAAAGTTTCGCCGTATACCGCGTGTAATTTTTAAACTTCGAAGAATTAATATTTCGGCCACATGTGATTATTTGTAATATTATGCGAAACTTCAGTTATGTCAGCTACAAGTGACGGATTGGAAAAAAAACGTGTTGAGGTGTTGCCGTCGTTGGAGGTCCCAGTGTCTTGCTGAACCTCATCAACATGAAAATGCATATGGTCTTTAAATGCGTTGTGAATTCGGACTTTGTTTTCTTGTTTCATAGCCTTATGTTCGTCTTCGAGCACCATATACGTGTTTTGTCTTTATTTCTTTGCTTAATTTGTAGCGTAATTTCTTGTGACTTTTTTCATCAAATTTATAACTTTGTTCAGCAGTATAAAATATTATAAGGATTTTTTTTCTATAAATCGCAATAATATACTCCCTTCATTCATTTTATTGCAGTCAGAGCATGGAGGTCGACGGAGCTAACCTTTTTTTCATCCAAGAAAAATTTGGAACACTGAAATTTCTAGGAATTTTTTTTAAATTTAAATAGTTTCGAAACTATTTATGCTATCCGGTTGTCGTTTTTTCTTAAAGAATCACAAAATGCCATATTTTTAGAACATCATGACATAAAATAGTTAAACGAACAACAAATGTGCATATACAGGCCCTCAAGTTGCATTAAAATCTTAGTCGTTTTGCGCTTTACTTCTCCCAAGCATTTTTAAGTAACTATTTTGCAATAAAAAAATATTTTTTTCAAAAAAGCAATGATGAATTTCTCTTAACTAAACAATTCCGTACAAAATTGCATCATTACATTTTTAATATTTTACAGTCGAAAAATAGACTTTTTGCACTTAGAATCTCACTGTGCACCGGTGTGGATACTGCATCCTTGCAATGTAGTATCGACCGTTCCATCTGCCTGGGGTCTCCGTGCCTGCAGGTATGGATAAAACCAACATAAAAAAAAATTATACTCGAAAATCCATATTTTTTGAACACACCTCGTATATAAACGTAAAGCGATAAAATGATAAAACTTAATTATCAAAATAGATATTCTCTCGTGGCAACCAAGATCAACGAAATCATCTCCAATTAGGAGACACATTTTATTACATTATTATTACAGTTAGTGACGATGCTAACCCTCACGAGCTCCATCAAGTGAAAATAAATTGGTAGAAAAGCACTGTTTAGTTTGGATTGTAGATTGCGCCACCATCGATCCACACTTCTCCGAAAACGATGATAGCATTGCTGCCACCGTCAACAGATTGACGATAACCAATTTCTTTTTGGACAAAATTGGATTGTATGAATGTGAACGCAAAATGATTGCAATAGAATGGTGCTACGTGTCACAAAGCTGTTGCAACAAAGGGATTCTGCACGGCCAATGTAAAGGTACAACTGACTATCTCCCGCAGGACATTTCCTTGTGGTGTTTTTTTAGATCAGTAATTCAGCATTATTAAAATTTTGTTAATTTCGTTCTGGGTTTATTTCTTCTTTGCCAATGGTAAATGTAAAAAATTGTATATATCTCTAACAGTTTATGAGATATGGCCGCTGAAATCTTTTTCCAATCATAACCTAATACAGCAAATGCTCTTAAATTATGACGACGATCGGAGTGGCTGCAACATCGATTTTGCAAAAATAAGTCTGGTACCGCCCGATATTTGCTATGACATGTAGCTTTCTGTATTTATAGGACACATATCTGCTTCCGCATTCACAACTCTGACAGCTCATGAGATATGGCAATTTAAATCGCTAGGTTGTGTGGGCGGTTCCGCTCCTCTTTCCCTAATCTAAACCTAACAATCAATGTTATTTCTTGATAATTTCGTAATTCATAGCAATACATTCCTAAATTTTTATGGCACCCGATCAGAGATGTTATAGATGTTAAAGACACCAAAGCCTTTACCCTAATATAATATACGAAAAGTTAACGATTGCTGGAAATGTACTAATAAATTTTTGTGACGACCTGTAAATTCCTTTGCCCAGTAGAACAAAATTTTTAAAAGGGACATACTTTTTTCTATATCAGTAGCGTACATGCCAAATCGCATCTTGGTGCCTCAGCTAGTTCATGAATAATGGCCGTTTAAATGTTAAGTAATGCGGGCTCTGCCACACCCCGTTTTCCAATCTTAACCTAATGTAATATATGACAATTTCAGGATTGATAGTGGTTTCTTTGACATATACGGCTTCTTTTGTTGTTGTTTAAAAACTGATTTGAAAAGCGTTGTTATTTTTGGAATGTATGGAACGTGCGAAGACATCAACAAAAAATTAAGAAAATTAACACAACGTTTCATATTAGGCGCCTAAATTATTTGCACGCCAAAAACAAAATAAAGGAACTAAGTATTGAAATACGGGCAGAAATTAGTATCAAATTTAAGAAATTTAATTTAGCTTCTGAACTTGCAAAATCTTACGGTATTTCACGGAAACCACTTTACAATTTACTTAAAAAAAAGGAAACTCACAGAAATTTGTCCAATAGACGGACGAAAGCCGGTTGTAGACTTAGGAGAGAGCAGAAAATTAATGAGAGTCATAAAAGAGAATCCATCGTTAAGTCCTGTTATCATCTCAGCAAACTCGGAAAAGAAATCAGTGAAGCGATGGTGCGACGGTAATTAAAAAGCATGAAAATTAAAACATATGTCGTCCGCCAGGTGATTAGCACAAGTTCAATAAATCGATACTCTAAAAAGTTTTGGCATGACGTTTTATGGACAAATTGGAAGAAAATGCATGCATTTATCACAGTCCAGTCTCTGAAACGATTCGAGGGTGGTTCAGTTATATTTTGGGAATGCGGAACATTTTACGAGTATTGAGACGATACCATGAACCAGTCCGGATACTTGGATATTGTTAATGATTATGTATTTCTATCGGCCAACAATCTTTTTTTGAAAATATTTAGTCTTTTATGAAGCAATGGAAAAATTTAGAGAAATATGAACAAACCTAACTATGCCGTTTCTTCACAATCTAATTAAATCACTTCCTGCCAAATTTCAAGCAGTTATCGATGCTAAAGGTGGTGAAACCAAATATTTGTTAATTTTACAAACCTACAAACATTAAATATTATATATTATAAATATATGCATAGTTAGTTAACTTAAGCTATAAATAAATTGATATTGCAAATTGGTAATTCAATTAAAATTGAATTCATTCAAATAGTAGGCAATCATGAAAACACATTAAAATGTAACTCGCGCTTTATTAAGAGTGATATAATTCTTGCGCAATAAAGCATTGAATTATATGAGCCATCTCTGCCATCTCTCCAATAAATTTTTGATGGTGAAGTACTAAATGAGTACTAAAGCCTAAGCTCATGAGCTCCAGCATAAGGCTCCAACATTTTGTAAAAACATTCTTTTCAGTGAAATTTAAAATTTTTGATGTTAAAAACACTCAAAAAATGGAAGCATAAGAATGGATCAAAAAAGAAAAGATGGTGAAGGATCCGCAATGGTTTGGGGATGTGTTGCGGCATTGAGATTCGGTAATTTCGGGTTTATCAAATCAACAATGAAAAAGAAAGATTATTTGAACATTTTGAAAAATAAAATAGCCCCTGGTGTCGAGAAATTGGGCATATTACGAAACGGAATATTTCATCATAACCACGACCCTAAACATTCCGTCGAAATTGTAGGGGAATGATTGTTCTATCGTACTCCTAAACTCTTGATTTGGTACACTTTATAAAAAGCCAATTGTTTTAATGAATTAAATCTTAAAAACAATTCTCATGAATTTTGCAGTATCATTTTGTTATATAGCATAATTTACTTAAACATATAGGTAATATAACTTTATTCACGACAGCATATTGTGCTTACATCGTTTTGATTCCCATAGTAAATAAAAACATAGATAATGGTTATTTTTTTTTTACAAAATTTGGGCAAAAGCTACGAATTTATTAATACATACGAAATTTTTTACAAATCACTCAGTGGGGTATTGTCTAGGTACTATGATTAAATTTGGAAGCCTGCATTTTTATAGGAGGTACAAGAAGGCATGGCCCGTTCCCCTCCAAACATCGTACATATGTGTTCAGTTCTGCGAAGCTTGACCAAAATCAAACAATCTAATAGTCTTGTAGTCGACATTCGATATGAAATACTTGCTGTCGTATAGACGCAAATGGCACCGTTCGACAAATTACATTTAACATATATTATTCGACTTTGGCATCAAAATAAATCTTGGTAAGGATGCATAATTACATTGGAGAGATAATCAGTTTTGAATATTTCTCCAGTAAATCTATGGAAGGAGAATCTCAAGATTTAATCCGGTGATTGTCATAAAAACTGAACAAAAAAATAATTTTTATCTGTTTCCAAATCAAAACTATGTGCAAATTTGGTCCTGGTTCCAACTACTGAAACAAAATTGTATTCAAATTTGATTCTAATTAAGAAACTGACTGATTAACAGATTTAGACTAATTTTGACTTTGATTTTGATTTTATTTGTGAAACATTTCACTTGACTTTGATAATTAACAGAAATTAAGGTAAAGATATTATTTCAACAGACTTTGATAATTAACAGAAATTAAGATAAAGATATTTGAAACATGCATATTTCCAAAGAACAATTTCGAAACGAGCCTAGTGATGGAGCGCAGCTAGATTCACTGCTGCTTTTTACCATTTTCTAAATAACTAAAACTACACCCTCGTTCCAAAATCTCGAATTAAAATGTTTTTTTTTTTGTTTCGATAGAGAGAAGTGAAAGTTTGCGTAAAAAATTAACCAGCAACAAATTTTCAATGTTTCTTTAACAAAATCATGTCGCATTTAATATTTTTTTTTTGCCTTCGAAACTTATTCCTTCAGACCTACAAGGAGTAGTAAAATTTCCCATATCTTTAATTTCATGAGTAAAGTTTTGAGGAGCTTAACGTATAATATACATAATACGTAATGTACATATAACATATAAAATATAATATATAATATGTAATATAGGTATATAATACCTATATACATTAGTTACTAATGATTAGTATAACATATGTGGATTGGATCTTGATCTTCTCTGAGATTCTCCCATTGGCTCGATTTAGACACTCATAGTTTACATATAAATAATTCATTAATTCATTTATTAGTTTCTTTAAATAAAATACATTGGACTTATAATTAATATTTAGGGGAAAACACAAATATTTCCAAAAACACGTCTTGTTGTATTTACGGATAGCGAAAGAGTGCGTAGTCAAGTAAAATGCAAACAATGCAAAACCTGATAATTAATAATGCGGCAATCTAGTCCATTTATTGACATCTGATCTATGACATTCTCTGGGTTGCCATTCTACATATGTAATATATGTATACCTAGTCCTGCCATATGTTCTGTTACAAATATAAAACGCGATAAAAAAACCAATATTCGTATTGTATTCAAAATTATTTCATTTATTAGAAGACAACATTGGTTATTAAAAAAAATTGTATTCACTCGAAATGGCCGCCTTTTGCTTTAACGCAAGCTTTCAAACGGTGTGGCCATTGGGCTATAGCCGCACCTACGATTTCCATGGAGATCGAGGACGCTGCTCTGGTTAATGCTGTTTTAAGGCTTCCCAAATTTCTGTGGGGAGTCTTGCAAGCCATATTCTCCAATTCTGACCACAAAGCATAATCCAGTGGATTGAGATCTGGACTCCCTGATGGCCAATCTTCTGCTATAAAGCCAGGAATATTGACTCTGAGCCACTCCTGCGTGGTTTTAGCTTTGTGCGCAGGAGCAGAGTCCTGTTGGAAGATCCATCTACGTCCATTGAAATGGGTATTGGTCAAACCCTCCACAACACCCTCTAACACATCTTTTTGGCAAACCTTTACACCAGTTTTTACGCCCTTTTCACAGAAATGGAGGGATGTGACACCATGGTGGGAGACCCCCCACCAAACCATTACGGAAGAGGGATGATGGCCACGTTGAACCCTTGGAACTACTTTTTTCGCTTCCTTAGATGAAGTGGCATAAATCTTGTCATTTTTTTTGTTGAAAACTTCTTCCACGGTAAAAATTTTCTCATCCGTAAACAGAATGTTTTCATGGCCATTGTCCGCGTGCCACTGCAAAAGTCGCTTGCATCTTTCCAGCCTAATTTTTTTTAGCTGAGGAGTTAGAAGATGCCCCGTGGACCGACGATAGGCTTTCATATGCAGATCATCCCGAATCAGCCTAGACATGGATCTGGTTGATATATCCAATTCCTTGGACATGATTTTCTGCTTTCTAAGGGGATTTCTTTCACGCACTGCCTTTACTACCGCACTCGTACGGACAACGCGCGGGCGACCACTTGAAAATTTGACCAGCACTCTTTCCGCACTTATGCAACGCTATTACGCCGACTCGATTCTTTTTAACGCTCCACTTCATGTTAATAGATTGCAAACTGAAACCAAACTGACTAGTATTCTTCACTAATCAGTGCATGTGTTCTGAAAAAAAAGTTAGCGGTTCTATTCCCGCAAGAAGTTTTGAACGATAAGCGCTGGAAATTGTGTAACAGAACATATGGCAGGACTATGTATAATAGTAATAATCATTTTGGGAACCAAACGAGTTTCAAGTGGTTTGAATAAACATGATATACTTCTTTTTCTCAGTGCAGTTTGCCCTTACAAAACTCAGTAAAGCACTCTCAAAACTGCCGGACCCCCAGTTTATCCGTACTTCCCTTCTAATTGTAGTTCACCTTTTTGATAAGAATTATTTATGTACTAACACAAGTTACATTTCTGAAGTTATTTCGTTTCATTTTTACAAATGTGGTAGTGTTCTTCTTTATCAACCCAGCCGTTTCTATTCCCCTTTCCGAGTACAATTCAATGCAAAAAAAAAAACAATAAAATATGCTATAAATTCCCTTGATGGATAAATGACAATACTTTTCTCTGTTCCAAAAGAAAAAGTATTATAACTAAAACAAAGAAACTTTTCTTGTATTGCTTCAATCAATTCTTTGATTTAAAAGGAAAAAAGTTCTCCTGTGAGGGTTCTTTGTTCGCACGGAAGCAAAAAAGGAAGACTAGGATTGTTGTTGTTGTGTGCATGCAACTGGAAGGTATTGTGGAACGTCTGTGGATTAGGGTGACAGCGAAATGTCATCTTTACCATTTTAAAGTTAGGGCGTGTAAGATATTCTACAGAAATTCACGCGTTTTGATAAGTACGAGGCGTGTTCAAACTAAAGGCGAATTCCGAAATTTCGCGGGCCACGTACATTCGACTTTCGATTATTATTTCATGTTTATGTTGGTACACTAGTATCAAAGATATGTTTTATCCATATATCATGTTTATTTTGTTTGTGAGAGGCACAAATAAGACAAGTTTTTTGCGTGTTTGGCGATTCGGTCGGAAAACGCCGTCCTTTCATGGGTCTCTCCAAACTTGGGAACAGGAAAAATTTCCAGGGGGCCAAATCTGGTGAATAACAGTGGCTGAGGTATGATAATGGTGTTGTTTTTGGCCAGATAATCTCTCACAAGTAAAGATGAGTGAGCAGGCGCATTCCGGGCGTTTTTTATTTTCGTATTGCTTCACGCAAACGGCGCCTAACTTTAAGGTAAACTAATTATTTGCCGTACGACCTTGTGATAAGAACTCCTGATGCACTACGCCATGGTAATCGAAGAAAACAGTGAGCAAAACCGAAAAGATTGCAAGGCATGAGCCAACCGATATGCTGACATGCTCAGCAACTCCTCTAATTGTGATTCGACGATTCTCCATAACAATTTTCTTCACTTTCTCAACATTTTCATCGGTTGTTGATGTGCTGGGGCGTCCGGAGCGAGCTTCGTCTACTTGTACTATTTGTAAACATTTTTTTTTTTTTTTTGACTCAGAGTACTCTCACCGTATCTCACTGTCGACATTTCAAGTGTTTTTGAGCACTTAATTCAATTTTCTACACAAAATTCGATGCAGCTTCTTTCATCCATTTTTTTCGATGCAAAAAATCGCCGAACACGCAGAACACTTGTCTTATTTATGCCTCTCACAAACGAACTAAACGTGCTATATGGATAAAACAATTAACATATTTTCGAGTACCAACATAAAAAATAATAATCGAAAGTCGAATGTACGTACGTAGCCCGCGAAATTTGAAAATTCGCCTTATTTTTTGAACACACCTCGTATTCCTATATAAATGTCTCTCTCCTTAGTGGAAGTAAGGAAACTGTTTTAGTATGACATCATAAAATGTAGAAAGTTTGAGATAAATTTCACAACTCTGGATGTTCCACCTCAAGGAAAATGTTGTTAAAAACAACAAACACATTTGGTTTTTTTTTTTTTGAACATGAAAAGGTATTGATGTCGGACGCAACATAGATCTATATGCCTCATATGATGTACAACCTGGACGGATTCACGGCGGAAAATTAATCAAAGTAATTGATCTTAAGTAGAAAAAGTTGGTTTTGCGAAATCAACTGGTTCAAAAAAGGGCTTTTAAGCAACTTCTTTAATCATATGTTGTTCCGTTTTATCTCGGATATGGCAACAAACACAATTTGAGTAGTTTGAGAGATGCCGAAAATAGGGATTGAGAATCCCGCACATGAGTGGAGAGCTCAATGCATCCGCAGAGAATGAAAGTTTTGCTTTATTTTTGAATTATCGCATAGCTGTTCCATTTTCTTTAATTAAATAGGAAATACCGCATAGTGGGTTTAAACGAAAAAAACGATAAATGATTTTGCCGTTTCTTAACTATTCAAACAGACAGTGGGATACACTTGAAAAATAGCTAACTTAGAACATATTTTTTAGATATTTCTCTTCTGACTGTTTACAGATTTTTGCAATTGTATAGCAAAAAATAAAAGTCGGAGTTATTTCGGAAAACATGTTTTCGAACGGCAATAAAATTTCACGTTAACAGTAAAAGAAACCAATAAATTCAGTATGACAAAGAAAAAAAATTGGTGAAAAAGAACGTAGTTTTATAACACTTTTGGGAAAAAAAGTATCGTCACTCCATTGCCGATTACAGAAAAGGCTATTTCGGATTGTATACTGTATTGTTATGAAATATAACAAAATTTGGAACACTCTAAAGTGTAAACTGTCTTTCTAGATGTTTTAATGGCTACCACTGCTTTTTCCAAATGTGCGACAAAAAACTAACAAAATGCCAACTTCAATTCAAAATGTCTTTAAATGCCAAGTTCTTTTTCAATTGCTTAAATGCAAATTTATAACTGCATTAGTTTAAAATAAATGTGCCAAATTTGACCACCAGTTATCCATAAACAGCGAAGATACAAAATAATTTGTCAACAATTTTTAGGAATTTTTGGTTTTTGTACAGAAGAATGAACACCAAATTAGCTGTGAGGTCAAGTACACATTTCCAAATTGAACATATTTTTAATTATTAGGTTGGAGTAACAGCTAATTCCTCGATCACTCACTGGGATGACGCGTTTCGGACTCCGCGACAAGTCCCTCTTCAGATCCATTTCTGACTGAATCGATACTATTGGTAAATGGATATCAGCCGAAAACCTACCAACAATCAGAATGAAAGGTTGGTTTTCTTCACAAATTCCCTTTTCCGCATGACTATTTGGCATAATTGCCAAAACTTTTTTGAAGTAATTTATGATCTTATGCAAACTTTGCTTTCGGAGATATAGTTAAAATTTTGTTTTTTGTTTGAGAATTGTGGGATTGTTTTCAGGAATATTTAATATAAATAATAATAATATTTAAACCGCTTTGCGGTTTTATGCTACCTGTGATCAAACCACCTTCAAGGCAAAATTCCATTGCAATCAGTGCATAAATAAATATTTCATTGCCCTTTCTATATTATGTTTTAGGAACTGTATATTAATTACCTGCCATTGGGGTTTTCCCATTACACATATTTCTGTGTGTTTGGAATGAACCGCTTTCTCATTCTATACCTAATTATCTTTTTAAATTTAAATTTACGTTGCTGTCCTTTTTCATTCCCAGAATACAGTTCATCAAACGTATGACGTAAGCTAAATTTTATTGAATTCATTGTTAATCTTTCCAATATTTGCCAAGTATTTAAAGCTATGCAATGGATGTAAAGTTAGATTACCGCAGTCCACGAATTACCAATTACAGGGGAAAATTTCAATTTCTGAGAAGTGTCAAAAGTCATTGAGCCGATATAGACTATTTGCAGCTCCCAACTATCACCATGGATATCGCACAAACGATTTAATAAGTCCTGAAACACGTTTGGTCAAAAGACACTTGATACTTTAACGCTTCCTTCTGAGTGTTACATTTTTTGCCGTATCAAATAATGATACATATACTCGTATATTCCGTTATGCCGCTGGTCGAAAATATACGAATACTAATAAAATTATTGTCCAGAGTGCGATTTAAACTCGATTAATCCCGGTTAATGTTTAGATATGATGTTTCCATGATAAAATGGTACTGATTTGATTGTATTTTCAAGTATACTATACTGCAATTTTCTGAGTTGTCCGATTTCTTTGTATTTAGTTGTTGATCAAGCACTTTAAAATTCCAACAGTCATTTTTGCAAAATATAACATGCTGCCACCCTAATGTGTGTACATTCCATCTTTTCGAATTAACAGCAATTGCGTTCATTCCTATGCAGAGACGTGCAACTTTCGTGGTGCTTTTATTCGTCGCTCCATAGACCAAAAACAAAAGGTCATTCCATTTCTTCGCATACTTCTTTAAATTTACAAAATGCCACAAAGCAAGAACAAATGAAGACCCAGGCACCAAGAGAGCTTTACCAAACCAGACAGCTCTACCAAAGGGACAGCATAGTGGCAAAGTGGCCAGCAAGAAATAGGCAGATAGCAAACTACCAAATGACTGACTGGCACTCAAGACCAACTGACGGTGACAAGAATCAAGCTGAATGCAATTGCGGCCATAATGGTCAATATCCTCATACGTTTGTGTATAGATGTCCTCGAAGTGAACAAAAAGATGTTCCTTAAGGCATAATTTAAGCAGAGGGTAAAGTTAAGACGCCAGAGTGGCATTATATCGGTAAATAAAAATGGATTTCGCAATTTTAAGTTATTCGCAACTATTCTCATGCCAGTTTTGACTTTGCTCCTTATTTGGTCATACTCGTCCTATTTTTTCACAAGTTTATAAAAAGTAAATACTTATAGCAAACTTTGTGTAACGCTGAGGAGGAGAAGGCAAACAAAGGTCTCAAAAACGAACTAATATTTGCTTGATACTGTGAAGCATGAACGCAGAAAAATGTCAGTTTATTATATTGCTAAGACTTATTTCTATTGGAAACTTTTGTGTAGCACAAACACTGAAAAACTATAACACTAAATAAATAGATTCACAAATATTTCTACGAAATTATGAGGCACACACATACACACACACACACACATTTATGCAATTTGCATTTTATGCAAACAAAATAGCGGAAACATTTTTCTGGATCATATTTTCAAATAATATGAAAGTTTGATTGGCTTCGTTTGGAAAGATAACGAATGCAAATTCCTAAAACTAAAAACAATAGGGGCGGACAGGGCATCTTATGAGTTTACAATTTGGCAAACGTAACCAATTTTCGCCTTTGTGTATCGTTCAATTCGATTTCTAGGAAATGGAATTAGTAAATCTTAAAAGAGGTTGGTTCATAGTTTGGTTTGACATGATAGTAGTATTGAGAGTACGATGTACTCGTACATATGTATGTATTTGCTAATCCCATTTCCGCCTGCGGTACAACAATTTGTGCTTTCGTTTATTATCCATGATAGAGCAGCTTTAAATATAGATTCAACTATCTACAAACATGCTTTAAGCGTCGGTCAACTCGTTGAATGCCGAGCCATTGATGGGAAATAAAAGCTCTCCGTATTGCATTTCACTTAATGGTGACCAAGGCAGGCAAATGTTTTTGCCTAAAGAAAGTGAGTGAATTGAGGAATGCTTTTTGTCGTAGTTCAAAGTAGGCAAGTTGTGAGCATCGTTGTCATTTAGCGAACAGAGCAAATCTTTGATGGGAATCCAATAGCAGACTTTCATAACAAGCTTTAGTTTAGCACAGTGGTTGAGACGATCACTGGTAAAATAGCATGATGCAAAGGCATATTTATCCGCATAGTCATATTAACATATGTGCGAAATAATCGGCAATAGATGGCGTGAACATATTGTGTAGAGCGGTCCTTATTCTTCAATGTCTGCACTTCTGATAAATTATCCAGTACAGAAATTTCAGTCAGACGTACATATACCTTCACCCAACATCCTTTAGTGTTGCTACAGGAGTGTTCTTATTAAATTATAAAGATGAAGATATAAAAATACTCTGAATTGGAGCACAACAAAAGAAGCAACGTTTTAACTTTCTGTTTGTTAAATGTAAAGGGATCACCAATTTTAAATGAATCAGCTAAGTTATATTTTCATACTAAATGTCTGATGCGTTCACAGTTGTACAACACTGTACGTACAATAGAATGAAAGATACGGATATAGGAATGTGCAAGTTAAATATGGTAATTTTCATTGGAGTTACCAGACAGGACATGATTATTCGGTCGATTTTCCCACATTTGACCCAGCGTTATAACGCAAAATAATTGAGAAGAATTTTATTTACTCTAGGCTACGAATATGGCTTAAAACGGAAAATCAAATTTCGATAAATCTGTCAATTTGTATCAAAGGTGCTAGTATTGTCATCGCAACATCGCCCATTACTGTTTTAAGAACTGAGTCAACCAAACGAAAGATATGTGCAAACTTTGGTCGAGTAATACAAATCGGTGTAATGGACAGAAATCTAGACCATCACGACTTACTAGTTACAAATAGCAGAAGAATGATTGGCCGATTTGTCTGGAAAATACCACTATAAAAACTTCATGCTGTGGCGAACAAATGGGCTTTTGCGTTAAAAAATATTAATAAATATTACTGTATGTTGCTGTTATGTGTGTCAAATCGACATCATTAAAGAATTATCTCACAAATAACGCAAAGCTTCCAATGAAGGTTACTCCGATAAATATTTTCCTTTTAATTTCTTAAAAGTAGTTATCAAGAATAATTTTTTCGACAACTAGAGTTCGTGGAAGGAGCTGCTAACAAGCCGATTGTCCCCTTATTGATTATTCACCGAGCTTGTAAACTATCATCAATTCAAAATATAATAATAATTATATATACAGGGTGGCGCAATAGAACGTGCATATTTAAAAAATAGATTAAAAAATAAATACAAAAGGTATGGATAAAATAAATCTAAGGCATTGTAGAGTAATAAATGGAGTTTATTTTTTAAAAACAAAATCATCTAAATGGTGGCCCTCTCTACGACGGCACTCCTCTAACCGCAAACGAAAGTTATCGAAAACTTTCTTCAGTAATACTGGTGTAATGGCTGCCATTTCACCACGGATATTCTCCTTGAGCTGAACGATGTTTCTTGGATTATTACTGTACACTTTGTGTTTGAGGTATCCCCACAAAAAAAAGTCAAGAGGCGTCAAGTCTGGACTACGTGGGGGCCATAGGATATCACCTCTTTTCGAAATCAGTCTGCCAGGGAACATTTGCTTCACCACCGCCATGGAGTCATTTGATGTGTGACAGGTAGCTCCATCTTGTTGGAACCAAGTTCTGGAATTCACTATTCTTGAACTTTCAATTTCTGGAGCCAAAAATCCGTCTAACATCTCAACATAGCGTTCCGTATTAACCGTGACGTTTTGGCCCCGCGCATTTTCGAAGAAAAAAGGACCAATTATTCCTCTTGCTGCCCATAATGTCACTTTAGGACTATGCAATGGTTTCTGGTGTTTGATTTTGGGATTTTCACTGTTCCAGTAACGACAATTTTGACGGTTTACGAACCCATTCATAAGGAAATGAGTCTCGTCAGAGAAAAGGATATTGTCAAAATTGAAAAATCGATTAAGCATTTCATTAGCAAATGCGAGTCTTGCTATGAAGTCAGACTCTTTCAATTCTTGTGTTAATTACAGCTTATATGGATGCAGTTTAAGACCCAATGTTAAAATTCGTTGCAAACTTCGTCGCGATAATTGTAAGACAGACGATCTCTTGCGAGTCGACATTTGTGGATTTCCTCATACTGACTCCATAACTCTCTCAACATTGTCTTCGGTTCTAGATGTTCTTGGGCGACCTTTTGCTTGTGGTTTAAATGTTGAACCGGTCTCTTCAAAACGCTTTACCCATATTTTAATTAAATTAGCACTCGGAGCTTCACTAATTCGCCGTAGTCCATATTCAGCACAATTTAGTCGCCTAGTAGCAACATATGAACGAGAGTTCTCGTAAAATGCGCGCACCCAAAATGCGCGACGCTTCCCGTCGAAGTGATTCATAGCGACTAAAACTCCATGAGCAGTCCTGACATCGACCGCAAGGAAATTTATGAGGAGCTTTAAAGATATATAAACATCAACGACTTGTGTACATTTATGGGATTTTTAGAATATGGTTTGACTTCTTAAACAATCTGGCAACCTACATAAATTCGATCCTGCCTCCAGATATATGCAAATATCATAAATATTGGGCACATTGTTTTATAATGTAAGGGCAAAGACAACAAAATGCATCACGTTTCAATTTACGAAAAATTAAAATTCCGACCGCAGTTGAAATTATCCCCCCTATTGCTTCCGAATTTTTCAGCACTTTTTTTGATTTACACATTGCTGAAAATAGGGTTGAAATTTGTGAAGTGTGAGTACCATTTTTGTTTCTTGAATAAAATTTAAATATTTTAGTAGGAGATAGTGAGGAAAACAATACAAACTGAACAGTTCTATGAATATTAAATTTTTGTGATAAATATGGGGAAACTAATATTTTTGATGAATTTCGATTTTACTCATTTCGTGTCAATCTATTCGATGGGTAGAGCTAACATACAGCAAGACCGTTCAAAACTACTCTAGCTTAAAACTATAATTATGCAAAATTATTCCATTTGTTGCAAGTATCGGGAATATAAAAAAAATATAATATTTACATCTCGGTCTAACGCAATGGCACATTTTGCGTCTTACATTCCCCATTTTATTCCCAATCGTATTCATGATTTTCTGCCAGCACTTTTAGGTATAATTCAAGTATCATATACATATAGATTATACCAAAATTATATTTTTACTTGCTGTTGAGGGTAAAATTGACTTGCTTACAGACTTAAAACATTAAATTACAGATTTTGACCAATTTTGCTCTTTGTAAACATGCATATTTACCAGCACAGTCTGCGGTTCCAAATGGTAATGTTCGAATTTTTGATGTGCTACACATGGTTACCTCAAAGTATCATTACATTTGACATATTGAATATTAAAATAGGAAAGGAAAGATCCTCTTCGGTAGAGTAGACACGAAAAAATAATTTCACATTGAAAATCTTCTTATTCTATTACAAATATGAAAAATAATTGATCTCCAAAATTATTTAGCGGTCATCAAAAAAGGATCTAAATTGGCTTAGTTGAAGAAATCGTGGATAACCACTATTCCTCAATGTTCACTATTGGGAATTCTTTTGGTGTTTTATTCACAGAAATCAAGCATAACGGACCAGACGAATTCGTTCAAGGACGTTTTTTCCTTCTTTCTGTATGAAATTTATTTAAAAGTGAGTCGTCCAACAACGTCTACACTTATTATTATTTATTCCTTTATGAGAGGATTATTTGTTAAAGGAAAGACCGTTTCTTCCGCTTGAAAAAGTGTTTAATCTTTATTTGTTGTAGAAAACATTTAGAGTTCCGTTATCACAACTGCGATTTCGGAGTCATAAGTTTGAGTGATATATGCTCAACAACAAAATTAGCAACAATGCAATGCTGTAACAAATGAGAGTCATGCAAATGAGAGTGTTTTTAGTTCACTCAATTAATATATAGGTATAAGAATACCCTTAAAAAACAAAGTTAGTTAATTACTAAAACAAACAAAATTAACATAAATTGAATTCATTTAGAAATTAATAAAATTGATGAATGATTGAAGAAGTTTAATAAAATGTTAACGTATGATATTTAGAACATATAAGTAAATTAATCCATGACCGCTAGACAGTTCAGTTTCTGATTCACCATACCTCGAAAATTATTTTCTTCCTTTGAACTCGAATTAATAAAAGACATAGAGCGACGCACGTCTCCAAAAATGTAGTTCCTCTATACAACCTTTGGTAGTGAAAAAATAGCTGCAATTTTGGAATGGTATTTGGGTTCGTTGCACACTCGTTAAATGCCAAACGGGAAGTTGTTGAGCTATTGCTTGCGAATAGGTCTTATAAGGAACCAAACAGTCAATTTAATTTAATCAGTGTTCTGATAGAGTCATCATTCCCCGTGATATACGGAGCAAAATCCTGATATATGACAAATGAAATATTTCTGTAAGTTTCAGACAGACATGCTTACATCCACCAACAAAGTGAAAAAGGGAACATTATCTTTAGTGACAAAGTAACAACATGTGCCGGTTATTTATTTCCAGCAAAAGTGCTTCCAGATTGCTTCCAATAACCTAAATAAATACAACTTAAAAGTAACGATAACAAAAAACAACTTTTTTCTAAGTTGTATTGTGGCGCATATCTGTGCAAATTTTATATCGTAAATGTCAATAGTTTTTCAATTAGGCTTGGTTTTGTACGAGTCAAAAAGTTTCATCAGCAATTTAATTTTTCGAATAAGACCGCCATATTCACATTTGTGAAGAGACGGGCAATTGAATAAATAGCATGCCTAAGGCGAAGCAAGACCAAATCCGCTCTAAAGCTCAGGTTATGCTGGCAGTTCTCTTCGATTATCATGCCATCGAGTCAATCTATCAACAAGGAATATTATTTGTGTTATGAACCTATAGCATAAAGCTATACGCACAAACAAGCCAGAATTATGCGCCGCCTCACACTGCTCTGGAACTTCGTGACAACAACTACGGGGTGTAGTCAAAAATAGCAGCTATTTTCAAATTTCGTGAGTTACGTATGTTCGATTTTCACATTTTTTTCTGTTATGTAGGTACACATGTTTGTTATATATGTTGACAATATTAGCCATTTTGGATTGTCAGTTTGTTTTTGACAGATAAAAAGGTTAGTCGTGTTTTGGTGTGCTCTTCGATTTTTTACTATTCGAAAAAATGGATCAAAGAAACTGTATTAAGTTTTGTGTAAAAAATCAAATTGAATGTGCAAGGACATTTGAAATGTTGACTATAGCGTTTGGCGAGTCTACTATGAGCAGAACACAAGTTAAATTGTGGTATAACCGGTTTAAGGAAGGCCGAGAATGACGATGCTCGTCCTGGTCGCACGAGCACGTCAACAACCAATGAAAACATTAAAGCAGTGAAGAAAATGATTTTGTATAATCGTCGAATCACTATTAGAGAGCTTGCTGATGATGTTGGCATATCGTTCGGCTCATGCCAAGCAATTTTTACGGATGTTTTAGGCATGAAACGTGCGGCAGCGAAGATTGTTCCAAAATTACTAAATTTTGAGCAAAAACAACGTCGCATGGACATCGCTCAGGAGCTGTTGAACGTCGTCAACGACGATCCAGATTTCCTCAAAAAGGTCATAACTGGTGACGGATAATGTGTGTATGGCTGTGACATTAAAACCAAAGCCTAATCATCCCAATGGAAGCGTCCAGAAGACCAAGACCGAAAAAAGCATGTCAAGTTCGGTCAAATGTGAAGGTTTTGCTCACTGTTTTCTTCGATTGCAATAGAGTGGTGCATCATGAATTCTTGCCACAAGGTCGTACGGTCAATAAGGAGTACTACCTTGAAGTTATGCCCCGTTTGTGCGAAGCAATTCGTCAGAAACGCACAGAATTGTGGAAAAACCAATCATGGATTTTGCACCATCATAACGCACATCGATGCTTGTGCGTGAGTTTTTGGCCAAAAACAAACCCGCAATCATGCCTCAACCACCGTATTCACCGGACTTGGCTCCCGCTGACTTTTTCCTCTTCCCAAAACTGAAGGCACCGATGAAAGGAAAGCGTTTTGCTACGATTGAGGAGATACAAGAAAAATCGAAACAGGAGCTGTTGGAGATACCAAAAAGCGCATTTCAGAAGTATTTCGAGGATTGGAAAAAAACGCTACACTTATTATATCTGAGGGGGATTACTTTGAAGGGGACAAGATAGTTATTGATGAATACCTATAAAATACTTTTTGAAAAAAATTAAAAATAACGGTTATTTTTTATCAAACTTCGTAAAATTGCTCCAAAGCCAACGCATTTTCTTGATTTAGGACCGCGAGACTTCGCACTGTTTCCCAAAGCAAAAGACAGGTCATTGAAATCATCATTGAAAGTCTAATAAATGAGTATCGATTGGAAACTGTTGAAATTTATTATCGAAATTCGTGCTCTGTGACAAATGTGCATCGTTTGATACCACCATTTTATGGTCGTCATAATCGACCTGCTGAATCAACAATTCGTGTTGATATCTCCAAATTTCGCATCAAATTTACTTTGTTGGAAATAAAACCATCGCATGCGTAGAGTGCGTACCGAAGAAAATATTGCGACCGCCGTAGCGATCGTGAAATGTCAATTCGTCGCCGTTCTCTTGTGTGTGTTACTCAACCCCAAGGAATTTTTTTTGTCCCAATTGGCTGAGATGAACTTGGTTGACATGTGGTTTCATCAGGACGGTGCAACATGCCATACTGCTCGTGAAACAATGGATATTTTGAGAGATGAATTTGGTGAGCAGCTTATCTCTCGATTTGGCCCCGTGAGTTGGCCAAGATCTTGCGAATTAACGCCTCTTAATTATTTCTTGTGGGGTTATGTCAAGTCGTTAGTCTATGGGGACAAGCCGAACTCTACTGAAGCCTTACAGGCGTTATTCGTGGAATACAGGCCGAAATGCTCGAAAAACTGACAAAAAATTGTACCATCCGAATTTCCGATCCGAACATTTTGAGACGGAGCCTCGGAGAACATTTACATGAAATTATCTTTAAAAATTAAATGAATTTATCGATTGTAATAAAAAATTTTAATATCTGATACAAATTGTAGTGTTTCGTTCGATTTAAAAAAAAAACTACGATTTAAAAATCGCACAACAAGTACCCACAGCATAGCTCCTTCTAGACAATTTGTCTACTTTATCATTACCTGCCACATTACTGCGAACAAGAAATCAGCGTAATATGACATGGAGTGAGATGGCCTACTCATGATGACCTTCCTTACGACAGTAGTGTACACCCATTCTTTCTTTAGTCTTTTTACACGATTTTAAAATAGCAGGGTTCGCCAATATATATTTTTTATTCCATTCCAAAAAAAAAGAAAAATTTAATTTTGACAATGTATGATGGTCGACTTCATCATGGTTTGCTTACTTTGCATTCTGCAGTTACAGAAAATACCCGAATTTTATAATCATTTTATTTCGTTTTACCTTAACTTGAGCATAGTACTTCGTTCTTCAGCAGAATTGTATTTTGTATAAAAGTGTTCAGTTCAGTTCATGGGATGCAATAAATAATTTCAATGAAGTTCTAAAAGTTGATGGTAAAATTAAGTTTTTTCCAGTATAATTTGTGGCGATGATAATATTTTACTACTTCAAGGTAATCTCAATAATTAAGTTTCGTGTAGCAAAATATCAAGAATTATATAAGCAACTTGAGAAACCAAAAAATACCATCTGTATGTAATTATTCAGTATTAATCTTTTTTTTTTTTGGAAAATATTTAGAGATTTTTCATATCACACGACGTTATAAAATTGTGAAACATATCTTAAGATTTACCACAAGTCGCGTGTATTTTTTACACGATTTTATTTTGGGCTTCCTAAATTTTCGACTATTGCAAGTTCCGATGTTTCTATTACTGTTAGCAGTTCACGACAAAGTGAAATTTCAAAAAATTTTCAAATTATAACAGAGTTTAAGGTTCAAAAGAAATCACTGAATGCTTCACTTCCTTTAAAATTATTTTATTTATTTATTTGCCAAGTGGATGACCGGTGATGTGGTAAGTTATAAATATTATGATTCAAACACATTAAATACCAGGTAACCAGAAACATGTTCACAGTTTTAAATACAATAGGTTTGCCAACTAAAATTTTATGAACTAAGCGAAGTATTTAAGAATTCGTATGAGGTTTCTTCATATCTTTAATATTAGTACATTCGATTTACTTGAAGCCCTTCCTAAATGTTTTTATTATTTGAAAATATATAAATAGATATTGACTTACCTCAACTTTTTGCAGAACTTTGTCCAAACCAGTTATTGTCAGATCCTGTTCTTTAACATCGTCGGATACAAAAGCTTCTGGTATTACTTTGATACCGGGCACGAATTTCAATGATATATTGTCGGCCAAACCACTGGGTAGAGATACCTAATAAATAGAAAGGACATTTGTAATTGTGGAGTAACAATTGTTTCAAGAAACCTCACCTCCAGATCAAAATGAACATCGTTTGTTTTGACTATACTCAAAATCTCATTGAAGGTTGTCTGTAAATGAATTTGGCATGCATATCGTCCCGTTTCCGCCTCAAATACCGATGAAACTTTGTAGTGTTTCAAAATTTGCTGACCCAATGTCTGCTTGGTTTTCAGGATACACGTAAACAACTTCACAGGAATTTTCTCCAATACACTCGAACATTTCGAAATATTTCTAGCCATCTTGCGTTATAATAGAACAGAAGCAGTGATCAAAGTTAAGTTGGTACAAAACACAACATTAAATGAATTTACGGTCGATTTAAGAAATTGCAATGAAATATCATCATCTTTTATTGCAGTCATTAAATCATCCGTAAATGTCATAAATGAAACTGAATAGTATTGAAACCCGCAAAAATCCAACAAAGAGAAAGTAGTTGAAAATCTTACCAAATTTGTAAATTTATCAACCTGCAAGTGGTTGCGTACAACGAAGTGTCCTCGATATAATGTGCCACTAAATATATCATATGATTTTTCGAATTGTATCTAAAATGAAAATGAAGAAAAAAGAGTAAAAATGAATAAGAATAAGTTTATAAAGTTGCTGTTTCTTGCATCCGAAGCACAAACATTGGCACAGCAAGAAAGTATCCCACCACAATGGGCAATAAACCTGTTCTGACTCAGTATAACAATTCATGTGCTTTAAGCTATTAACTTTTTCCAAAAATACCGTTACAGTGTCCTAATTTTTATAAACATGGAAAATTTGCGAGCGTTTGACCAATACGCAGATATTTTGTCAGTTTTTTCATTCCAATAAGCCTAATATTGACTTTGGCCAAGCGTGTACCCTGATTGCAGCATTCCCCTACGATAACATAACATATAACGTAATAAAAAGCGATTAACATAACAGGGAAGGAAAAAACTTCAGTTGAAATTGAATACAAATAAAAGCGATGAGAGAAAAATGAAAGAGAATGTTGAGAATGCAATAGTCAAACTTTTTTGCCCACAATATGGAAAATTCATGAAGGTGCATACAGGAGCGGCAACCAAATAAGTCTGCGTCAGATACTATAAATTCGCATTACTGCATATACTCGTAAAACTATTTTTTATAATTTGGTACACAATTATCAACATTGTTCAATAGTTACTCGATTGTGTTTTTATGAGTTATTCATGTCATTAAATCGTTAAGTGCCGGGTGAATGCCACAATTTATGTACTTCAAAATTAGTGCCGTACGTCAATTTGGGGGAGCTGCTTGAAATATTCGCATTTATTTTCCTTGTATAGATAGATGAAATAGCCGACAGGACGCTCCAGATATAACTAGGACTTCACAGTAGACGCTTAAATTGGGGAAAAATTACACTTTTTATTTAATTGAGAAAATTGTGATATAATCGTTTAAAGCCACAAAAAGAGAACACATGTGTAGGTTAGCCCCTATAACTTGGGAGGTAAGCTCGTAAGTCCTCCTGTCTTTTCCCAGGTTCTTCTCGAGTAAAATACTTAAAGAAAATAATTTTTTTCTGGAAGACATATTACTAACCATAAACAATTAATTACTACAAAATTTCTTCCATGTGAAAGTAAAACATCTAAATAAAAAAAATTTAAAAAAAATCCACAAATTTTAATTATTATTTTTTTTTTGTGGAAAAGGTATCATTACTTTTAAACGATTATGGTATTATTTTATTATTTAGTATTCAGAAAATGTTCCATTGCCCACTACAACTCGTTGTAAATACAGGGTAAGTCACCGATTGTGCTAACAATAAGAAATTCAAGAAACTTTTTTCAACCAATGTATTTTATTTATTTATTTTTTTTTTTTTGTTTTTATTGTACAGAAAATTAAATTTTATGTGTAATAAAATGGTTTTGCAAATGATAGACCGTAAATGACCTCCACGCTCATTCACGCATATGCGACACGTGATCAGAAAACTATTCATTGCGGCCTGAAGTCGGGATCGCCTCAATTACATATTGTTCTATGGGCTGCTTCATTCGGTTTTATTTTATTTACCTTAAAAGGGCCGCATATCGCAATGTTTTGTGTCGAAATTAAAAGTATAGGTTTGGAATAAATGTGCCACAGCCTGGGAAACTATTTAAGTACTGCATGAATCATTTCTTGACAATTTAGTTTCCAGTTTTAGTTATCAGAATTGGTCAACTAGATCGAGCGATTTAACCATTTTCTAAATTTTCCATTTAATTTGTAAAATTTGAAACTTACAAGCCACAAGTTCCAACGACTTAAAGGACCATAAATTGAGCGTCGTGTAGGTAAATCAGCCACATTTATTCGGAAAAGTATATAAAATGTATAAAATGTTTATATAAGTATAGAAATATTTCTATAGCGCATTTACGTCAATTAGTTAGATTATGAAGGAGAAATGAATTTTGATTTTTGATTGACATAATTACCGTTGCTGTTAGCGGGATATTGTTTTTTTTTATTAAATTAAAATTTGGCAATTTATCCTCAGAATTTATAAACTTAAAAAGCTCCGATAAAGTTCTGCATATTACTTCTATTAATTTTTATTCAACTACAAGCTTTTAATTTTTATTTATTTTAATCTTATTTTATTGTATTTCATTCATTTTCAACATCCATCCATCCATTCAATTGTGAACTACGTCGGCTGTTTTGACCTCTCGGACCTACTTGCTCATTTCGAGGAATTCGGCATAAAAAGTGGAAGCCCTCCAAAAAGAATTACATTGTCATCACTTCTGAGTATGCAATCCATGCATATTTGCTGTTTCCAATGAATAACTTACAAATTACTTTCAAAACTACGGCAATGAAGTACTTGAAAACACATTAATTCGATTCCCATTTATAACTCTTAACAATTAAAGCAAAACATCTGAAAATGGAATACTCCAAAATCCATTTCTTAGAGGACATAATAAGCTCCGAAAACACAACTTTTGATAGTCAGCTTAAAGAAGCTCCATTTAAAGTTTCTGCGAAAACATTTGTTTATCCTCCGTTAGGTGTTGACCGATTTATTAAGTTTATTATTCTATTTATAAAAACTATAAATATTCAAAGGTCCAATAAAACATACTCGTATACATTTCTTATCGCGATAAAAATCTATGTCGTTCATGTCCTTCCATAACATTGTGGTCTGTATTTTTAATGGTAGTGGGTGTATAAGCTTCGATCCTACGGAATATTAGGTGCTTTTCCAGTTCAGTGCCTGCCTACTGACTTTTTACGAAACATTCGGGCAGATTTGGTAAACAAAAACAACCCGTAAGGATAATTTTTCGAAATTTTAGTACAATTATTTATATTGAGGAAATGCTTTTCAATTGAACGCTTTTCTGACCACATAATCTGAAGAAACATTTTGTGGAACAAAAACAGATTCTTTTAAATAATGAAAAATTGCAATCAAAGATTTGAATATGTAGAGAAGATGCATCATAAAATAGTGCTTCTCTCCTATGACAACCATTTGTGATGAACGTTTGTTTCCTTGGGTGCATTTATTTTGCTGGGAAGCTTTCGTTTAGGGAAAAGAAATTTTCTGGGAAAACTTTTATCTACATCAAACGTAATTTATATTGTCTTTATTTCAATCTAGAGCCTAATTTCGTTCAGGCACTTCAATAGGCGACTGACCTATGGATGCATTCCAATTGCCTCGTCTGTGCATGAATACGCTAAATGCTCCAGGGCCTATTGTGTAGTGTGTGCGTGTGTGTGTGTGTGTGTGTGTGTGTGTGAGTGTGGGAGCAAAATAAAAGGTATTACTTACCACATCGGCATCACGAACTTCGACATCATATTTTATGAAATTGCCGCTTGCCTTATCGCCATTGGTAACGAGCACTTTTTCGCCCAATTTATAACGATTTCCAAGTACTCTGCCAACTCCTGCAATAAAATGAAAGCGTTTCGAGCACAAGTACCCAAAACCGAAAGAATAGTTTAGTTTGCAAGTGCAACAACAACATTTAAATTAAAAAATAGTACAAAGTGATGTTTGCATGGCCCGACTACTTGACTGGCTGATCCAGCTCCACGAAACCGATTATGTTTGCAAGTTACTCCTCATTGACGATAACAAGGATACGATTGTACACATATACATATATATAGGTGAATGCATTTGTTGCATGGTTTTGAACAAGTTACGGCTCTAGGGTCGGGCTGCTGGGGCAGCTGATACTGCTTTGACTGGGTATTGAGTGAAAGAATGCTTTTTAATATTTGCCATTAGTTAACATTGGATTTCTGCTGCATTTTTTATACATCATCATTCCTATGAAGCTAATGCCTAAGTACTGGATGCCGGATTGGTGTCCGGAAAAAGAGAGGGGGAAAGTTGCTTCCCATCGAATGGATTCAGCGGAAACGAATACAAATGTGAAACGAGCAACAACAATAAATTATGGAAATGAATATAGTAAATGTACGTGTACAACATTATGGTTGATGGGCCCCAAGGACGACAGGCGAGGACGTACTCTGATGATATTGCAAAATGATGATCATGATGGTGATGGTGAGGTCGACGTTAATGTTGATGGAAGTGTGGAACTTCCACTTGTATGCGCAAGTACATCGAATATGTTGATAAGAACAACTTAACAACGGTACCGGGCGGTGAAGATGAAAAAAGTATTAAATGAAAAAGTTTGCAACATTTTTTTCTTTCTGCTGAATTAATAAGTACTTGTTGGCCACCACTGATTCCGGAGAGATGAAAAATAGAGTTGCTGCAACTTGAATGAATGGATGAACTGCTAACACAATGAATTCTCATGTACGATGCAGACGAGCAGGCAGTGGTGTTGTTATAAAGTTACAACATCCTTTGGATACAAAATGCAATTTTAAAAGTAGCAACGAGTACAATGTGCTAACAGCGTGCTATATATCCTCGTACATGTATGTAAATTAAACAAACAACAACCCCAGCACATTCTTATAGCAATTATCAAAAATATGGGTTTATTCAATAGTTTTACATCGCAATGTAAAAGAAAATTTACTAGGTGAGTGGCTTTTTAACAACAGCTTGGAGTAATAATAACTAAACTGAAATTAGGAGTAATGCTAAACGTACATAGAGAGATATTATCTAATAATATGCGAAGAAAATATAAGCAAAATAGCCAAGCCTGCTTAGCCGCATATATGGAACTATGTATGCTCGCACTATATTATCAAAATATTCAACTTAAGTAATAAAATATGATGTAATCACAAAAAAACATAAGAAAAGAAAAAATTGTTTTGTAAGTGTGGTCTAAGCGTACCGAATTATCCTCGTGTTGGACGTACTCATTTAAAAGAACAGTAAAATTTTTTATGACCACTTGTTAGGTAGGTTCCGTCGTGAAGGCTGTCATTTCTCAACGGACATGTTCTTTCAAATGCGCCATGGAAGTCAGTTTATTAGCGTAAATTTCAGATTTGAGATAACCCCACAGAAAACGTCCATAGTCATATAGTTTTCTGATCGCTTGAATCAGTATTATTTGAAAGCGCGTCAAAGACGGACACTAGTAGAACAGAGAAAATACACCATATTTTATAGTCGTTCTTCGATAAAGGCGAAAACGCTAGCCAGGCGTATGAAATGTGAATAGTTAATAGCCCAATCATGCTAAATTTCAGCGATTTATTTCTATTCAGTAGGTTTGATGTCAAAGATGCACTATGCTCTCGAAAACCAATTGTCGAAAATTTGACAAAATAAAACAAATAGTCAAGTCCGACAATCATATAACCAATATATCGATTGCCCAAGAGCTAAAATTTGCACAAAAAACGTTTGGAACCTCGAATTTGAACAAAGTTGGGTGCAAAAGTAGCCCAATGTACTACGAGTGCCATACGAGATTGCATTTGAAAATCATTGCTTAATTGCAATAAAACCCAATCCATTTCTGAAGCTGATGGTGGGTGGTAGTGGGTTACAGATCGGGTTAAGCCACAAACAGTGGCAAAAGCTAGGATTAATGGCCAGGAAGGTTTTGATGTACGTTTGCTGGAACTGGCGGGAAACCATGTTGTTCCGTTTGGCTAAACGCCTAACTCCAACCTGGATCATCTGAAAGAAGCAATCGCCTTTGAGCGAGCACATTTGCCCAATAGAGGGCCCTTTTGAGCACATTTTTTTATTACATTCTCACACATTTCACGCGATATTTCATTAATTTCATCACGAATATTTTGTTTGAGTTGCTCATTCTCCATATAGCCCGAACATAGTCTCAAGTGATTGCCACCTATTCCTGGCGAATGGTTTTGCCGGTGAAAAAAATTGCCTCGAGAGAAGTTTTTGAATCTCGACAAATTTCATTGAATTCGGTACAGATGCTTTAAAAATATGAAGCTAATGATATAACGGTTTATCAGACATTTGCATGGGTAGTACCAGAATGACCGTGGCTACTCGATCGATTTGTCAAATTTTCCAGAGAATTCTAAGTCATCAATCAAGGGGTAAAAATCAAGACTGTTTCGGTTAATTTGCCAGAAGGAGAATGACAATGCGCTTCGTTTTCTTTCTGAGATTGTTAACGTCCACCACAATTGACTAAATTTTAATGCAATTAAACGCAAGATATGAACCAAACACTGCAAAGGATAAAATAGGTGGTTTATTTTGGATGTACCAGAAGGGACTTGGTTAATCAGTTGCTTTTTTCGAATTATATCAAACTATAAAACTATCTACTACTATTTTTAGACTTAATGAACGGGATCTACTGTTTAACGACGATTCCGAACGACTGTTTGAGAAGCATTTAGCAGACATAAATGTGATCAGCACATAAATGTGACAGCCGTACAAAGAAGTATGGATGGCTACATCAGGATTCAACCCCACGATTATGCCGACATTAGTCGCATATACTATAATCATCATTTAAGATCCGTCTTAAACATGTCGATTTTAAAATATAAATGTTTGCCAGTAACATACAATGAAAAGCAAATTATTTCAAAACAAAAATCTGCAATGTATGAACGAAAGCATTTCTTACCGATTTAGTCTTAGATATCTACAGAATTTGATTGTAAAAATATACAACATTTTTTAGGCTTATTTACGTTCCTTTTGATAAAATATCTTGCAGACAAGGACAAGAAATTTATTTTTATCAATGCCTATTAATTATCTGAAATAACCTTAATTTAAATAGGTCTGATTGCAAAAAAAAACTGTTGTTTTTCAAACAACTTGTAATCTGTCCATTATTCCCGTAGTTTACCCCATGAAAATGTTCATAGAGAAGAAATGCAAGACGCAAATTTCAAAAAGCAACACAAAAAGTGCAAGATGGCTGTATAACCCTCCATGTTGATACTTAGTTTTAAATTTAATAATAAATTAATTTTGAATTTTACAAATGAAATAAGTTACTGAAAACATGACGTCAAATATTATAAAAATTAACGCTTTAAATTAAGTAATATTGCAAACTAATGTATCTTGAGGTGGCTCAAGCTCAAGAAAATATTGAAAAAGAAAAATAGAAAATACAATATTACGAGCATAGTTGCTGATTCAAAATCAGCCACATTTACAGCACAACTCGCACGGTGAGCATCTTCATCTCTACAAATAAACATATTGAATTAAACTCTAATCCATTTTTTTCTGTTTTTTATATATATATTAAATCTTAAATTTGATTGTATCATTTCTCAACTCGCAGAAATTATGCGAATATTTTAAAAGCACCAGTCCTTTAACCTAGAACTTGCTGTCCGGCACGTAAGAATTGGCCCCTAATTAATTAACTGTAAATCAACCCCATATACAGTCGTCCACTATCCCTCAACTAAGTCAGTTGCATCACAACAACAACGCCAGAGATTAATCTTTTAATCAAAAACAATACAATGCCTTTTATAATTTTCCTTGTTTCGTTCAATAAATCCCACCATTGCGTACGCATTTGTAGTTATATTTTCAATATGTCTGGCTGTTGACACCTAAATTAGAATTGAATACGGTATTCAGTTGGTTACCCTCAAGAACTCTATCCAATGGATTGTTGTACACAACTGGATCTCAGCTTTGAGTATAAGATTTCTACTATTACGTTCTTAAGGTAATGCTAATAAAGATCTCCGGTTCAAACCGGAATAATGTCTACACAAAACATCCAGATACAACATTAAGTCATCAGCAAAATTACGATTTATAAAGCTGCAAATAATAAATAATAAAATAATATTAGACGTAAATGAGTTACTAGGCAAATTGAGAAAATATATTGGGTTGTTCAGAAAGTTCGTTCGGTTTTTAAAGGAAATTTATTTACAAATTTATATACAAGAAAACAATTATTTTCATTTATTATATAATCTCCCCCTTTTTTAATAATTTCTTCTAATCTCTTTGGGAGCTTTTTAATTCCTTCCTCATAAAACTCGCGTGGTTTTTCTGAAAAAAAAGCGTTCAATTCCATTTTTCGCTTCCAAATCAAATCCTTCAATTCAAATCCTTCTAGTTGTTGCTCAGACTGCGAAATAGTTGATAGTTTAACAGTTTCTGACGGGTCCGCGAGGCAGTGTGCTCTTTTATGACCCCGTGATTGAGACTGATTTTTTGATTATTTTAGCAATTTCCCAAACTGCTGCACGGGGATTAACAATAATTGAATCTGTCACCTCCCCGGAAACAATTTATTTTGGTCGACCTGATCTGGGAGCGTTCGTTACGGAGAAGTCGCCCGCAGAAAATCGTTTAAACCATTTCTGGCAAATTCCTTCATTTGGTCCGTTCTCTTCATAAACACACTTTATTTTTCCACTTTTAAAACTTTTATTTTAAACGCTATAACTAACCACTCACGACTAGAACGAGAAGGGGTGGGAGAAAGTTAAGAAAGTGTTTGAAGGAACTCTACGTCATGAGAAGTGATGTATGGTGAACTAACGAATTAACCGAACGAACTTTCCGAACAACCTGATAGTAGCAAGAAACCATTTTAAATAAAAGATTCCTATCAATTAAAAACGTTTTTAAAAATTCCAAACACTTCTTAAATATTTTTTTTTTTTCGTAAATGAGATCGATTTACGTTTCATTTTCTATCAAGTTTATAATTTTGTTTGAAAAATGCTAACGTTTTATTTTAAGAAGTCTACCAAATATTTTAGACAGTGCGCTCTGTTTTACAATGAGCTCAAAGTTAAAGAAATTTTTTTGTCACTCAACATAAACATTGAGACCAAATAGTAATTCTTCTAAATGTCAAAAAATTCACCTTATTTCAAACAACCAATAAATAGAGTTTTAACAGGGCTTACTAACTAGTAAATGTAGTATTAGTTGAAACTGAATCATCAAATATGCAAGGATTATCTTTTAGGCCTAGAATTGAAGAGTTGGAGCCCTCGTCAGAGATTTTTACATTTAATCTAGAGAGAATAGGTAGAATTGAGTGACCGACGAAATTGTTAGATAATTGAAAATGAAACGCAAATAAATTGCATGATTCCACTCTGGTTTTCGAAAATATCTTATTGCAAAACATGCTTGAAGATAATGTACAGGGTTGCCCATATTCGACGGACCCATGTTTTTTAAAAAAAAATCAAAGAAAAAAATAAAAATTTGGTGGTTGGCAATCTTATTCATTTAATTTGTTCCAAGTAGATTTGTTTAC
>JAHXMU010026435.1:2975223-3060979 GCA_019455685.1 Philornis downsi
AGTTATGGCGTTGCCAGATGGGTCCGTCGAATATGGGCAACCCTGTACATTTTTTCTTTTAACTTATACGAAGTACCAAAATGAAGCGGATTCGACTCGAGGAATAATGCAAACAGTTTAACAGTGCAAACGCTGAACCGAGGTGGGTGGTCTCTACCAAGGGTATCATAACCGAAATAGTAACAATTTTATCAGATATAAACTTCAATACTCTACTTCACTCACTGTGTATGGGCACTGCTACACATTCGATATATATTGTGGTATTTGGATCGCGATCCATTTTAATGGATCGCGAGCGTATGCTACATGTTCAATATTTATCGCGTCAGTATTTACGTTTTTTTTTTTTTTTTTTTTTTGTGCAGTGCAGATCGGTTATTAAAAAAATGTCGCGAGAAAACCAAAAAAAAAATCATGTTTAGCTATTTTACTTGCTTTTTCATTGAAGAGAAAAGTGGAAAGAAAATGTTGGAGCAAAAAGTGGTTGCAGGATCGGAAAAATACACACACTTATTTCACTTCTTATTAACGTACCGCGATCTAATATCATGAAAATGCTACACGTTCAATATTTATCACGCGATCCGCGATCTGGATTCCATAATTTAGGCCATTCCGCGATATGGATCGTGATCCATCAATACCGCATGCTACACGTTCAATAAATATCGCGATATTGGATCGCGTTCAATATATTTTGAACACGTAGCAGTGCCCTATGAGAATGTGGAGGCCTAATATTCGGTTACAAAATAATTATTATTTGCAGTACAATCACTTTGGATGTTAAGAAAAAAAAAAAAAAAAACAATCTACCAATTTCAAAAGATAAAGGTCGATTCTTCTGTGAGCACTTGCCCAAGCGGATGAAGCAATCTTGTGAATTTTCGAGTAAAAAATACTTCAAGTATTCGGGTCACTTCGTATTTCAATTTCTTTTGAACGACAAAGGTGGAAAACCAAAATGTAAGTTCAGTACAACTCGTGAATGAGACATGGAACAGTTTCTCACATTTAGTGAGCTTATACTCAATCAATGGGACATGTAGTTTAACTACGATTCCGAACGTCACTGTTTGAGAAGCATATTGCTACTCTAGGTGGCTGTATGCGGGATTGAACCTGCGATCTTTCGAAAGATAATCGCGTGTAGTCACCATCATGCCACGGTCGATCACTATAAATACGTAGCCTAATAATTTAATAGAAGAATTACACGGTCCAAAGTGTAATCACCGCTATGATAAATAAAATTTCATTCGGAATGTGCTTACTTTGCTCCTCGTGCGGGGAGAACTATTTTCACGATAGAGACAAACAAAGAATGCTTCAAGCCACAATCATCTATCAGACTATACTTGATTCCTGTGTTTGCTAACGATAGCGATGTCGTCGATCAAATTCCGTGACGTCACTTGCTTTTAAGAAAATTTAAAAAAAAAAAATTTCCTATCAAGCTCAAATTCAGAACTTAATTGTAAACGGTCATTTAGCGTGTTGTGATGTGCCCAAAGGAAAATGTTAAATGTTGTATTTAGCAGCAGATCTAACAAACAAAAAGATCTAAATAATTTCAATTACTTGACAAAACTTGAATGGCACGATCAGGCGTCCAAAAACGACAGCAGCAGTGCAAGCAAACAGGACTCATGTTCCATTGACAGCTATGCTGGCATAACTATTTTGCATATGAACGCAATTTGAATACGAGTCACTCTGCAACAACTCCAAGTTTGTTTGTAACAGAGATAGAGATAACACATAAAGCCAACATTTCAAGGCGCAAGCAAACGTTAAGGCGCGCGCCAGAGCGTGCGAAATTCAAATTTTTCATCACAACTCCGAGCTCATAGACTGCAGTGACCTGGATTATTATTCATTGTTTTTATCTGTAATCACTGGCGAAACCAGTGAGCAATTTAATCCATACATTTCTATGTTCATATCTTCTATCGCGTTGCACTAAATTTAAACAATCAAACTAATAGTTGACTGAGGTAGGTTCTACGAATTAGACATTGTCACGCCCTCTCTGGTACATTCCATATTAACCGACTGTAGCAACCTACATTTTTTGTACATTATATGAGCGTTATGTTATGCAATTCTATTGTTTTTTAAGAAAAAGTAGTCCCGCCCTTCCGTAATAAATCCATTCGGGTACCTCCCACGATTTAATGAAATTCAAAAAATTTCGTCAATAACTTTCAATGTTATGATTGGTAAATGTGAAAAAAGGACCGGATAAAAACGCCCTTTCTAGTAATTTGTATACCTAATTCAGGGTCGGGCTTTTAAACTTAATTTGGTGAATAACAGTGGTCTTCGCGCATTACAGCCTAGCGATTTACCACACCCCTTTTGGCATTCCGCACTCTTCCGTGTCAGTGGGAATAGGCTTTGCGTGAAGGTATATGTAAGTCACTTCACCTGACTGAAATTTCCTATGATTACGGATTTATTACGAAAAATGTAATTTCTAAATCCGGCGTTTTATACGTTTGGCCCTTCTGATGTGCAGGCATCTGATTATTCTTTATGTATGGCTTCTGGGAATGTAGTGATTTTACTCTGAAACTGGCGTCAATGTTGTTATTGCTGAAAATATTCAGTTCGCATGACTTTAAATTGAATAGCGCGTATTGTGCAACACCGCATTTGTTTGCAAGGGCTATTCAGATGTCGTCGTGTCACATTTTCAATGGCATTTAAAAATGCAATTTTTCAGGCTTGTAAATGTCCAATAAATTTATCGTTAATTTTTTGTGGTCACTTCAACATGTGTCGGTGGTGCAACTTAACATCATCATTCGTTGGGTCGTTTGTAGACTCTGCGCGGCGTTTCCATAAAGAAATATGTGTGTAAACGTATATTTGAATGCGTAAATGTCATTTATAATGAGCAATGAGAGGCAGGCATTCATTCTTTTATTCTATTGTTAATCAGGACACAAATTATGGTGAGTTTTCAACACTCAACACTCGCATGTACATGAGCTGATAGGCTTCAATAGCAAACAAGTAGGTACGGTAAACAGCTCACACATGTCCCTAACGCCCCCGCAGAAATTATGGAAACTGTATATGCACGAAACACGGCCGCATAGTAATTGCTGAGAGAGTTGCATGCGTACTGATAGTACATGACATGCACATGTTTATGTTGTCAATGGCCACAGCTTCCACGAATGTGCAGCGTCTATGTGTTAAAGTAGCTCAGATCTTGCACCTGGGGATTGTCGAATGCAACAAATTATGGTAGGTATCGAATAGGATTATCGCTATAAATAAAGAATAAGGAATCGGCTGGGATAAACGGGAACGATATCGTCATAACATATTATAAAGGATTGTCCATTTAGTCGTTTCATTCATTCATGTCATGTCATTTGAAGTGAAAGACTTGTCACTTGCGAATATGGATCGTTTAACAATCGAAGAACGCGTACAAATAGTTAAAACTTACTACAAAAGTAATGATTCAAACGTGGGCACTTTTCGTGCATTACGGGGTGATTATGGTCATCATAATCGATCTACTGTGCAAGGAATTGACAAGATTATAAAGAAATTTTTCAGTTATCCCACACAACACGACCGACTTTGGCTTTATTGCATGAGAGGTTTCCAGAATACGTAATTTCACGTTTTGGCAACGTTAATTGGCCACCAAGATCATGCGATTTGACGCCGTTAGACTTTTTTTATGGGGATACATCAAAAACCGTATTCACACGAGCATAATCCACAAACGTTAGAGCATATGAAAATCAGTATTCGTCAAGTTATCGCCGAAATACCGCCAGAAATGTGCGGAAAAGTGGTCAAAAACTACCTCAAAACAATCCGCTGCTGCAACCAATCCAGACACGATAATTTAAATGACATTACATTTCGTACATAATGGCAAAGTCCAAGCTTTATAATGAAATAAATGTTTCATCGAAACCACAACTCTATGTGTGTTTTATTTAACTTTACT
Organism: Philornis downsi; assembly: GCA_019455685.1. Taxonomy (NCBI): domain Eukaryota; kingdom Metazoa; phylum Arthropoda; class Insecta; order Diptera; family Muscidae; genus Philornis; species Philornis downsi. The sequence continues at coordinate 2,979,209 of JAHXMU010026435.1, forward strand.
TTTGAAACCGGAAAATGGACAATCCGGTATCTCGAGAAGCGTAGTCGGAGTTGAGTGAAATTCACTTATATATACCTACATCTAACTTCTTTTTGAATTGTGGTGTAAAAGTGTCAGAATAATATATATATATATGTATATATTATACAATATATATAGCGAGTCGCTATCAATGTGTGTGACCTAGTGTTAACCTGATAGAATATAATTCCCCTCCTACTGGCCAAAGGTGACCGCCTGTGAGCGATTGCTTCCTTCAGACGATCCAATTGTTAACAGTGAGATCCGTAGGGAAGTAGCTCATAACAGATGATTCCCTATCAATCCCAACAAACACACAGCAAAACCTTCCTGACCGTCAATACTGGCTTAGCCATAGGGCCATAGTTTGCGCCGGCTAACCGCGATTTGACCACGACGTTTTCGCTTGACATTGCCGTAAGTGACTTACTTTTCATCACAAGTTACCCTTCTCTTGAGAAATGGGTGCACTTTGTTGCGATTCAGCAGCGATTCGCAGGAGAAATTATTTCTTCTAAAGGACCTGAAACTTCTTCTTCAGAAGTAGAATCCATAATTCGCTATTACTTCAACATTCAATAACACAATGCAACTTCGATTCTTTGCGGTGGATGATACGTTCACGAAGTGAATGGAATTTTTTTTCTGACCGGTGAATTAATAATTTGTCAACTTGTTTTTGTTTTACTAAACATTATAAGCAATGTATCGCGGAGAAAGGATTGAACTTCAGAAATTTTATCAATTTTTATGGAAGTAGCAAAAAGGATGAGGCAGTGCAGTCCATTTCAATTCGTAGACCTAAATGTGTGCCTAATCTGATTGAATTTAGTGTAACCGAATGAAATATATGAATCCAATATGCGGCTTGCATCAGTCATTTGAGTGGGAGGTACAAAGGAAGGCAAGGTGCGTGGTTAATTGGTCTATTATTTTGAAATATTATTCTTATTATAAGTATCACAGCACAATGGGCAAAAGTCACCATGAAACAGATTAGAAATTAAAATTTAAAATTGGATGTCACTAAATGTTCAATCTGTTTGTGAGGTACCAGTAAGGGCTGATTAATATGACCCATTTTCTATAGGAAGCTATTGTTCGCAAAATATTTGATAGTGCTTTCAAAAATGTTCATACGGATTTATGAAAGTTTCCCCAAAAGTCATGAAACATTTTCAGTCAAAAGATACTTTAAACACTTTGTTCTAGATATATTTTTTCGTCGTATTAAATGATATTCCTTTAGGTAGAAATTTAAAAAGAATAGAATTATTGGACAACTTCGATATCTGCAGAGATGATTTAACTCACTAGCTGCTTTTTTAAATCAAATCGGAAGGAGGTATTTTAAACATGTTATCCAACTGACGATGACAAAAAAACAAACCCGAAATATTCTGGGAAAAGAATTAAGTATATTTGATATTTTGTACTGTATTCTTATGAATGCTGACTGATAAACTCGTCTCGACGATGTGTTGACGGTTTTATTCATATAGCATGTTTAATTTGTTTGCGAGAGGCATAACTTAGACAAGTGTTTCGCGTGTTCGGCGATTTTCTGCTATCGAAAAAAATGGATCTAAAAAGTTGCATGAAATTTTGTGTAAAAAATGGAATTAAGTACTCAAAAACACTTGAAATGTGGCATACGGTGAGAGTACTCTAAATCCAAAAAAAAAAAGTTACATGTGGTACAAGCTTTTCACAGAAGGACGAGAAGATGTGAATGACGACGCTTGCTCTGGACGCCCCAGAGCGACAGATGAAAATGTTGAGAAAGTGAAGAAGATTGTTATGGAGAATCGTCGATTCACAATTAGAGAAGTTGCTGAGGATGTCGGCATATCGATTGACTCTTTTCGGAAATTTTGGTCATGAAGGGCGTCGCATGAGCATCGCTCAGGAATTGTTGAATGACGTCACCAATTATGCAAATTTGCTTAAAAGGGTCATAACTGCTGACTGACGGAATCATGGGTATACGTATACGGTTATGATATCGAAACCAAAGCCCAATCGTCCCATTGGAAGAGTCCAGGCGAAAGCTGAGACAATTCAAAAGCAAGCATTTAAGTATATCAAATTACCTCTCGAAAAGTGTTTAAAATCTTCGACTTTCAATACCAGTGTTGCGCTGGTAAAGTCCAAAGTTGATGAAGATCTATGGTATATAAGTAAATATAAGTATATTTAAATATAAGTAAATAATATTGAACATTTGTATCTTTGTTCCAAATAGACGTCTAATACTAGACGGATTGTCATGAAATTTTTAGTACTTTTAAGTCGCCTATAAAAGAATCGACCAAAAAAAAGCACGCCAAGTTCGATAAAATATAAAGGTTTTACTCAATGTTTTCTTCGATTACCATGGCGTAGAGCATCAGGAGTTCTTTCCACAAAATCGTACGGTAAATAAGGAGTATTACCTTGAAGTTATGCGCTGTTTGCGTGAAGCAATACGAAAAGAACGCCGGAATCGTGAACAAAAATGCATGGCTTTTGCATTACGATAATGCACCTGCTCACTAGGGTTATGAATGAAAAAAGAGGCGTGGCATCGCCTACAAAAAATAAAGATTTAGATCTCTACATGAGATTTGAATCTTATGTCATCGGCGTGGAAAAGCATGAAAATAAAACGTTTAGGAGCCAAGTCTGTTCACATTGGAAACGACGACAAATAATTGTGACAAGGTTTGTTCAATCTAAGTTCTCTTTTAGCTGGGAAGCTCAATAGCAATGCAGATCTACGGTTATAGGTGGCGATGCATAGTCACTATGGACTTCTTGAACTACTATTTTCTGGGTAAACTTACGGAAATTAAATATCCATCACTTACAGCTGATTTACAAGTACGGCCCAGAAACTAAACTGCACCTATAGTACGGAAGCCAGAAGTGAAAATTTAATCGTCAAACTACACCAACTGTTAACTGTTAAATGATATATCGCCAGTCACAGCCCTACTTCAATCTACTTTTAATTTCATAGTTTTCACTATATTTAAACCAGGGACGGAAAATAATTGTTATTTTTTGTTTCCAGACGAAAAGGTTACGCGAAAATTCCCTTTATCTTTACTAGGGAATTTTTAACCATTATTGTCAGACATATATTATTTTGGTCACCCTAACCAATTCAAATGAGAAATATTTTTTTTTTGGTTATGAATAACTGTTATAGCAACCAAAAAGAATTTTTTTTGGTTAACAATAACCATTATCCAAAGAAATTTTTTTTTGGTTATCGGTTAGTTAAAAATTTTTCCGTTGGTTAAAAATTGTTCCGTATTTTATTCTTTCTCATCTTTAACTATTGAAATAAATGTTTGCCATAATCAAATCATTGCTTTTACTTTAACTTCAGCTTTTTTGCTGTTACAATTTATCATTATGTTTATTACTTACCACCATTATCAAATATTTGCTATTATATTTAATATTACCGGTAAATTTTCATTCTCTGCTCTTTCTCTTTCTCACCTTATTGTACGGCGTAGCTAAGGGGGTCCTGGAGTGGCTAAGCACCCCCTGAATCGTACAATGAATTAATACAATTGACTTCAATATATTTAGAATAGACTTCAATATATATAGAATAGAATTCAATATATAAGAATTGAATTAAAAATAACTTTAAGTTAAAATGTTTTTTATTTATGAAATAAAAGACCGTTTTTTAATTTTGCCAAAGATATTTAAATTGCTTGCCCTACGTACCTCTACCCCTTAGAAAGGCATCCATTACATTAAAAATACCTATGGTCTACCCTTTATGTGGGTAGCGATAACCAAAAAAAAAAATTTCTTTGGATAATGGTTATTGTTAACCAAAACATTCTTTTTGGTTGCTATAACAGTTATTCATAACCAAAAAAAAATATTTCTCATTTTAATTGGTTACGGTGATCAAAATAATATATATCTCACTATAATGATTATTTTTAACCATTATTTAAATTCGTTAATGTTAATGGTTAAATAAGATTTTTTCATCATTTCTCTTATAACTGTTACGGTCCCTGATTTAAACAATAGATTATTTTTGAGAAATGTATCCGAAAATCTAATGCCAGAACTATATAACAGCACTAGGTAAGTAGTATTGAAACATTGCGAAATTGCAAATACTTACCTCCTATGACAACTAAATGTTAGATTCATTGGTGTCTCAGTTAAATTTGCATAACAACTGAACGAACAGTTTTGGTGAATAATTTGGTGTTTGGTATGCAATGCTTTTGCTGGGAAGTTTTGAAACATTTATCGAGGAAACAAAAATAAAATTGCATTTTACATTACAATAACGCGTCAGCTCACAGTGCAGTAAAAATGGGCGAATTCTTGGTACAGTTAGGCATTCAAAATAGTCGTCCACCACCTAATTTTAGTTGCCGCCAAAAACAAAAAATTTGAGAAGAGAGTTCAACAGTAGATGGGCTATGCAATCCATAGGAGAATAGCGAAACTGTGAAAAGACGATTTCGATGATTACTTCAAAAGTACATTGCAATCAATCGCGATTACATGGAAAAAAATACAAACTGCTAAACTGAAATGTACAGATGCCATTTGGATCGTAAAACAAAAAAGACTGCCCTTACATGTGTAGATATGAGAATGAGTTTATGAAATCTCAAAGTTGGTTCGTCGCATGTCAGCGTTATTTTCACTTTTGCAGTGTTATCCATTTGCCAGACCGGCGGTTTTGATAGTGGCTTCAACGGCAAAAAAGCAAGGCTGTCAGCTGTTAAATAACTGTCGTCTGAAGTGTTATATATTTAGTGAAAAGTTTGACATTTTCGAATATGGAACATTTAACAACCGAAGAACGCTTGCAAATAGTTAAAACTTACTACAAAAGTGGTGATTCAAATGAGGGTTGTTTTCAATCGAACAAAATCTTCTTCCATGATGTGGTTACGTCACCAAGCAAAATTGTCACAGAACACAAGTGATTGTGGAAAAGCCATTACATCCGTAAAAAGTGACTGTTTGGTGCGCATTATGGCCTGGGCCGTATTTTTTCGGAAACTACCTCAACAGCATTCAATGCTGCAACCAATCCAGAGACGGTCATTTAAATGACATTGTATTTCGTACACAATGCCAAGATCCAAGCACTATAGTGAAATAAAAGTTTCATCGAAATCATAGCTTTATGTGTGTTTTAACTAACTATACTTGAAAATGAAAGGCTGGTATAGTACCATCTAACTGGGAGTCGAATTAACAATTGGTTCATAATTGAAGTGCACTCTACCCCACATCTACGCAACCATGTCATGCCGATCAACGTTTCAGATCGAATGTGGAAATGTAATAGAAGTTTGGATGCATGAATGTTTTCTTAAATGTAACAAAATTGAGACGACATCTTTTCATTCAAGTACATTGATAATTAAGCGTACATAGCAAACTAATTTCAAATTTTATTGTTGGTTTAAACTTTTGATTGCAATCAGTTAAAAATTATAATGAAAATATCGACCTTTTGTACGTAATTGCAGTGAAATGAAATTAAGAGCGCGGTCAAAATGGAAATTTACAAATGTTCAGGGTACTCTACTTACCTGTGTGACTATCTATGGAAATAATTTGTTCATCTGAACTCATCCAAATGGATGACAATGGCAATGGGGAATCGAAGCAGATAATGTCACCAACAGAGAAAATTGTCTGAGGTAAACATTTCAAGGAAATCACTCACATCACACCAACACCAACAAGAACCAGCAATCAAGCATCAACAAGCGAAACCGTTGACGCCGATTTGGAGCATCCGTATTAGCAGCAGCATCAGTATATTTTATTATCACAGACGTTGGGTTGGTTGGTCGTTGTCGTTCATGTTGGTGAAGTAAAATCAACATGTTGATTGTTCAATTGCATCATGGGGAGGGGAACATTGAAAAATCATCAGACACACACACACACAACCGTCGATAAAACAACATAACAGCAGTACATACGCCATCGTCATCAACACACGAGTATTAGTTGTAGTTGTTACCGCAGGATGCATTTTATTATCACCAGTAGTTTGAACACGATGCATTTGTGTTGTACATGACATTGTGACGACGATTGTCAACATGGCCAGGACGAGAACGAGGACGACGACGACGTTGATGTTGATGATGAAGGCAATGACGATGATGTTAACACCAATGCATACATTTGCCATTCCGGATGAAAATCGAGCGCAAAAATGAAAATAAAAATAAAAATCAAGTTAGTTGACATTACCAAAAACCGAAAATGGATGATAAAAAAAGTAACACAATCGAAAGAAAATTGCACCTAGGTTGACTGTTAAATGCTCGAAAATTGTTGAAATCAGTTATATTGGTCTAAACCAACTCGCGCATACCCATTATTGTCGGTGGTGATTCAATAACTAAAGAGTACCGAGATGTTTTCCCGTTTAAGGTCAACCACAAGGCTAGTCACTAATGAACATAAATAAAGGGTGTCCCAGCAAGAACGCAAGATTTAAATTTGGCGCCATTCGAAGTGTCATGTTTGACATTTGAACAATTGTTATTGTTTGCTAGTAGAAGATATGAGATTAGTAAAAATGGAGCGCTAGACGAATGAACAACGCATACTCATTGCGAAATTGTTTTACCAAAGTGGTGAAAGTTTTGCGGCTATGAAAATGCTGATTTTGCCGATAAAATCATCTTTAATGACGAGGCCCATTTCCGTCTTGATGGCTTCGTCAATAGGCAGAATTGTCGCATTTGGGGTGAGGAAAATCCTTGAGTGATTCAATGCATCCTCAACGTGTGGTGTGGATTTTGGGCTGGAGAACTCATTGGACTTTTTTTTTATGAAAATGAGGCATGTCAAGCGCAAACAATCAATGGTGTTTGGTATCGTGAAATGATAACCAGTTTTTTCGTGCCTAGAATTAAAGAAATGAATGTGGAGGGCATGTGGTTTCAACAAGACGGCACCACATGTCATACAGCCAGAGAAACAATTCAATTGCTGCACCAGTCATTTAAATCTTGCGTTCTTGTTGGGACACCCTTTACTACCAATAAATCTATCTTTAAGTCAACAACTCAGTGTCTAAATTACCCTCGTCAATTCCCTTGTTCCAGCAAACAATTAACCTGGTATTTTTCCCAGCTTTTTCTACTTTTATGAAAAACCATGCAGGCAGCTTTCATATGCCTTCTATGAACTGTAGACTCTATTGCATCAAGTCCGGGTCCTGATGTTTGGATTTAATCGCTGTGTCCCTACCGCACAATTGGTAGTATTGTATATATTAATTGGTGTCATCTTAGGTGTTCAGGTCTCGCCAGTCGGCAAAGTTAGCCACTGAATTTCGTGGCACCTTGATGAATTTCATGCATCACCAGCAAAGTAGTACACTCCACCCTGCTCTAATACCACTAGTAGTAGTTCCATCTCCACCAAGATAACAAGGATAATGGTCCTCAGTGGACATCTTGCCCTGTTTGTGGGAAATATAACATCCCTACAGGGAAATATAACATCACTACAATGCAAGGGATTCAATAACTGGTATCAAATAAGGAAGTGTATAAATCAACGAGCCTGTAGAAAATGCAAAGCTTCATGGTGAACTATTTCATAGGTGCAACACATACTCATATGATAGACCCTATCTCAACAACGCCTACAACTGGGCCTACACGCAGTTCAATGCATGCACCAGTTGTCATAGACTGGAGGAATGAAATGGTTGCGGACCATGATCACTATGCCTAAAACACTCCTACATATATGATCATCGCTAATTTATGGGCCCCCATCCCCACATGGAAATTATGAGCATTTCAATTAACAGTGGATATATATGTGATTGACGATTTCAATACTCATCATTAAGAGATCCAGTTTAATGACGAACATGGCGTCCGCGATGCAAATGGGGCACCGGAGTCTAATCACATCCCTTATCATGATTACCGTTGCTAACGTTATACGTATACTTGCGCTGTCGCCGTATATACTTCCATCCAATTTATCTCGAATAGTTAAAGTTATTCAACTTGTATTTATCCATATGAACCAGCAGATTGTAGGAAGACAAATAAAATTGTTGTTTAATATCATTGCAATTGAATGAACCTAAATTTTGAAAGGTGCAATTCTACCAACTTTCACTTTGGATAATACTGAATAGATTTTGGCTAATTCTTTAGCCAATGTTGGCATTTTGCCAGACGAAAATAACAGCTTGCAACCGTAATCAACAAAGTATATGGTGTGATGGGTTTTATAAAGTGTTGAGCCAAGGAAACCACCGACCCTTACGAGACAAAATGATTATACTCACTATCGGCTAGATCTATATATTTTTTTGACACGATAGAAGTTGTCCAAAAACAGTTTTCGCCTTTCCGTCTACTAGTGTCAATTCTATGATTTATATCTAGGAGTTGATAAAAAAGTAAGTCTGCTATTATTATTCACTTGAATTGTCCAGATAAATAATCGTAGTGAACAGTGTATTCTTTTGGGTGAATAAAATTTAAATTTACAATCACTTCTAATTATTAATATAGGTTATGATTTCTTTGGATTAATAAGAGGTGAAACGATTCTCTCTTATTAAAGTGCAGTACTACAAATGAAGTGTAATGAAGAATGTAACATAACATCAGTATCCATTGTACTTATTTAAACAAAACTATATATACCAGATAATTTTGTTGTATTAGAGTTACTGTGAATAATCATTACTACGAATAATCATTATTGACGGCGGATTGCAAACAACTTAAATTAAATTTAGTAGCTAAAACTACAAATTGCCTCCGCCAACAGACTTTTGTGTATAGGCCTACGTCCACAAAACCTATATTTAAAGTCAATCTTGGTACAGTAATATAAAGTATAGTAAGAAATACATTATTACTCTTTAGTAATGTGAATATTACGTTGTATATGCCAATCGGATTATGCAAGATGATACTCAAAAAACTCCTCAGAAGTTCTGTGGTTGGCTCGGCTGAAAATGTGAATAGTGATTATATGGCCCTTATACGATAACTGCCAAACACGCGCAATTTTGGATTCACCTATTCCATTCCTGTAATTTCGACTTGCCAAGAGCACCGCGCTCTGCAACGGGATTGTCGAAAATGTCTTTAGAATAATAGAAATCCATAAGTCCAAACGCCATCTACGTACTGTTTGATTGCAAAGGAGCTAAACTTCTCAAAAAAATCGTTTGGAGGCTCTTGAGTAACGCTGGATGATACGAAAAACAAAAAAAAACGGATAGTGACTGGTGATGAAAAATGGGTCACTTACGACGGCGTCCGGCGAAAACAGTCTTGGTCGAATCACAGTGAATCGGCGCGCAATATGCTTAGCGAAGTTGGCAGGGAATCATTTAATATGAGTTGTTCCCCAAAGCTAAACTCTTAATTCGGATCAGCTTTGGTCGATAGAGAAGGATTAAGACTCGACAGAACGTCTGGTAGCTTGATTGGAAGGTTGTTATGCATTCACCTTATAGTCCGGACTTGGCACCAAGTGATCGCCGCCAGTCTGCGGCGAATGATTTTGATTATAAATAAATCTCCTCAAGAGAAGCTTATTAGAATCGATTGTCCCAGTCTTTTATTAATAACGATAAGGGTTTTTTTTGAGAAAGACAGAATGGAATTACCTTCAAAATATCAACAAATTATCGAACAAAACATCACATATTTGATCTAAATCGGGTCACTCCAACTGTACTAAATAAAGCCTTCAATATCATGCAAAAATACTGAAACTCTTTCCACAACACCTTACATTACGCAAAGTCTAACACGAGACAAAAGAGGTTAAACAAATCGAAGGGAAATTACGTTAACGGATAATAGAAAATTAAAACGGTGGTAGGCTATAATCATTCTTTGCGTTCTTCTGCTCGACTGAAGTGCTGTTCTACATTTTTTTGAAGATCTACACAAACGTGTCGCTTGCAAAGAATTCAATTTAGCACTGCTACTTGCCGAGTAAGTGGTGAAAGTGTAACAAACCTGGAATCAAACGCCTTACATTCCTCCTGTAGTACTTCTACGGAAGTTAGAAACCATTTATGTTTTTTTTTTTTTTGGTTATAAATTGTTATGGCAATAAGAGTATGAAATTTGATTGCATTTTCAATGTAGTGGTATTGACTTTATCGTTGTGTGCCACACACATTCGAGTATAATAAAATTGTATTTCTTTGTCATTATTTTCTATTTGCATTATCAATTGGGTACCGGAGCAGTGAAGAAGTATTTCATCCAATGCATGTGTGCGATGCTGTTCTAAATGCAAAGAAGATGCTTTTGGCACTTTAGCAAAGAAAAAAATCCCATCCCGATAAACGATTTGAAGTACTCGGGTCACATGGCAAGCATGAATACTACAATATTTGCTCTTGAATGATTCGAATAAAATGAAAGTTTTCTCTTTTGAATGTTATTTAATTTTGGAATCATTCTGATCTACTTGCTCAATTTAAATACTATCTGTGGAGACCAGCATCAAGAGACCAATTGCATTCATGTGCCTGTGACAAATTCATAAGGATACGTTTTAATTGTATTGAAGCTGTTGCTAGCTGCTTATCGAGATGCCAATATAAAAATAAAATAAATTGACAAAAAAAATAAAGACCATCTAAAATGGCATTAGGTGGTAGAGTGGAAATAAGAACAACAACAATTTCATTGAGGTATTTGATATATTCTTTCTGTAACCTCATGTTGCAGCATCGCAAACCAGAAAGAGCTTGTGTTGGGGGAAGAACAGCCATACTCGTATGTGGTGTTTTTCTCCGACCACAATATCAAATGTACTGCAGACATCATTCTGCTAAACGCAAAGTCATCTAAACGATAAGATGATACAAAGAATTTTGTGCAACTAAAGCGAAATGAACGTACGAGGGTGCCAAAGGAATGGAGTTGAAAAATCTGGTCAACTACAAGTTTTAATACTCGTTCATTACAAAGTAATTATTCTAAAAATACCGAAGAAACCTCAGCTTGAACTTTAAATTTTTTATTAGTTTTTCTATTTAATAAAACAAAACTTCTAATCGCTTTTTTTAACCAGCGGCCACAAAAATTAAAAAAAAAAAAAATATTAGTATTGAAAATTAATTTAACTTTAATTTAATTTAACATTTTCCCTTTCTAGAGATTTACTTTCACTTAAACTTTGCTTTATTCATTTTCCGTGTTCACTCTGTGTAGTTTAAATTCTTAGCAAAGGTACAGTTTATGTGCAAAACTGCGAAAATTTCATTTTTTTTCGAAAAAGGCATAAACGTTGGAGAAAATATCTAGTGGGTGAAAATATCTGGTGAGAGAAAAGCATGCGTGTGTCACAAGTTTGGGTAAGATCGGTTGAAGTACATTTTTCGTTCTGCCTCAAAAGTACCAGAAATTGACTAATAAAACAAAAAGTTTTAGTAAAAATTAGTGGAATTGAAATTCTTTGCCAGAAGTGTTCTAAATCAGTACTTTTTATTAGGAAAAATTCAAAAACATGCTCGGTTATGAACCCGGGATTTTCTAGTTTTTGTGGTGTTTTGTTTATAGATTATATCATACATTATTTTAATCCAGTATGTTATGTTTAAATAGTTTAGAAACTGTTCATTTCATTTCATTTACATTTTCGTGTCAGGTCCATATTTATGTATATATAAATTTGACCCACTTACGTTTTGTTAATGTTCAATCTTTGAGTAGTCTTAGAAGTTTTGAAAGAAATACTACCACACGAAAATTTGTTACAAAGGCAATTTAGTTTTACAATTACTCGAATGTTGAGAAATGTGATACATTGTAATCACTCTGAAATGTTCTGGAACTTCATGCTGATTAGTGAGTAAAATTCCAAACTAATTGCACGTGTCTACATAAATAATCCTGAATGATAATTTGAAATAATGTATTGTTAAGATAAGCAAATATCCCTAATGGCTTCAAAGTTGATTTTGAATAAAATACGATCTGTTTTATAAAACTTAATTTATTTAACAAAGTTTGTTAATATTAAAATTCCTTTTGGTATGGAAACTACTAGGAACTAAAAATTACGTATGATGGCTCAGGAATGCTGCTTGAAATTTACAAGTTTCGAAAATACGATCACAATGCCATATTGAGAAAAATGTATTGTCATTTTGGGAAAATTATATAATTAATAGCCATAATAATCTTCTAAATGACACTTAAATTGTACCAAAACTAGATTTCTTCTATAAAATACGATGGTATAAATATGTGTTTACCATTAGGTCTACTAAATTATCTCTAATTTTAAAATTTAAATTAAAAATTTTCAAGCAGTGAACCTGTTGAAGGTTGCGTATCGTTAGTTACTTACAATTTTTGGAAATTTTTCTATTGACTAGCAACTCTAGTAAGCATACATTTGTTCATGACACCATCATTGGTTCAGAAATTATCGCAAGTAGATATGTACAACTTCTACTTCCCTAGAAATACTCATAACTAAATAGAAAAAAAAATTTTTCCACCCATTTTTAGCTTTTGACTTCCGAATGCAGCATTTTTTTTTTTTTTTTTTTTTGAAAAATTGGATATTTTGAAGAAATAGAATTCACAGACCAATGCTGTTGGAGCAATTTTATGGGAAACCTTCAAAATTCGTCATTTTATGCTGATTTCAAATTTAGCTTTCTGACTAAAAAGCAACTGCAGTATCTTCGAGGTGGAAATTACTGCAGAAACGGTACTACGGTCAATAATGGAATAACATTCAAGGTATCGAAGCATATGAATGCATATGAAGCAAAGCTGTCGTACGCAACCGGCAATTCGAATGACGAAAAATTGGATTTAGTGATTTGAATGAGCACTGCCTTTGTCGTCCGCTTCGATTCGATGGGGCAGGTACTATTAATTAAAAATTACCACAAATTCACTTTTTTAGGCCCATTTGTATTTTATTCATTTATAATTACCAGCTGGAAGCAGAGAATAAGACCTTATTGTGAAAAACACGCAATCCGGATAGAAAAACATCTTATTAAATGGTCTAAGAGCAACCAACAATATATAAACGCTTTCTTTGTGGGACGGAAAAGCGAAATAAGTAACCCGAGCTGAAAAAGACCGGGACCGGGTCGGGATTGAATGCTAAATCATAATGCTTCGTATGAGTAAGAATTATAAATTATGGGCAAAAACGCGGAAAATCAAAATCGGAAATTTATCGAAAATTGTCGCTTGTATCCAGGTATAAAAAAATTGCATTCAAGAACTCCATTGGTAATAGATTTAATCAATTTTCTGTCATTTATTTGGCCATAATAGTTTAAACTTTTAACTTTTTGATTTGATATGTCTGCTCATTTCTTGCGAGTATGTGCTGCAAAAGTTATTGTAAATAAAGCAGACCAGGTTTGTTCACCACTTACTAATAAAATTTAGTCTTTTATGGTTATTCTGCAGCCTGCAAAATTTATAAACTTGTGCGCAAATAACTCAAAAGGAAAAGCATAGTTAAAATGACGATTACACCGAGCTTTTTTGGCATCGAGCCTTATTCAAGTGCCTCCAAACTGTGTTTTGCGAAATGTTTAGCTCCTGTGTAATAGAAGCAATGCCTAGATTGCGGGCGGACATAATGATTTGTATTATTCTATATTATAGTGTGGTGCGTCTTTGATATCGAAATTAGCGGAACGGAATCGACGAAACCAAAGGACCATAAGCACTACGCATAAACCTTTGTCGAAGAAAAAAGTAAAAACTGTCTGAATAATTTTTTGAGTAACTTTTGAGTAAATTGCTAAAGACATCTATTGGAAAAATAATGGAGTTCTTTATACTAACAGTTACATATCTGTTCTTTATTCTTCATTTGATGTTAACGTTGCAATGTCAAAAATAATTCCTAATTTCTTCTAACGACAATTACTTTTTCATCCTACTTCCATCAATAACGAAAATTGGTGGCGGAGGTAAGAGGGGATTTTCCGAAATTCATGCTTTTAGGGAGTGCTCTTAACATTTTCGTATTAGACCCGCAGTAATAACAGATTTTTCACAATGCGTGCTGTTAGGGATAAAATAGGCTAATAAGGGGCAAAGCTGTTACCATCGCCAAACACAAACGGCCAGAGCTAGAATCGTGGAAATTGGTGTCTCTATTCCTCTTACGGACTAAACGCGCGATAAGAAATGAGTAAGCGGTACAGAAATTTCAGTCAGGTGAACTGACACTATACCTTTTATGTTGCTGCAAAAAATACTCTGACTTATACAAACATAAATAACAAGCAAAATCGCAATTTCCTGAAATCCTTCGTTTGGGAACGTAGAAGGACCGATTTTTGGTAAATCGGCCAATTGTATTTTTGGTACCCTAAGGGACGTGGCGGTACCAATCATACTGGACAAAGCGCAATTGAATGAAAGGTACGAATCTATAAATACATAGGTAAGATTGGCTAATTTATATGAGAGAACCATAAATGACGTGGTGATTCCACATATTCCAATGAGTAACTTCATGCTAGGAATTACAGTGGAAAATCAAATTTCAATAAATCTGTCAATTTGTATTTGAGCTACCAGAATGATCACGGCAACGTCGCCTATTTTTATTCTCAGAACGTAGATTATCAAACTTATGACGAGTGACAAATTTGTAGAATTTTGTGCAACCGATTGGAATATGTGGGTTAAATTGGCTATTTGTATGCGGGGTACCACCACCAAATTTGGTTAAATTTAATGCAATCTATCGAAGATATGGAGGTAAATTCTATGGGAGGTGCCAGAAGCGATTCCCTCGGTTGAAAGTAAAAAATGGCTTACAATTAGGAGCGGAGTAAAAATATATTTTTGCGACATTTGTACTATCAGGCGATACACTAGGAATTAGAGTATACGAAAATGTTCCAATTATCCATCTCAAACGATTTAAGGTATACTTTTTTTATTTTTTATGGGACACAACTACTAGGTAAGCAAATAATCAAAGTTAAGATCATCAGCGTTATGGTACACATCCTTCTTACAGAATGGATGCTCGACAAAAGAATTCTTAGCTTTAAATGTAACTAAGGATGGTAGAGGGACAGAAATAGTAAAACAAAAGGCTGCTTCTGCTTTTATAGTATAGTCGCGTCCAGAAAGGACATTTTTCGAAATTCGTACTTGTAAAAGATAGAACAAGAAAAAAGGGGCAAGATTACCACTACCGTTAAAAATAAAAGAGTGAAGACTAAATCCTCAAATTGGGTGTGCAAATTCACCTGCCAACGTAAGCTTGGAATGAGAAAGTGTTTATAGAAAGTCGTGCCTTAAGGTAATAAAATATTAAGGAATGAGGGCGAAAGGGTTACCATCGTCCAATGCAAACGAACGGCATAAATCGCATAGCCGTCTGGAACCAAACTGTAAAAACTAAAGTCATGAAATTAGAAGCAAGCATTTTATCATAACAGAACATAATGAAAATATAATTTTTTGTTTTCGGGCAAGAAATAAAAGGGTTCAAAATTGTACCAGACTAGATTTTAAGGTCGAAGCTGAGAAGACCGAGCCTAGGGAGCACATTCCTCTTCCGGCCCGTTCACATTTTAATAACGGATTTCACGAAAATGACATTCTCACGTTTATAGCAACTAAAACTTAGCAGCCGTATAAAACTTTGATTGATTTAAACATTTCATTTCGTCCGCCCATTTTTCTGTCTGGGAGGGCCTTGAGCTTAAGCTACGATGGTGACATTTTGGACGAAAATGTCATATAGTCATACGCAGGACAATTTCGGATATAGAAAAAATCGATCCATTACGAAACAACTTTAAAACAAAAGCACTCTCTCTATCAAGTGGTTTTTGGATTTTTTTTTTGCTTCGAATTGCAATAAATTTATAGTAATGGCAAACAGAAAAGAAATTAATGTTGCTGAGCGCAAAATTATTGTTCATTTGTGGAAACAAGGAAAAACTTTTCGCGAAATCGGTCAAATAGTTAAAAGGACTCACTCCACCATACAGAGAGTGATAAACAATTTTAAAAACACTGGAGTTTTAGTCTCGAAGCCTCGTGCTGGTCGTCCACCAAAATTAACTGAACGCGAAAGTAGAGTTGTGGTGCAGTCGGTGAGGGAAAACCCCAGATTAACAGCATCAAAAATTGCTGAAAACATACATTCACAATTTAATAAACATGTATCAAAAGACACTGTTCGCAGAATTTTGAAACAGGCCAACTGCAGAAGCCGTTTAGCAAAGAGAAAGCCCCTTTAATTAGTTAGTTAATAGACAAAAACGAATTGCTTTCGCCAAAGAACACGTAAATAAACCTGCAGAGTTCTGGAAAAAAGTTCTACTTACGGATGAAAGCAAGTACTGCATTTTTGGCATTAAAGGCCGCTAACTTTTTTGGAGAAAGCCTTGTACAGCCTTGAATCCCAAAAATTTAAAACCAACAATTAAACATAGTGGTGGTGGCGTAATGATTTGTGGCTGCATGGCAAGTATGGGTGTGGGTAATTTAGAGTTTATTCCATCTACAATGGATCACAGGATCTATTTAGACATTTTGAAAAAAAATCTTACCGAAAGTGTTAGAAAATTGGGCATTGAAGGCGATTACATCTTTCAACAAGACAATGACCCAAAGCATACTGCACTAAATACAAGGCTTTGCTTGTTGTATAATGTACGAAAGCAATTAAAAACTCCTCCGCAGTCACCAGACCTAAATCCCATTAAGCATTTGTGGGATTTACTGGAAAGAAAAATACGAAACCACGTAATAACATCAAAGGAAAATTCAAAACGTATTAACTAAAGAATGGGGAAAGATTAGCTCGGAATACACCGAAAAATTGGTTTCATCAATGCCAAAACGCCTTAATGAAGTTCTCGCTCGTCGTGGTTATCCGACTTCTTTTTAATATACAGTGCAAATAAAAAAAACCTATTGTATTTTATTTGTATTTTTTTATTTTATGTACGCAGACTTTTGCCTAGTCATGAAATTATGTTTTTTTTAATTGAATTATTATAAGTTTTGTTAATTCTGAAATAAGTATTTTACAATACAGTTATGTTCTTAAATAAACAAGAGTTTTATTTAAAGAAGTTTCAAAAGAGTACCGTTTATTTTGATACCCAAAATAAGAGCAAACTTTTAGTTTTCGTTCTTGTACGCAGATTTATGCGGCCGAGTGTATATATAGTAGTAATTGGCAGAAACGGGAATCATCTCAATTTGTATGCGTGGACTTACAGTGGACTGCCTTAATTGCAAGCACTTAATAAATTCCCTTGCATGATATGGATACGAGAGCTTCTCACAGTCAGAAAACTTACAAGCATTCCATTTTTAGACTCACTAAAAGATAGGCTTGAGAAGATCTTTTATTAGATTTATTGGTTGTTCGACTACCTGAAGTCTTCGGCCGTAAGCCAAAGTGACCAACGCTCAAAGAAAGCAAGATGATTTTATCAAAGGTAGATCAAAGAGATTCTAACTATCGCTAACTATCGGGTTAGAGAAAAATTGTAAAATACGTATTCGCTTATGTACATCATTCAGGAGACTACAAACCTGACCACATTGGGTGAACTCACATCTGAAAAATGTACGAGTATTATACGTTTTCATTATGTCTCTAATAGTTGTTCTATTCATTCCCTCATTGAGATCAATAATACGATTTACTGATCGAATTTACCCATGTTTGTTAGAGGCCTTGTGGGCAAATTTATTGGCAAATACTAAAACGAATGTTAATAATATTTCTATATCAAATGGTGTTGTCCCTAACACATCAGAGTTTTTTTCTGCAATACTTCAGTATTTATTTATAAAATCTGTTGTAAACATTTTCCAACAAAATTTCATGTGTTTTGCACCCGCACAAATACAAAACCAAAAGCACTTACATAGCGCTCTCAATAAAAAGAAGATTCGAATAGTTATAGGACCTGAAATTGTGGCTCACTCAAAAAAGAATATAAAAAGATTTCTTACATGGGGAATGTGCGATTAATCGGTTAAATCTGACTTTAAGATTAATGAATATCATAATTAATCAGTTAATCGATTAACCAAAAATTCTGATTATTAAGATCTATGATTAATCAGTTGAATTTTGAGTAATCAAGTTCGAATAATTTATTCAAAATTCAAATAGTTTGGGCAAAAAGATTATATGAAAGAAATACACAAGCAACGTATGTTTTAAACTACAACAAAGTATGTTGAAATATTTTGAGTGTCTCGCAACCAAACAAAAAATATGAAATGTTCAATTACTCAAATTCTGGTTAAGCATATGTTTGGTTAATCAGGTAATCGTGAGTTCTGAATAATCAAAGCTATGATTAATCGATTAAGCGTAGATAAGAATAATCCAAATATATGATTCCTAGTTTACATTCTTGCGTTCACCATATTTCTGTATGTCACTTTCTAGTTGGTTATTTGTTAAATTTGTTTCCATTTTTCTAATTTTTACGTGTGGTGATACGCGGTTCAACGGCGCACATTAGGATACCTGTAAGCAAAATTGTATAACGCATGCGGACGGCGCAATTTTGATAAGGCACTTTGGCATTGTGGAATTAAAAAATGTAGTATAAATCAAAGCTGCAAATATTATAGTCTTTTCGGAAAACCCTATGTTCTGCACCACGTATACATATTTCCCAAACAAAACCATGAAAGTAACCGAAAGTGTCTTATAATAAAGCGTTATCCATGAAGTGGTTTTAAAACCTCCGATCTGACAAGGCTGTCATCTGAAAGATTATTTGTTTAGTAAAAGGTTTGCATTTACGATTATATATCCTTTACCAAACGAAGAACGCATACAAATACAGGGTGGGCCATACGGGTGTTGGCGGTTTAAATCCCCAATTTCTCGGTAACACGCAGCGCGGGGTGGCGGGGGGATATGTTGTTCGTTGCGCCGCTTCCTGAAAATTTAGTCGACATGGAGCCGTACACGGGAGTGCAGCGTGCATTTTGTGTCCGGAGCGTATTACGAAAACAATAAATCAATGATTACTGCACGACGTTTGTATCGGCATGAACACGGTTTACACGATTTAAGTGAAGTTCCAAGCGCCAATGTGATACGAAAATGGATCAGAATGTTCGAAACAACCGGCTCAACAGTACCAATTACGGTTCGTGGTCGCCCACTTTCTGCAAGATCAGCCGACATTGTGGAGCGTGTTCGTGTTTCAGTTCAGCGAAATCCGCAACAGTCAACACGTAAGAGAAGTCAGTCTTTGGATGTCAAAAGAACAACTTTACACCGAATTTTGAAACGTGATTTGCATTTGAAGGCTTATAAGATTCAGGTAGTCCAAGAATTAAAACCCGATGATGCCAATAACCGACTTAACTTTGTTTTTCCTGGAAAACTCATTTCGAAAAGGGGGGATATTGAATGGCCCCCACGTAGCCCCGATCTCTATCCATGCGATTATTTTCTATGGGGCTACCTCAAATCGGTAGTCTACGAGAATAATCCGACCAATTTAGAGCAGCTGAAGAGGAACATTATTCAGGAAAGTAACAAAATACCGAGAACAACTTTTCAACGAGTTTTCCAAAATTTGCGACTTCAGTTCCAAGAGTGTCAAGCAGCCGAGAGCAGCTATTTGGACATTATTTTTAAGTCTTAAAAATTCCCATGCTTCTACTTTTTAAAAATGCAAATATATTTTTTTTATGTTTCGTAGTTTTTTTTTTAATTGAATATTTAAACCGCCAACACCCTTATGGCCCACCCTGTAGTTAAAACTTGCTATAAAGTAGTGATTCAAACGCGGTCACTTTTCATGCATTTCGAGATGATTATGGTCATCATAATCGAGCTGTGCAAGGAATTGGCAAGACTTTAAAGACACTGAATGCATTACAGATGTAGTCAGGCCTGTACATCATCGCAATGTACGCACTGCCGAAAATATCGCTCTGAATTTTAATTCAGAGTACTATGGTCATATGATAACTGACTTTCTTCGGCCTGCAATTAAAGATTATAAACTGGAATATATGTAGTTTCAACAAGACAGTGTCACGAGCCATATAACACGACCGATTTTGATTTTATTAGATGAGAAGTTTCCGGAAAGCGTAATTTCACATTTCGGCGACGTCAATTGGCCACCAAGATCATGCGATTTGACGCTGTTAGACATTTTTTTGTCAAAGGGCTACGTTCAAAGCGATATTTGCGCGGATAATCCTCAAACGTTGGAGCATTTGAAAACAAACATTCGTCAAATTATGGACGAGATACCGTCCGAAATGTGCCACTACTAAAGAATCTACTGCTGCAGACTATCCAATGGCGGTCATATGAATGGCTTTGTATTTCGTACATAATGGAAAGGTTCAAGCATTATATATGTAATAAAAGTTTCATCGAAATCATAGCTTTATGTGTGTTTTATTTAACTTTACTTTTGAAGCCGAAAAATGGATAACCCGTTATATCGCACCGTAAATATACGGTATTTTTGTTACATCGATTTTTTAAATTCTAATCCCAGGCATGTTTCAAAGTATTTGCGATTTTTCTACGAATTTAAATGTGTTTTTTTTCTATTTCAAAAATTTAGTTTTTAGTGCACACATCAAGTTACTTACAATCTTAATTGCCGTATATCTGTAGACATTTCTCTAGACCAGATACGGCACATACTGTATATAGACCAATAACTGCAAGTTACGTCAACTTTTGACTAAGCCAAGTATTATAGGTATTATAGGTTTACTCTTACTGCATTTCAATTAAACCGTCTAAAATTCCACAAAAGCAGAAAGCACAACATTGCTACAGCACCGGCTTTGCAAAATTTTCATTGTCTTTTTTGCAATTGTAAATTCTAATTTATCATATAGATTATGAACGTGTGGTGGGTGGTCACATTTTGATTAGAATCTTCATCAAATTATTGTCCCGGATTTTTTAGACTTTGCGTAGCATTTAATGTTTACTTATTTTTGAAATTAGGCTCCAGTACAGAGTAAATATTGCTTTCTGACGCTGCAGGAATTTTTTGACGGGGTTAATATCGATTAAGTTGTCTCTCGCTGCATCCCTCGTATCTGCATGTAATGCATGTGGCCATAATGACATGATAGAGCAAAATAATTTTGCACTCTGACGTATGCAGATAACAACATAAAACTCTCAGTGTTACATAAATCAATGATGAAATGATGTTCTCTTTTTTTTACTTTTGTCTTCTTTATCTACTAGGGGATTCTCCTTACTTCGATGCAAAAAATCCAGGAAATATTTTCAATTTAAATGCAATGTGTTGTTGGATGGTGGGCGACTTACCTTGGTAGGATAAATATGTTTGGAATCACCAACTGACAGTTTTATATAATCCTCAGCATGTTTCACTCCCATAGCGTCCTTTAAACTTATGGCAATCATGTTGCTAGTTTCACGTGGCAGATTTATCTAAAATATATACAATAACGCAACATAAAACAACAGCAAACAAATATGATTTACTATAATTTAAACGAACACCAACATGTGTCTAACAAATAACTCAGCAAAAATCTTCCATGGATATTAAAGAAGAAAAATTCATGATGCCAGAGAAGGAATTCCGGAGGGGTTAACCCCCCACAAAGCAAATCCGCTACCGCTAGGTTGAAATATCCCAACTTTCATATTTACCAAAGCTGACCAGTCATTTCCTACCTCCCACTTGCATGGACAAAAGGCGAAACAAGAAAACGTACCCTGGTGGATTATGTGCCGACGTAACGCATTGCATTTTTATGTTCTTACGTACTACACCGAACTATGAGAGTCGTTGTGACACCGTCATCGGACGTTTATACGAATTCAAATACTTGAGTATGTGTATGCATGTGTGACACATCACACCGCAGTGTCCTCCCTCCTCCCATCATCTAAAACTTTAGCGTGAACAACCACAACAACAAGAGTAGCAATACGTGGAAAATATGTGCCACTGACTGCATGGGTCATTCGAAATCCTCCGAACGAACGCATTGTGCTTACTTTTTACGTTTTTATGCCCTCGTTATAATCATAGAACCACCCATTCGGTAGCAGATTTGCTGCTGTGTGATAGTGGCATGCCAAACCAAGTTTATGTGGTTACACTGCCATACGGTAGGAAATAAAAACTATTATAGGAAAAGTATCCATGGCTCAGATTCTAAGATGCTTATTGTGGAATCTTGTTGTTTTTTCTTTCCTCCTTTTCCTCTGACGAAGTTTCTTTGTACAAGTTTTGCTTTTTTTAAATCCAGGTTTACGTGCGGTCAGAACAGTTGAAAACTTGTGGCCAAAATACGGCCACTGCATCAAGGATCTTACCCGCACTCATTTCCACAATGAATGAAGCGTACAGCATGTCCTAGGAGAAATATCCGCTGTTGATGCAATATTTCCGAAGCAAATACTTATACTAATCACTGTAAATTGGCAACAAATGCAGAAAGGAAAGTAAGACAAATGTGGCACGATAACAGTAATAAGAAGCATAGTCATTTTTTTTATATTTAAGTCAAATGCCAAATTAGTAAAGCGTTACATTTAACGTTGAAAAATGGACTAGGTGAGGAATACATGCGTTTTATCGAAATGGTGTTCAAATAGCCGGCTTCTTCAGAAAACCAGATTTTGTGTTATTAGAAATATTACTTTTCATACACTGGGTTTCATGCATTCGATCTACAATAAATAGCTCGGGAAAAAACTTCAATTCTAGTTTTCTTTATATAGCAACCAAAAATAAGATATTTATATTTTTCTTAAGAGAAAGTGCTATATTAAACGCCATGCTAAAGCATTATAAACTTATTGGTCGCCCTATATTATGATGGAATTATAAACTTATTGGGGGCATTTGAGTTCACTTTGTTTCTACCATTTTGGCATAGTTATAAAATATTGTACACAATTTTCATACCATCAAAATCAACAACGTGCAAGATAGAAAGCCGCAGACAAATAATTTTAATTGCATATATCTTCTATTTATACGATATACTCGTATATCTAAAATTATAGAACGCTACAAAGCTGTGCTTATGTTATATATATACCTATATATACTTGCGCCAAGTGTCATGTTCATATGACCACAGGGTCATATTTAACATCAACACACATTTTATTAAAAATATATTTATATGGCAAACCTTTCAGGATAAAGGTAAACGGAAGCTGGTCAATATATTACCAAATCGGACATTGGTTGTGGAAAGCGGTTCTTAGAATCATACTGTTTTTTTTAAATCATTTGTAATAGAAGATAAATACTAAATGTGATTTGATGAATAAATATAGGGCACACTTTTAGTATATAGCAGAAGATCAGTTAAGATCAAGCCCGCCTTCGCACAGTATCAACATTTTATTTTCGTTTTCTCATTTAGTGTACGTTTTCATAGAAAAGTTAAATTTTAACCAGGTACCAGGAATACCTATTTTTGACGGAATTTTGAATTACAAAAATCATAGTAAAAGAAATGTGTTAGAAATATTTTAAGCACACTCAAATGTTGGATCCATTTACCTATTTGTACAGGGTGGCGCAATAGAACGTGCATATTGCATCAACTTTTTTTTCGGGGTAGAAAAGGCGCGGGCGGGGGGCCCCTACATCGTTGGGTTGGCGGGCTCATGGAGTTTTAGTCGCTATGAATCACTTCGACGAGAAGCGTCGCGCATTTTGCGTGCGCGCATTTTACGAGAACTCTCGTTCATATATTGCTACAAGGCGACTAAATTGTGCTGAATATGGACTACGCGAATTAGTGAAGCTCCGAGTGATAATTTAATTAAAATATGGGTAAAGCGTTTTAAAGAGACCGGCTCAACATTTCAAGCAAATGGTCGCCCAAGAACATCTAAGACCGAAGACAATGTTGAGAGATTTATGGAGTCAGTACGAGGAAATCCACAAATGTCGACTCACAAGAGATCGTCTGTCTTACAATTATCGCGACGAAGTTTGCAACGAATTTTAACATTGGATCTTAAACTGCATCCATATAAGCTGCAATTAACACAAGAATTGAAAGAGTCTGACTTCATAGCAAGGCTCGCATTTGCTAATGAAATGCTTAATCGATTTTCCAATTTTGACAATATCCTTTTCTCTGACGAGGCTCATTTCCTTCATAAACCGTCAAAATTGTCGTTACTGGAACAGTGAAAATCCCAAAATCAAACACCAGAAACCATTGCATAGTCCTAAAGTGACATTATGAGCAGCAATCTCTGGCAGAGGAATAATTGGTCCGGGGCCAAAACGTCACGGTTAATACGGAACGCTATGTTGAGATGTTGGACGGATTTTTGGCTCCAGAAATTGAAAGTTAAAGAATAGTGAATTCCAGAACTTGGTTCCAACAAGATGGAGCTACCTATCACACATCAAATGACTCCATGGCGGTGGTGAAGCAGATGTTCCCTGGCAGACTGATTTCGAAAAGAGGTGATATCCCATGGCCTCCACGTAGTCCAGACTTGGCGCCTCTTGACTTTTTTTTGTGGGGATACCTTAAACACAAAGTCTACAGCAATAATCCAAGAAACATCGTTCAGCTCAAGGAGAATATCCCTGATGAAATGGCAGCCATTACACCAGTATTACTGAAGAAAGCTTTCAACAATTTTCGTTTGTGATTAGAGGAGTGCCGTCGTAGAGAGGGTTACCATTCAGATAATGTTATTTTTAAAAAATAAACTCCATTTATTACTCTACAATGCCTTAGATTTATTTTAACCATATCTTTTGTATTTATTTTTTAATCTATGTTTTAAATATGCACGTTCTATTGCGCCAACCTGTACTATATCTATCCAAATATAAGATTTATTTTTTATTTTTGTTTTTTATATCTTCGGATAACTCTTATTGATGATTTTTTTAAATTTAAATTATTGAGATAGTTTTATTTTAACACGTAAAAAATAAAAATTAGTCTGAGACTTTAATTTTTTTCGATGGAGAATAAGTTGTTAAGAAACTATGCAAGTTCTGGAGCACATATGTGATTTCTATCCCTCGCATAGTAATTAAACTACTTCAGAAATCATCCATAATATGCCAAAATCTAACCAAGTCGTGATCAAGTTTTACACTGAGGATCGAAGCCAAGTTCAAAGTCCTTGTTCAGCATGCTGTATAGGGCATAGAACTGCACTGCTACTCCACAAAGTAATCATACAACACTATTTTTCCAGTTATCAATATGAAATCTTTGCATAACTCGACGTCCATATTCTTATATGGTTTTCAATTTATTTATCTTAATATGATTCCTCTCTCTCTCCCCCTCTCTCTCTCTCGCTACATAGAGTATTTCCACAGTTCATTTGGAGAAAATTTGAATCATTTCCGTACTTATTCTAACAAAAGACTGATAGTCACAAGAAATTAAAGTTTTTAAGTGCTTTTTAGATTTTAACAAAGAAGTATATTTTTATTTTTGATTTGAATTTGAAACTCTCGTTGACTGATTTTTATTTCAAGAAATCTTGAATAAGTGTTTTAAAGAACTGGAAATATGTAAAACAGAAATAATAATTATTTCTGAGCGATATAATAAATATTAAAAATAGCTGTTATTTGCGGTGATATAACAAAAATCACATATAACTCCTAACGAAAGACGTTTTTCAACAAAAGTTATAACTCTTACGGTTCCTGCTTTTATCACCAAATTGGTTAACCGCATGTGCCGCTTAATAGGCATTTATATTTTTTTGACAGAGTTTACTGGGCAGATTCAGACCCTGACCGTTATATATATTTTAACCGAATAGGTAATATTGCAACATATTTGTCTTAAACATTTCGTGGAATACTTGATTTCTGTATATGCAAGTGTCAATATTCTAAGGAATCAACATCAACATCCATAAATTAAGATCTCGACAGATCTCGTATTGCTATGTTTGGTAAATTTTTTCGTTGTGCCAAAGAGCCAAATGGGGAAAGTTGTTTCCGCTATAAAGAAATCGTCGACATTAATTGGTATTAACTAACCTGATTTGAAATAATTTCCATTTTACATAGAAGCAAAATTGTAATAAATTTTATTCACATTGCATCAGCAATGTAGCATCTTGACGCTGTTTTCGGTTCATGGTCGGTATGCAGGCTGGAAACTTGGTTCGGTTCAAAATCGGTTTCATTCGCAACTATTAAGTTCAAAACCACACAGGGCAAATGATTAAACAATTCGTCATGTAAAAAATGCCTGGCGATAAACATTTAATCTGCGGGAACTTTGAGATCATTGTAAAAATATTTTTCAAAAATTATTATTTCCGGACGAAGATTTCGGATGCAATCGTAACTTGTAATAAGACAATTAGCTTCAATTGTACAATTGTACAAATGCTTTTTTAGATTTAAAATGAGGTAAGTTGCCATAACTTTTCTCATTTTATATTGCGTTTTATTGCTGGGTGTAAAAAGAAAATAATACAAATATTATAAGTTTTAATATTATAATAATGTTAATATTATAATGTAATATTCGTTATAAAAGGATTTTGAGTTTCTTTTTGTGGAAAGTTGGGGAATTGGTTTAATGATTGTTCACGTTACCCAAGTAATTCAAATCAAAAACTAAAAATTAAAAAATTAATTACAATTGGCGATTGTAGCCCATTTTTTACGCACGCTTTTACATTAGCTAATGGTAATTACATTTCGAGTTCCAATACGATCCAATTATTTACCCCATATAAGTCGTAGACATGCAGAGTTTACTGCAATTATTGATAAAATAATTCTATAAGTTACTAGTTCCGGATAGTAGCACAAGTGAAAAAATTATACCGATTGTCGACAATAGATCGTCCAAAACTGAGTCAAAACAACATCAGAGCAGCCAAAGAATAAATTATATCAACTAGAGAATCCGTG
Organism: Philornis downsi; assembly: GCA_019455685.1. Classification (NCBI taxonomy): domain Eukaryota; kingdom Metazoa; phylum Arthropoda; class Insecta; order Diptera; family Muscidae; genus Philornis; species Philornis downsi. The sequence continues at coordinate 3,006,177 of JAHXMU010026435.1, forward strand.
CGGTAAATTGTTTAAAAAAATTACTACCGACTGAGTACTTACATATTTAGCCATTTCTTGATGTCGTCATATGGGTGGAACTGCTGACGGCGCAATATCTGGAGAATATAGCAAATGGGGTAAGATTTCCCATTTCAGCGTTTCCAGGTAGGTTTTAACGGGCTTGGCCACATAAGGCCGAGCGTTGTCATGCTGAAGAATCACTTTCGCGTGCCTCTCCATGTACTGTGTGCGCGTTTCTCGCGCAGAGCTCGGCTCAATCGTATTAATTGAAGTCGATACTGATCCCGTCATGATTTCGATTGATTTCAACACCTCGTAATAAATAACGCCGACCTGGTCCCACCAAATACAGAACATAGAAACCGGGCGGCCCCCATGATTTTCTTTTCTTTGGATTGCTCTAATGAATCCATTTTTCATCGCCCGTTACAATAAGATGAAGAAACGCCTTCCTTTTTTGTCGCTGAAGCAGTTATTCATATGCGAAAAAACGACGCTCAACGTCCCTTGGCTTCAACTCATAAGGAACCCAAGTTCCTTGCTTTTGAATCATCCTAAAAACTCCTAACTCCTAATACTGAAGCAACTTCTACCTGCGTTTGATCCCCATCAAGCAATGCCGTCAATACAGTGTCTTCGAAGGTTTTTCGTCTTTCTTTACGCGAACGGTCGTCTACATCGAAATCACCGTCTTTAAAGCGACAGAACCAATTTTGCCACGTTGTTTCACTTAAAGCAACATCTCCGTAAAGGTTTTGAAGCCCTCGAAGAGCTTCACCCGCCGTTTTTTTCGATTGAAAGAAGAAAATCAATACTTCCCGCATATGATGATTATTTGGGACAAAATCATACATACGAGTTTTCACACAACCAAAATAATATGACATGAAAAGAAAATCACTATGTCGAGGCGGTGTGTTTACCGTATGCCTAAGTTTGGCTCATGACGTATAAATTATGACAGCTATTGGCAAACAACGAGAATTTAGTTGCGCACCTAATATTTCCGATACCCGGTGCCAATTTCAGAATTTGTAATCACAAGCTGGCTAGTCTTTACACATTCTATTTAAGACGGCTTGCGATAAGATGATACAGATAGTTTAGCGCAAGCAATGCCGATCATTGGAATCTATGTGTATTATAACCTGTAATAAAAAAGACTATCCAAGCACATTGAAATTATCGAAACACCTGTCTTTTATCGCTTATAAATTGCTTCCGAATATGATATGTGAAAGACTAAAGCCTATCTTCTCCAATCCAATAGGACCTTATCAGAGCGGCTTTAGACATTGTAAATCTATGACTGGCCAGGTATTCACGCTATGGCAAATTCTGGAGACGAGCTGAGAAAAACATATTGGCACATACCACCTTTTCTTCGGCTATAAAGCTGCCTTCTACTGCTGGATGTATGAAGCGTTGGCAGGCTTTGGTATTCCTCCAGAGCTTACATTCCTTGGCAGGATGATACTTTGTAAGACATTTGGCACAAAACGAAGCTTTAGACAGAGCGACAGTCAAAATGCAGTGCAACCTCTTCAACATATTTTTTTATCTATGATAAAAGAGAACCGCGAACCTCCGTTGGAAGGCGCTGATTTATTATGCACTGTCAAATCTTAGTCTGACCAATTTGAGAAGGAGGAGCGAGGGGCTTTTCTAATTGAGACGCATAATAAACAATAAAAATTCATCGAAACTACTGACCGCCCTGTATTTATACATGGCGAGTTACAGTTACAGATCACAACGGTCCACAAAATTGTTTCCGAAATGTCATACATCACAAATAGTAGAGTATTATAGACCTCAAATATCATGAAATATGAATTGTACAAATTTAAGAAATGAGCCGAAGAAGCTTTAAAGTCACTTGTTATTTTTACTTCGCCTTTTCTTAATCTGTAACGCGTTCTTAAATATTATAACAATACTTGCAGTCTATTCGGAGACCCCGCTGTATAACTATGTGCAACTATCCCCTACTATGCCAACCACGGCACTCTAGTTAGTTAACACATATTATAGAGTGTTGGAGTAACAATGGAATCAGCTACGTACGCTCACTTAAGCGGCGGACAGCCCTACGTGCAGATGGGCACTTCGAATAATAGAGCATTCGAAAAATCGTAGTAAATGCACCTGGCCCAATTTCTCTAGCGGCATAGGGAAATTTTCTGTCTCTCAAAAATTATATTTTCTATTGAAAGTAATGCTGTAAAGGAAATCTGTTAATTTATCTACATTATGTTTATACAAATAAAAATGATGAAGAAGTGGTTTAGTGTACTGCATTTTTAACAGGTGCAATAGAGACAGAAGCGTCCCGTTCAGCGAATCCCAAATGCAAATCTATTGAAGCAACGGAACCGTAGTACCGTAAATAAATATTTGCAGGTGATAAGCAGAGCAAATAAGTTCCATAAAACGGAGAATTGTCGGAAAGTTGAATCATAGATGAATTTATTGGGTCTTGGTCTATTATTACAGGAAAATTTTAAAACGTGACAATGGTTTAAGCTAAAATTATGATACCACCAAAAGAAATCACCAGCAAAAACTCTTGTACAGGGTGTCCGTCGCGAAGATATACTACTTTGTTTTGCCGAAATTTCGGTAAACATTAGTCTTGACAGTTCATATTTGGCAGTCGTGAAGTAGAGACGTCGCAAATTAATTTGGAAAAATATTCGATAAGCCAACGTGTTTTAATAGTTAAAACATTTTATCAAAATCAATCATCGATTACTGTGACGATGAGAAAGTTTCGTGAAATTTTTGGGAGAAACAACGTGCCAACGCGCTATTTATCGTGTAGTGAATGATTTCGAAGAAATAGGGTCTGTAGCTGATGGGGCCAAGCATGGACCACAACGTACTGCAAGGTCGGCTGAAAACATTACTGCTGCTCAAGAAAGTTTTCAAAACAAACCATCAACCTCAATTCGACAATTTTGCACAAGGATTTGCTTCTTCCACAAGACCATTTACGCCACCGTACATATGAAAATAGGATGCCCATGACAACCCCGATTTTCATGACAAAATCATAATGAGTGACGAGGCACATTTTCATTTGAATGGATATGTGAATAAACAGAATAGTCGGTTCTGGCCAATGGAAAACCCTCAAATTATTCATCAGCCACCTTTACATCCATTAAAAGTGACAGTCTGGTGTGCAATTTGGTCAAGAGGAATCATTGGACTTTGCTTCTTTGAAACTGAAAACGGCGCAACGGTAACTGTCAATGGGGAGCGATATCATGATATGATTGAAAACTTTTTAACGCCACAATTGCATGCTTTGGGCTTGATTAACATGTGGCATCAACAAGACGGTGCCACATCGCGTAAAGCCAGGATTACAATGAAATTCGAGTAGTCGGGTAATTGTGACGTTCGGAATCGTCGTTTAACTCATTGAGTAAGTCCAAAAATACAATAAATGTGCAAAGCTCTTACATGTCTCATTCATGAGATGCAAAGGAATTTGTTTTGATTTTGTTCTTTTTTTTATTATTTACAAATACTGATAGGACTAAATTTAAAAAATATGTTGGTTCAGAGCGCTTTGCCATAATACTATCCCATTACCTCTCCTTAAATGCAATACCTCACATGATGTGAAGCAAAACTTTGCAAAGGGGCGGATGGCGTGATAATATGTGTATCCTACAAGTTTAACCCACTTATCAATTTTCGCAAACAGACTTAAATATGATTAAAGTAGTAGAGTAGATTTATGTTCAAGTAAAATCAATTACATAGAAAACAAATTAATGAAGTGATGAATATTAGTTTGCAGGTATCGCCGACTTGGGTGTTAGTTTTGTTAGTTACAACCTGTTTCTTAGACCAACATATGATCCACAACAATAAAATAAATTATTAAATAATTAAATAATTATTATTATTCTACGTCTAACTTATATTTTTTAGGAGCTCTGAGATTTCGGACAATTTGACCACGAAAATCCCAGTTTACTCCACACCACTATTGTAACATTTTATAATTTTCTCTTGATTTTAAACGATTTTCTCCTATTTTTATAGGTAAATAAATTACATAGAACTATAAAATTTTCAGCCTATGCAATTTTCCAGTTCATGAAATGGTTACGATAAGTGACTAACAAAACGAACGAAAGGCGAACTAATGTGTCTCTACACTTTATTCCAGAGACATAGACGGACAAAATTCTGATTTTCCTCCTCGAATTGTCGGAAATAAATTGAACAATTGAACAATTTGTCTTTAAAGACAAAAATCTTTTGTTCTCAATTTTTACAAGTTTTTCCAGACTTTTTGAAAATAATTTCAAAAAATAATATCTAAATATCCTATTTGGTTTTTTTTTTTTTTGACGCTCCGATCGTGTCTGTCGTTGTTGGCTTTTAGAGCGACTTTAGTCATTCATTAGCGATGCCTGAATTTGTATCGGTTAAATCCACTGTACAATTCATGTTATATCTTTATTTTGAGAAAAAAAAGCCGCAATGGCGATGACAACAATCAGGACAAATTTTATGTTTATTTTCACACATTGTATCAATCTGCTCCACAATAACAATTCTTATTGCACAAATTTTTATTGCCACAAAATTTTCGTGGAGTAAAACGCGCTACACAATACAGAAGGCACTAAAAACTTCAAGTAGAGCGAAAAAATTTTGAAACTTTCAATCCACCTGTATTTATGAATTAATTAATGCTTGCGACGCATGTATATCGACTTTTATGCGTTCCCGCCTACAAACAATATTAAGTTTTTGCTCAACGCTGAGGTTTTACGTGTAGATGTTTGTGTAACATAATTAATAGGAATGAAGAAGAGGAGCGAAACAAAATACGACATAGAATAACCTTCATAATGCTTTTATTATAGCAACTAAAACAAATCTAATTGGAAACATATACCTAACAAAAGTTTTTTATCACATGTTTTGAAGTTTGAAAACAATAAGTTTTAAAACAAAGTAATAGATTGGGCTGAATACTCACCGCAACGGTCAAGTTATTGCCAATCTGCACATCAACAATGTCCTTATGAGACAGGTCATATTTCAAACCATTGACATCTTCGATATTGTGGGAAAACTCATTGCCTAAATTGTCATGCAAAGAAACTCTCAATACAAAATTCATGCCACGTGGTATTTTCTCTTCAGGTTGCTTCAATTTAATGGTGGGATATACCAATGATGCCAAAATGTATTGAACATTCTTAACCTCGATGCCAATCGCTAAAGTTTGATCAAAAGTTTTAGCCTTTTTATGGACAAAATGAAAAGAAAAAAGTTATAATACAGCATATAAACAGGTACGAGTAAACATATGTGTGAATTGTAAAATGTACACCTACTATAACCAAATCTCGGCCCAAAATCTCCTGCGTGCGTACAATGCCATCTGGTGTCACTTTAACAATGGAATTACTATCGCTCGATAGTCTGTAAATGACATCATCTAGGTTCGCTTTCAATTGAATGGAACTACGTGGCGCCAATAAAATGCTATCAATTGTTATGTGCTTTGGGGACTCCAATTCGAGTATTTTAAAGACTAGATGAGACAAACAACGTAAACATCATCATGTTGATTGAAAGTGAGTGGCAATTATTATTCACTTACCAACCACTTCCACAAAAGTCGATATTTTCTGGCCACCTGGCAACTGCACTGTTGCTTGAATTTTTGCCTTGCCGGGATTTAAGGCTTTAATGCGAATAGTAATCAAATCGGTGTCCGAATATTCAATGCCTTTAAGTAAAAGATGTTAAGAATCATTAAGCGAAATCGTTTTTAAAAAACATTGCATTATATTACTTTTAACATTAGTTAATAACTTCCTAACAAATCTTGGCAGAAATCGATCAATTTACCGCAATAACAACCCAGTTTCACAGAATTAGTTCAACATTTGTCGAGCTCTTGAAACGGAGTTCAAACGAAGGGAACGGTGTTAGTTTGACGACAGTTAGGTTGCTTACTTAAATAACTTCAAAAATAGTTGTCTTTGCTTAAAGAGATTACTTATATTTAAACACAATTCAAATGCCCCGAAATTGGTATCCAACTTATCAATCCGCCAAACTATAATCCCGGAGATTATTTGCCGCATACGAATTTTTTGGTTCGAAATGTTTATTCTGTGGATGACAGCTTCCGTTATTAAAGAGGTTTCATTCAAAAAAAAAAGCAAAGGAAAATCTCTTAGTAATTGCCGATTATAATTTTCCCAATCGTATACTGTATGTCGTCAATTATATTAGGAAGCTATAAAGCTGAAACTTATACAAAAAAAAGGAAGTGGGGCTAACAAATGCAAGCTTTGTGTATTCAATTTGTTCATAAACCAAAAAAATAAGCTTTTTCTGTTGTCAGAAAATGTTTTGACTGCCCCCATAAAATTGGGGGTTGTATGGAATAAATAAGACTCCGTATATATTGAGTGGTTATAAGACTAAATTCTTTACTTAACTAATTCTTTAGAAAAGGAAGAAAAAGGTGGAATGCGACACATTCATGTGAGATTGGTTTTACCATCACTCATACACACATGCGCATTATCGTCCGCAAAATTCAACGTACAATTTATGAACACCTGCGTCGCTCACACATGCTTCTATGATAAGCTTCTCCTGCATAGCACACACTATAAACACGAGTGCGTACGACGCATGGAACAATAGACCTGCCACGCCAACAATTCTACAATGTATATTTGTCTCAACTCAACTAATTTTTTGAATATATAAATTACTGTGGGCTGTATAACTAAAAATTATGTTAGAAATTTGCTTGATTTGTGTACCGCCCATTTTTTATTGTTATAATATTCTATCAAAATATTTATTACGATGGAATAACCAACCACGCACACAAACTTTGGGATTTGTGTAGATAACGGTATTTTTGGTTTTGCGATAATTCAGTTTTTAGCGTGTTTCACAAACGACAAATCTTCCTTCGCCATTTCGTGTAGTTGTTTTTTTTCGTATTTCCTTAGATGGATTTCATCTTCGATGTTAAAAATATCATTAGACACCTCCTCCCAAAATCTTTCAATTCCGGTGGTGATATTAAGGGGTTTCTTTGGACGTGTCACATGAACCTGTAATGGACCGGACGCAATCAGATCATAGCGTACCATTTTTTTTTTAATATGCCATCTTGCAAGATCTTCACGTACAAACCTCCGCCAATAACCATGCCGACCCTGTCTGTTTCATTCAAGCTAGTATCAGTCAACACAAAATCTTTTCAAATATAACTATCGTTTTTGTTTTTAAAATCCATGTAAACCGATATTTCCAATTTCTTTTTGTCGTTTAGCGACGTCATCTATTTTAGGATTATTTATTCATTTTTAGTGTTGCTCGTCCTTATTAATTTACTTCTTTCTCCAGAAGCATGCTTTTTGACGACACCTACGTTTTCTGATGCTGTCGAAGTGACACTTTTACTGAATCTTCTCTATGTACTCCCTCCCTTCCTCTTCTTTTGCAAAGGATTGGTCCTTTATTATGGAAATAGCACTTTCCTTCAAAAGCTTTACTGGAGGCGTTAAATCTTTGCTGAAGTAGTGATCGTTATTTACTCCCAGCACCAGCAACCGCATTGTTCTCCCAGAACTATGCTCATTTTGCCTCTGTTTGACTTAAGTACGACACAGCAACCGCAAATTCTGTTCGAATGTATTTCGGACAAGGGTTTAACATAATCTACATAGCATTGAGGTAAACTAATTTATCTCTTGATGGTGCGCAGATGAATGTACACAAAATTAGCTGTGAGGTCAAATACACATTTTCAAATTGAAAATATTTTTGTATTTGGTTGGAGTGATTCATTGAACTTTTTCTATTAGACCAACCAACAACGATTACCAGTTTCTAGAACTAAATAACTCATAATTGTTTAAAATGGAAATAAAAAAGAGACACTCTATTACAAAAACGTCGTTGTCGAAAAATTTACGCGACCCGGTAACATGTTGTAATAACTACAGCAACGAGGGTGTCTGTCGAAAAAAATAAGGATAATTGGACTTTTTGCAATTTTTAATCGAAAATTACTGTCTGACTATACGCGATATAGAAATTAAACCGCTTTAATCCCCCGGCACAAAAACGGCACATTGCTGTAGTACTTTTGCGGATTATATTGAAAAAACGGCTCTGTCCATATTCACTTGGCCACGGGACCAAAAACAAAAATCGGTATTGCGGGAGTACACGAATCAATACTTTGCCAATACAAAAATGTATTGTCAATGGGGTGAATTGTATGCGGTTTGATTAGTGATCGGCAGTGCCAGAAATCATAAAAAATGAATAACACTTTACCTTTACAGAAAACATAAAAATTACAAGTCCCCCAATTTATATTATATTTGGAAATTTTTTGGGCCTTATTCATAAATCAAAAATTTTTATATTTAACACTGTATAAGGTTGTCAATTTTTTATTTTATTATTCTGTAAAACTTTCCAATTTTATAAGTCTCCTATATCAGATGTAATGTCCAAGTTTTTGTGGTAGAAGCAACGAATTAGAAAAATTTAAATAATATTACGATTTGTGTTTTTCATACCAATATTGAAGCAGATTGTCATCTCGTCAATAATTACAAATTTTAATAGATCAACATTAACAGTACAAGCAGACGGCTGCATTCTTTCCCAACATAGTGAATCGTTTTTCCCCTAAGCGATTTCGTAGTTCGTTCCCTGCTGTGAATGTTTCTCCTTTGACAACGCATGCAATGATTTCAATGAATGCCTGAATACTCGTAGATAAAAACAGAGTCTGGATTAGAATTCTCAAAGAGCAACGCTGTTAAAAACACTAGATATGGATTTGGAGGTAAAAATCTAGATAAGAAAAAGCTTGTTCGCTGAATTTGTTTTATTGGTGCCTATTGGTGCCTATTATTCAAATGATATATACATATATGTAATCATATCGTTATTGATTGGCAGAACATTTATATGACTATTGGCAGAACTCTACTGCTTGCTCGACCAGCTTGTTCAGCAACTGCTTCATATAAAGTATGAAACAAACAGTTTTGTGCGACTTCGATTCGGTGCTGGTGTTTTTTTAGCATAAAAAAAAAAAACAATTTACGAAAGGTAGTTTTTTTACATTTACGGGGTTCTCAGAAATTTTGCATAGATATTCAAAAATTTATCCAAAATTTTTGAATGAAATACACACAAAACTTTTTGTTGAGCAATTCTTCAATTTCTTAACCAATTATTAAAATTTTACTTATATTATTTATTCATTATAATTATTTATATTTTTTTTATTTCCTAAACTACGTATGTACACTATTTGCATATAGTATACACACTTTGATTTATGCATTTATTGAGTGGACACTTTTGAGTGACAATATTCATGATGCATTTACTGCACAAGGTTTTCACTCAAAAGGGTGCGGTCAATTGTTTATGCTGTTGCCCGATCGATCGTTAGCAAACAATATACTGTTGACTGCACAATGCTAATATACAGGGTTGCCTATATTCGACGGACCCATCTGGCAACGCCATAACTTTTGACAGAGATGTCAGATCGCTTAATGACATACCGCGTTTGAAGCGTCAGTCCAAGCAGATTTTTACCATGGAACAATACACGCCACGCGAGCGCTCTGAAATAGTTGAAATTTACATTCAACAGAAGAAGTCAATTGTGAAAACTCAACGTGCTTTTAAAATATTAAAAAATGTGAGAAGTGCGCCTTCTAAGAACACCATTAAGCGTTTATACGAAAAATTTTCGACTGGTGAGGCTCTTTCTAATCCGAAGAGGCCAAATAAAAGTCGACCAAGGCGATCGGCCGAGAATATCGCTGCCGTACGAGCCAGTGTTGAGAGGTCCCCAAGAACATCCCAAAAACGCCGTTCTCAGCATGCCCAACCATGGCTCGGTCCACTTTACAACGGATTATTCGCGTTGATTTGCATTTGTTCCCGTACAAAATTCAATTGACGCAAAGATTGTTGTCTGCGGACAAGCCTCGTCGATTGAAATGGGCCCAACGAGTCATCGAAGTGGCCGATGATGACGAGCAATTTTGGAACAAAATTATCATGTCCGATGAAGCCCATTTCACATTGAATGGGACCGTAAATAAGCAAAATTGCCGTATTTGCGCCACTGAAAATCCTCAGGAGATTCAAGAATTGCCTCTTCATGACGAAAAAGTCACAGTTTGGTGCGGCGTTAGTGCGAAAACGGTCATTGGGCCGTTTTTCTTCCAAAACGAAAATGGCCATGCTGTTACCATCAACCAGGAGCGTTATCGCGACATGATGACCAATTTTGTGATGCCAATTATTCGTCGAAAGCGTATGAGGCAGTTCTGGTTTCAACAAGACGGCGCTCCACCGCACACAAGTCGCATAACAATCGATTTTCTGAAGAATTTGTTTCCGGGCCGTTTGATGTCGAAAAGTGGTGATTTGGACTGGCCACCGCGTTCGCCCGATTTGACGCCCGCTGACTTCTTCTTGTGGGGACATTTGAAGTCAAAGGTTTACGTTAACAAGCCAAGGACCGTAGAAGAGCTCAAGGACAACATTCGTGAAGAAATAGCCGCTATTCCGGCCGAAATGTTGGCGAAAACGATGGAAAATGCTGCAAAAAGGGCACAATACGCCATCAATGCCAGAGGCGGCCATTTGAGAGATATCATATTCAAAAATTGATGTAAACAAATCTACTTGGAACAAATTAAATGAATAAGATTGCCAACCGCCAAATTTTTATTTTTTTCTTTGATTTTTTTTTTTAAACATGGGTTCGTCGAATATGGGCAACCCTGTACACCTATTCCTCTCCTCATCACTCACATTTTAAAGTCATTTTGTAATAAAGGGTGTCACAACAAGAACGCAAGATTTAAATTTTAAATAAAACACAGATATTTAAAAAAATCGTGAAACTTTATTATATCGTAAAGTAGACAGAATGAGGTTATGTATGGAACAACACATCGGGCAGATGGTCGCCGCGGCTTTGCTGGCACACACGCGAACTTTTAATGAAATTTTCAATGACCGTTTTGTATAAATGCTGCGGTATTTCATTAATGCAGCGTCCAATTTCCTCTTTTAAGACTTGAATCGTCGTCGACTTATTCGTGTAAACCATCGACTTCAAAAAACCCCAACAAAGACAAAAGTCTAATGGTGTTAAATCGCACGATCTAAGCGGCCAATTCTGGTCTCCAAAACGCGAAATAACACGACCGGGAAATGACTGATGCAGCAATTGAATTGTTTCTCTGGCTATATGACATGTGGCGTCGTCTTGTTGAAACCACATGGCCTCCACATTCATTTCTTTAATTCTAGGCACAAAAAAAACTGATTATCATTACACGATACCGAACACCATTGACATGCCTCACTTTCATAAAGAAAAGGTCTAATGATTCCTCCAGCCCAAAATCCACACCACACAGAGACACGTTAAGGATGCATTTGCTTCTCGTCAATCACTCGAGGATTTTTCTCACTCCAAATGCGACAATTCTGCCTATTGACGAAGCCTTCAAGATGGAAATGGGCCTCGTCACTGAAGATGATTTTATCGGCAAAATCAGCATTTTCATGCTGTCAATACCCAATTAACGAACTCCCTTCGATGTCCATGATCAGCTGGCTTCAGTTTCTGAGTCAATTGAACTTTGTATGTATGAAGATGCAAATCTTTCATCAAAATTCCCTGTATAGTGGATTTCGAAACACCAATTTGCTGAGCTCGATGTCGAATTGAGGTGGATGGAGTTGGAGCGACATCATCACGTACAGCTGCGACATTTTCGGTCAATCAACCTGGTCGAAGGTGCGTTGTTATCTTTACATTGTTAACAGACACAGTTTTTTCAAATTTATCAGTTAATCTCTTTATTATGACCCCAAATTGATCGCAATTTGCGAACTGTAGCCGAAAAACTTTTACCATTTTGGTAAAACAATTTCACAATGAGAATGCGTTGTTCATTTGTGTAGCGCTCCATTTTTAATAACGTCGTACCTTCTATTACCAAACAATAACAATTGTTCAAATGTCAAACAATGACGCTTCGAATGGCGCCAAATTTAAATCTTGCGTTTTTGTTGGGACAGCCTTTATTATAAGCATAATTGAATGCAAGAAGATAGAGGTATTGGTGTATTTGAGAAGCGGTAATATTTTTAAAACCATTCGAATATTTTAGAACAAATCAATAAGCACTCAATGCAAGCAAAGTGCAGCTTGTTGAGAATAAAATATTGGTCGGTTAGATCTCTTCTTTCTGGATATTAGCAGCAGCAACAGCTCGATAAGTATTCCTCTGAACATATATTATAATATAATACTGGTGTTTTACATAGAATAAACATTTGGGCATACGGCTAATTCAAAATTAAAATCTGGACATTTCTTTTTATAAAAATCTTAAACTAAAATAAAATACTAGTATTGTAACAGTTTCATAAACGTTCCCAATTTCATTTCGTTTCAAAATCATAATTGTTTGAAGCTCCGCTTTGAATGTATGAAACAGGAAAAATATTTAATATCATTTTGGTGCAGTTGTGTATAATTTTGATTCAGATGCCAGAAATTAAAACAAATCAAAACTACCAGCCTCTGATTCCATAAAACGTTCCAAGCGGTATAAAACGTATAAAAGTATTCGTCAACTATTAAACTTTATAAAAAAAAATTAACGTTATAATCACATATATTTTCAATATTCAATATGGTAACCATTTTCAATCAAAACAAAAGTTCTTCAAAACGAAAACTTATTCGAATTACACAGACGAACACAAATAGCTATCTGTTTACTTGACGATCGACTTTAGTGATTCGTTTTATGGAAAGAGGCTGTATCTTTTTTTTGGGTGTGTTTTTCTTTCAGTGAAGGTCCCTGATCTTAAGTTCTCTCAACGCTTGCGCACCTTCTAGTGATGTGTTTACTCTTTGTCAACCGTATTTTCTTGTCAGGGATGTGGACTCTGCATAAGGTATCATTTAATATAAAATACTGTTTTTACTGAATTTCTACAGAGTTTGCGTAGTGTAAATATCTGGTTGTCAGTTTATCCGATCTAAATCGACTATGATAAGCTAAAATCTTTTGACGTACATAGAATAGTCTTTAACCACTCACATAACACGACCCAAGCCTTATGGGCCTTGGCCACTAATGCCGCAAAAGTTGTCTCAAACAATGCGCTTAAATTCCTATTAGCAGCCATGATTTTATTTGGCAAGTTCGGTAATCAACATTAGCAATCTTGCTGTTTTAATTTCGTTTAACCCACCACCAAGTCAATATGAATTGATGTAATTTCATTTGTTCTGCCTTCGGGTACTGAAAACATGTACATAAATAAACATGCATAGCAACATTTGAGTCAACAATATTAAAAGCTATTGTTGTTCAAATTGTGCCCGAGCCCGAGGTTTGTGTAATTTTTCATAAATATTAGTAATTTTAAATTCTTAAAACTTTTGATTTTCTTCTTTGTAACTTTTCAATATTGGATGCAGAAGCGGACCCCCATAGCTGGATACCATACGACCATATTGGTTTCAAAACTGCTTTATACTGCTTTTAAAGTACTTTCAGTTCTAAGTCTAACGAGGAGTGTGGCCCAATGAGCCGGTTAAGCTGAGTGATTTTAATTTTCAACTGTGTGACTTTAGCTGCAATATGGCGAACCCACGTAAGACGTCGGTCAAGATGAATTCCCAAGCACCTTACTTGGCTCTGCTCTTGGATTGTTGTTCCTTTAATTGTAATGGGTGGACAATTTTTCTGTCTTAGCGTAAACGTTATGTGAACGCTCTTTACGGCATTAACATTTATTTTCCACTTATGCAGCCAATTTTCTACGTCAATAACGTTGGATTGAAGTTGTTGTGATGCTACTTCTGGGTCTTTATGTACACCTAAAAACGCTGTATCATCCGCAAAAGTGGATGTGTGTATGAACGGGCTTGTAGGCAAGTCAGCAGAGTACAATAAGTAACGAAATGGTCCGAGTATATTCCCCTGTGGGACACTAGCTAAAATTCGTTTCATTGAGGAGTAAGTACTTTTTGATCTCACTACAAAAGACCTATTTTCTAAATATGACGAGCAATTTGTGTACGTTAGTGGGAAGTAGTGTTAAAATTGTATATATTAGTCCATTGTGCCAGACTTTGTCGAGCGCTTGCGATATGTCGATAAATAGTGCAGAGCAGTATTGCTTACTTTCAAAAGTTGAGCGAATTGAATTTGTGATGCTATGAACTTGTTCGGTGGTGCTGTGTTGTTTTCTAAACCAAAATTGGTGGTTTGGAATTAGGTTTGTTGAGTCAATAAATGCCTCTAACGACCTCAAAATCAATCTTTCAAATACTTTTGACAGAACGGGCAATAAGCTGATCGGACGATAGGATAATACCTGAGTAACATCTTTGCCGGGCTTGGGGGTCATAACTATTTCAGATTTCTTCCATGATGATGGGAAGTAACCACTCCTTAGAATAGAATTAAAAACAAATATAATAGTTCTCAGTGCCGAATTTGGAAGGTTGATTAGCATAGTGTGGGTGATTTTGTCACAACCGGGAGCCTTTTTTTGGGTTCAGATCACTGATAACTGCTTTTAGCGCAACTAAACGAATTTTCATTGGGTCTAAAACGAGTTCATGGACAACAATTGGCGTTATACTAGATTCAGTTTGGTTTGGTACAAAAACTTTTTCTAAGTGGCTAGCAAACTCTTCAACTTGTCGCTGGAGTTTTTTGCTCATTCTCCATTTTGTAAGCGAATAGGAACTTGAGTGGGGCATTTGGTTTTTCGGGCAGCCTTTCATAAGCTGCAGTCTGTCTTCTCGGTGGCATCTAGGTTCTGTAAAAAGTTACTCAGACTTAACTCATTTTCTTTTCGAAGGGCCTCCCGCAACGTTTTCTGGCATATTTTTAATTTCGCCTTTAAAACGGGGGAACGTAACTCCTGCCATTGACGCCGTAAATTTCTTTTTTCTCTTAATAGAAATTGAATATTTCTTGCTATCATACTAGGTCTTTTTGCCCACAGTAGTGCCATGGGCGTTGATAATCTGGGAACATCTGTCAGTATAGTCGTTAGATGATTTACAGCCAAACCAATTTCATTTTCTGTTTTCAGTGAAATATTTTGCGGCAGGTGTGTGCTTATATACATTTTGTATTTTAGCCATTTTGTTTTTTTATTTGGAAAGTAAAAAATCGTGTTGTTCTAAGTTTTGCTGGCTATTGGATAATGTTAAAAATGTTGGAGAATGGTCCGAAGAAAGGTCCAGAGAGGGAGTTAATTTTATATGTTCACGTTTTATGTTTTTTAGAACCGCGAAGTCAATGACGTCGGGAATTTTGTTTAAATCTGTGGGCGAGTAACTAGGGTGCCCTGGGAAAATGTAACACTCGGAAGGAAGCATTTAATATACCAAAAATCTTTTGACTGAATATGTTCCATGACTTTCCTAGTCGCTAGAGCGACGTATATCTGGCCGGCTGGTAGACCAGATAACTATTGTAATCTATACGAAACTTTTTTGCCAGTTGTAGGCCTGGGATTGTAAATGGGCAGTATTAACCCACGCATTCAGAAACCCTCCGTACAAATTGATAGTTATTCCCGAAATTAATTTATTTGTCTTCGTAAGAAGCATCAACCCAAATTTTTGTCCATTATATTACATTGTAGTTTCGACAAAATGTAAAAAAAATCGCATTCAGATGCATTAATTGCAGTAAAATTTGGTACATGTCAAGGGATTTCTGAAATAGGATCTTAAGACAGACAAAGATGTTTTAGGAAATCGCTTAACCGGTATTTCTAAAAAGTTTGCAAAAATTTTATTAATAATATTTTACTAATATTCAATATTGGTCGAATATTTGATGGATTGGGTTGCGCACGAAAAACAACAACGTTTCGTATATGCCCGTTGGATTGCGAAATCCGATCGTAACTATACATAGAAGTTTTTTATTTTTTAGAGATGGCATCGTCAATCGAAATGATCATTTTTGACACCGCTCATGAAAATGCAAACAAAAGTTTAGACAACGACGTAGACTTCAACAGAGGGTGACTGATCGTGCTTTAAGGAATGGAAAGATTATGCCTAAATCATAAAAAACTTTAGCCAGAGCAATTAATTGATTACTTCCAAGAGGTATGATGTGAGATTAATGTATTTCAGGCCCATGTAACATTTTCTGATAACAGAACAAACTAATTTTCTGGGTTTTAATTCAATTGACAAATAGATTCTGTAACATACTGTAGTATATGAGTGTAATTTCTCTAAGTGTATATACTAGAAAGATCATCAAAACCACTCCCAGAATATTCAAGTACGATATATGTATGTATGTAATCTCTTTCTCTCTTTACCTGTAAATAGAACTTTTCTAGAATTATGTTTACGACAGTAACTTATGCGTGTTCCTCTCACTCCCATTATATAGTCTATTGCTATCTCTTTTTCACTTGTTATGTAAATAAGAACATTCTAGAATTAAGTCTATGATAACTTTATTCTGTAAATATGTTTGTCTTTGTTGCACCCATTATGTAAACATGTGTCCTCTTGGAATATCGTAGCATTTTGTAGAATAAGTCATTTTAGCATAAATAAAGCAAATTTGTACGTTTTGATGGGATTAATAAAGTTGACGTTGATGTGGAAAAACGATCCACGGATTCAAAATACATATCAACATTATTTTTTCAAAAAAAAAAAAAAATCGGCGATTACTCACAAATATTTATTAGATTTTCGCATAAAAACTGTTGGATAACGGAAGCAGTCACCCAAACTCGCATTATGATTTATTTCGAAATTGAAATTGCTTTGGGTATTTTACTTTAGTAATTGTTGAAACAGTGTATATAACCCGCAGTAAGTAATCAATTTAACTTTCCAGACCTAAATTATTAACTGCAAGTGAGGAGTCGTCAACCCCCGATATAACTGAGCCTTTGTTTTCAAACCAGTTGATGCCATGTAGCATACTTACTTCAATTGCTAGACTAGACTAGACTTTTCGAGCTACATTCAAAATAGAACCGATAGGAATAAACGTATTTATGAAAAAATAAATACAGGGTACAAATTAGTGTGTCCATTATCTGTCAAAGGTCTTAAAAAAAAATCATATTTTGGAAGATAATTTTGAAGGAACAAATAGAAATTGCAAAATTAATGTTTTTGAATAAATGAATATAGTTAACGTATTTCAGTCCTACGCGCTATATCCCCCATTTTATCCCCTATCGTTTGCAAACATGAAATTTTATTCTAATGATTTTAGTTTTATTTATTTATTCTACTGTGAAACATCAAGGACAATTATACTTCAACGCAATATGTTCATAAAATTCAATCTTACTTAATGCAAAACAAAAGTACACATTTCATAAAATTGACACTAAATATAATATATTCCATGATTTAATAAAACTCTCCAGGCAACCAATGCATTAAAAAGAGCGTAATCATTTGTAAGTACTAACTTTCTCCTGTTATCAATGAAATTTGATGCAAAATATGCAAGCTAGCTAAAGCTAACTTTCATTGTTAATGAATTCTGTCTTGTTAGTGAAGTTAATGCCAATGTCCCATTATAATTTAAACTAGTTTCAAGCCAATTAAATTTTCTTTCCTATTTCTCTCTGAATATCCCTTTCACTTCCTCTTTTTATATGTTATTCCCAATTTCCTAAATATTTGACATTGTAAGTCACTTTCTTTTACGTTTCAAAGTCTCTCTTTCTCTCTCTTGAAACACATTCTTAATAGCAGCGACGAATTAACTATAGTTTCTAAGAAAACCTAATTACGTTATTCAACGAAATTATTCAATGGGCCTGCTAAAATTTGAGTGGGATGCTGGGAGCGCGATCATATCGGGTAGAATATTAGAAAGTCTTCCTATCGTTTTTAGAATAACAAGCGTTATACCAGCAAATATAATACAATATGTAATATATATTTACTGGGGTAAATGAGTATTTACGCAGCAAAGTCAACTTTCGAATATAAAGGATCAGTATCCTATCAGGAAACTCGACAAAACATCAATAACCTCCAAGTCAATGTCTGTTTTGATATATTTTTGGAGAAAATATGTAAGCCATTATCATACAAAAATGGATAACAATTATTGAGCCAAGTAGTCATTAAGATATAGAATACAAATTGGTAAAATTTTTATACAATCCATTGAACAGAAAACAAACGCTCCTTCATCCCATACTCAGTGAGCTTGCACGCATTCTATTTTTAGACTCAATCAACGAGACATACAGTTTAACGACTATCCCGAACGTCACAGTTTAAGAAGCATTTCTTTAGACGCATTGAGGTGACCGCCGCGCAGATAAAGATAGGTGGCCGTATGCGAGGTTGAACCCGGGATCTTACGAACGATAATCGCATGTGCTAACCATCGCGCCATTGTCGGTCAATTGTAATTGTAATTTCAATTGTGTTGATATTAAAATTACATTGTTAAGACCACAATTAATATAAGTTTGAACAGAATTTTTAATTTTTAAAATGTTTTATCCGTAAGATTTTTATTGCCTATCAAAGTAAAGAAATGTTATTGACGTGTTTTTCTGTTTTTGTAGTTTTATTATTTCATTATTACTTTACGTTCAAAAAATTCTTCGTTGTTATCAAATGAATGCACACTGCTCTCAAAATTTATTTTCTACCACTGATAAAAATGAATGCGTCATAGCCATCTTATATGTCATACTTCACTACAAAGAAGTGAATAAAATGAAACTTAAACAATGTGATTTCGGAAAAAAAATATAAATACCTAGCACATTTTTTGGACGTCACTATTTCAAAGTAAAAGAACATTCATATAAGTCATATAAGTTTTAGATCCACTTTGCAAGTTAACCACATTTCAGAAAGATGGACCGAGATGTTCTAACAGTGCCATCTATTTACAAGAATTGTTGATATTTCGCAACAAATAAAGACATTTTGGAAATGTCTATAATTTGCATGCTACATCAGTTCCTAATGAGCATGCAAAACACCATGATAGAAAAAGAATAATAATTATTTATTTTACTGTTCGATCGTCGAAAAATCATGGACACACTTTGCCAATCGTTAGCCTGTAGCTCGTAAAGCACTATAGTAAGTGAAAACAGGAACAGAGTTTTCTGGTGCGTCACTTTTAAAATGTCCACAGGTGCAAAAAGCTGTTTTATCTACTGTGCAATAAAACCTGACAATTTAAACAATCCAATCTAAAAAAAATTATCTATATTTTGAAAATATCGATCTTTGGGACTGTGCCATAGCTTCATTAGGATTAATGTAATATAAAGTGTCTCAAAAGAAAGTTTATACTTAGTGGATCGATTAAATAAAATAAACCGTTTTTGAAAAAATATACGGTAATTACTGATGTATAGAATTTTATATATTTATTCGGTTAGGACAGTAGAATTTCTTAACTGCTCGGTTGGTAGGTATGTAATGACGTTTCAAACTTCCTCATATATTTTTCAACAATTTGAAAAAGAAAACTATTTTTTCAAACAAATTAAAAAAAAAAAATGTCGAATAAAAGTTGGTCTCACCGAGCTTTGAACTCCGAACCTCCAGTTTGTAAATCAGAAGTTCAGTGGCCTAAGCCTCGCTTATAACATCAACACTGTATGAGTTAACAGTGCTTTAACAGTGGCTGTTGATCTATGTGTGACAATGTTAACGATTAGCAGAATCTCCAAACCGTATCCTAGACATAAACCTACAGGGATCACTGCAAGAATGCTCTCAGTTCATGATCGATGATCAGTGCATATCTATTGCCTTATTTGGTATTATTCCAAAACATAATAGTTCTCTCTTGTATATTCAAGTCTAAACGGTATCACATTCCACTGAAATTCTCATGTACTAGAATAGAAACCAAGGCAATGTAAGAGTTTAACAGCACTATTGCATTCTTTTCTATTACATACGGCGAGCAGTACAGAAGTCTGTTGGGAAGTGTATAAAAAAAAATGAAACAGCATAACCTTCTCCATTTGGTTGAAATACCATTAGCAACTTATTCGAAGTTGATTGATAAAAAAAAAAAAGAAAACGGAAATTAATGTAAAATTTCCTTCATAAATTGAACAAAGAAATTGGTACAATTTGCTCTACCTTAAGGTAGAGGTTTTAGAAGAACGGAAACAAATATCCAAAGGTAAGTAATGAGAACATGTCTAAGAAACAAATTTTAAGGGAAAATTCCATAATATTCTGGTAATAGGTATTCCTTCTCATTAAATCTTTAATGGTAGAATTATCTCCACTGCTTTTGTTCGTTGGCAAAGAGGTCGATTTGCCAATACTGAGATTAATTAGTGGCAAGGAATAAATGATGGAGATTGAAGCCTAACCAAGAGGAAAATTGACGGGCAAATTCCACATTGCAGCCTTGGTCAATAAAAATATGTGTAATGGTATCATAACCTAGTACCACATGAAGCGAAGAGAAATTATTTTGGAAAAAAAGCAACTAACCATCATCATTGAAAATACGCAAATCGTAGAGGTATTGGGTATATTGACCACAATAAAAAAAATTCAATTAAATGAATTAAATTAGAGTATTGAAATTAAATGAATTAATTAAATTAATTGTGGTCGTTATACATGTGTAATTTTTTTTTTTTTTGTTCGTTTTCTTGATTAAATTTGTATCTTAAATCAATTTATTTTCATTAATTTTAAATATAGTTTTAAATCGTCAAAATTTATCATCGGCTATTGTACTTCATCAACATCATCATGAAGGCACTCTTTTAAAACTCTGCAATAACATTTAACATTTCGTTTACAAGGGACATTGAAAAGGTACCTCTTCAAACGTCTGCTGATAAAAAGACTGGTGAGTGTTTAACATTATTATACATGTAACATTTCGATGAAGAAATGTTAAAAATTCAACTTAAACATTATTTTATGTAACAGTGCTGAAATGAAAATGTTGATGAAAATTTATATTTTTTCGCTTTGATAACCCGAATTATTAGAAATTAAAAGAATTAGAATCAGAATGATTTGTTAAAATATTTCCTAATATGATAAATGTATAATTTGTTAATTCTGATTAAATACACTGAATTCTGTATTATGGCTCTGTGAATTAAAATCTCTAGCGTTCTCCTAATGTAAGCTAGACGGCGTGTTTATTATGAAGGGGTCCCATAAAATTCCAATATCTAAGGTCAAAAGGGTCATCGGTACGGGAGGGTTTGAGACTTGGGTTCTCCTAAATACACCTCGAGAATCCTCAGAAATGTAGATTAACAAGGCTCTCTTGATATTCTTTGGTTGTACGTTAACTACGATGGGGTTAATTATTAGATTCTATTAGTTTCAATAGTTTAATTTTCGCCACCCAAAATTTTTTGTATTGCTTCACTTTTTTAGGGAGTCTTTAATTTTTCTTGTAATGGGAATAAGTAATTTGGGTAAGACACGAACCCCGCACCCGACTGTAGTTAGCATCTATAAGGCTCCCTCAGTTTTATTACAAATTACGAAGAATTACCAAATATTCCTTCCGCAAATCAATTGTGATTTGGTCCATTACAGGTACCATGTGAAAAAGCAACTGGTTCGTGTCCTGGTTATGTCAAATATTATGTACTACTTAGAGGTATACTCTGCTACTAGTCAAAAATATATGAAACTCCTTCAATTATCTTTGAACAGAGTTGTACATATAATCATTCATTTTCTGCATTTATGTACGATGTACGATTGTTGTTATGTTTTTACAAAATACATTCTAATCAATGTTCTCGTCGACCTCGATCTCGACTTTGAAATTTTGTCATTCCGTTCGTAGAAGGCAATTGCTTATCCGCAAACTTTGCCATTTTACAGCACGATCTTTTAATGTAAGAGTAGATCGTAGCTATAATCCATTGCCAAATGAACTTAGAAATATAAATGTATCATACGCAATATTCCTAATAGACTTATCTGTCATATGCAGTCGACCTACTTGTAGGTCGAGTGATATTTGTTAATTATTTTTGGTTGGTATTAAAGTATATGGTTTTATGTAATCAATTTTTATTTTTATATACATTTTTACATTTACTTGGAAGTAGTATTTATTTTAAGTTATGCATATTGTGATTTACTTAACAGTTTGAAACTGTAAAATTGATAACTTAATTAAAAAAATGAAAAAAAAAATTGCAATTTGGCTGACCTATGTATATCATTCAATATTTAATTTTTTCTCATTATTTTCATTTCCCTGCATTTCGCCTATTTTTAGTGCACTTTAATTTGAGCGTTATAAGTTAATAGTTACTAGCTAATTTGATGTCATATTCTAAGTTATATTTTGTTCTTGTTTTTTTAATTCCAGCAGTATTTATTTTATGCATTTTGTTTGGCTCTAAACGTTTGGTTTTCCCCTTACGACCAAACCATTTCAATGGTTTGGCAACCCCTTTCGTAATGTTCGAATCGGTTTAAACATTGTCGGAGTTTTCACTCAAACTGAAATACATAAGTTTTAACGAGTAACGGCTACCGCTGATAGAAGCCACCTCGATCCATATTTTTTTAAAAATATAATAAAATTCACTTGCTATACGGATTTGGTCCTAAACATATCGTCAGATATAAACCTCTGTGCTGGAACAAGGTAATATTGGTAGGAAAGGAAAAAGGAAAAAACACTAAAATCATTTTGTTTTATTTCCGATCACATTAATTTGCAACGCAAACATTGGTCCTTCGCGTACCGGATACCTGGACTAATACTGCAACGCAAACATTGGTCCGAGGTTGAAGAGACAAGCCAGCAATAAAAATTTCTTGTTTTTTGCACAAGGTCTTGGATTACGTCCACAAGCGAACTGGAAATTCATCCATCATCAGTCTTGCAACAATACACATTGGCCTTCGAACGAGGATATTTGCTTCCAGCAAATATTAATAAAAACTGATTGTGTTTTTTATTCTGCTGTCAAGAGGAAAACTCGGTGTACCACCAATCAACCATCAGCATCTTCATCATTCTCAACAGAATCGTCATCACCGGCATTTTCCATCGGAAATATATAAGGTGCGTATACTCAGATTATTACAGTGAGCATATCGAAAAATTAAACATTATTTGAATAACAGTAATAAGTGCTAATTTTTGCGAAGAAAGGGAATTCACAGTGTCGTTGCAACACCATTGCTCGCATTTGGAAAAAATAGAATTTTTGCTTATAAAATCTTAACCTTGATATATCTGATAATTTCGTAAACATTCAAAATATCCACAATCCAATTCGGAGGTGTCGTGCAGTGTCAGTGCAAATTCAATTGTTAACCGTTTTGTGAACTTGGCGGTGGTTTTGTTAGTTGCATATACACGTATGTATATACGGACGTACATATGTAAGCAAATAAACAAGTGAGCGCCAACTAAAAGAATATTCAAAAACAAAAACAGTGTCAATTTGCCGCGGTCAACGATTGAAGTTACTCAGAGAGCCATTGATAAATGCACATATACACTTACGTATCCATACGTGAATATTAGCTGGATATTTGCGAATCTATTAACCCACTGCGAAACGTGGAAATCTAAACTTACACTTTGATGAACAGATATTGAGTTGAATATTGAAATCTTTTTGCATATTTTCGATTTTACAGTGGAATCCGTCATTTCAACGGATTTTAAGGAAAATAATATTAGGTGAAATTTACAGCCACTTTCGATAAATTTGGTGGGCAAGAACTCGAGAAATATAATTAGTGTTACGAGTGCCCTATAATCGGTCATTTGAGCAACGCTTAATTTGTAATACTCAGGAGGTATGTTCCAGATTCTACTTTGAAGTAAAAGTAGTTTGTAATCACTTCAATTTGACACTTGGGTGTTCTGAATTTTACTTTTTACTTTTCATTTCTGTTTTGTTTTCGAACATCAAATCGTAGTGAATTGCATTGTTCTAGAAACTACTTTTAGGCAAAAAGAAGTGGTTTAAAAATACTGAAATTTTATTGTGAAACAAAAATGTTTGCAATTAAACATGTAAGTATAATAAATAAAAGTGGTCAGATTCCTTTGGTTGAATAAAAATTTTCCTTGTTTGAAGGGGAAAACGCAAGAATACAACGCAGGATGCAATAATGCTACGCAAAACAATCTAGACCTGGAAAAAGGGGACCATGTAAAATTGGAAGAATTGTGGAATCTTTTTGCGGCTTAGTAATTTCCACGTGAGTTCCATCAATTTTTGCATGATCGACCACGAATGGCGATCAAATTTCATTGGCATCATCTCATGCGACACCACAGGTGAATGCGCAAGCTGATTTTGAAAAATTTTCGGATAAAGGTGTCTCCACTTATTCGATACCAGCTGCGGCTCAACCAGCTAACCCTTATTTGGACACACCGGCAACAGATACTGTACATAATCTGAGCTTACCCCCATGTGATACCGACATATTTGGGGGTGATTATCTACCATGGCCCACTTTTAGGGATCTATTTACGGCAGTTTGTATCAACAATGGGTGACTAAGTGAAATTGAAAAGTTATGTCACTTAGTTAGAAAAACTAGTGGTGAGACTCGGGAAATTGTTTCGAAATTCCCACTCACTGGCAGCAATTTCGCTTATGCTTGGGATGCCTGAAGAGCACATATGAGAATAAACGCATATTGGTTAATGAACAGCTTCGTAAACTTTTTGGTCTTCCTCCAATGGAAACCGAGACTAGCGCGGGTTTGAAGTCTTTACAACGAGGAATTAATGGTTTTTTGTCGGCGATGCTGGTATATAAGGTGTCGACTGAAAATTTGGACCCCATGATAGTTTTTTTATGCGTTCACCGATTGCCAAAGCGAAACATAACATTCTGGGAGCAAAGTATAAGGGACAAGACGGCCTTATCCTCCTGGAATGATTTGAATCTTTTTCTTAATGAAAGAATTCAAACACTAGACTGTCTACATGATATGATGGGCCCCGAGTCATCGCGCAAATTTAAGGGAAAACAGGTAAAGACCCACTTTTCCAAGGCAAATTCTCCAGCGTCTACTTCATCGAAATCGCAGTGGAAGGATTATGGTGTTTATTCCCGATCGATTTAAAAAACTTAACGGTTATGAGCGATTTGTTCAAGTGAAGCGGCACTATAGCTGTGTCAACTGCCTATCGTGTAACCATG
The DNA here is from genome assembly GCA_019455685.1 of Philornis downsi. Classification (NCBI taxonomy): domain Eukaryota; kingdom Metazoa; phylum Arthropoda; class Insecta; order Diptera; family Muscidae; genus Philornis; species Philornis downsi. Next base: position 3,031,476 of record JAHXMU010026435.1, read on the forward strand.
AGGTTAAAGATTGTGGAAGCAAGCACAGTTGCTCCATTTGCAACAAGCGGCACCATACTCTGCTCTATAGGGACTCGAACAGCGGTCTAAATGAAAATGCGGCTTCTACTTCGTCAGCCGTGAATGATATTGTGCAACAACAATCTTCAAGCGCTCATAATAACGCCTCATCTCTCTCCGAAGACACTTCTAATAGTTTGAGCAAACAATTTTACTATTCGTCCCATAATAGAAATGTGGTTTTGGGTACAGCGTTGGTCAACATTATGCACCATGGCGCAACTTATCCCGCTCGTGCTCTTATCGACCCTGGTTTTGAAGGGTCTTTTATTACGGAACGTCCTCAGAAACAACTGAAGATCTCCACCACGGCCACAAATGCCCAAATTGCGGAAGTTAATCGAATAGTTTCTACTAATTCGAAACAAGCGCGTACGTGTTGTCGAATATTTCCAGTAATCTACCATCATTTAAGTTAATGCTGAACATTTTTCTCTTTTGCCGAAAATAAAATTGGCTGATACCCGACTTTTTGGTTGTCCTTAAGTTGATCTTTTGCTAGGTGCTGATCTGTATCCACAGATTCTATTAGGTGGGACACAGCAAGTCCTTGGCTCATTACTAGCTCAGAACACCATATTTTGATGGGTAATAACGGGACCAGTCCCTGCGCCCTTAGCTTTAAGGGAAATAGAACGAAATTTGCAACTAGTGTTACAAAAAACCCGATTGCGAATTGATTCAGACCCAGTATATCAGTGCCTACATGGAATTTTATTCCAGCTGGTGCGCCCCATATGGGAGGTCTTTGGGAAGCTGCTGTTAAAGGGTTCAAAGTTCATTTTCGTAAACAAGCTCAGGGAATAAAATTTACATTTGAGGAATTTTCGACAATATTGGCCAGAATAGAGGCCTGTCTAAACTCGAGTCCTCTTTGACCTATGTCAGAAAACCTTGATGAGATCGTAGCTTTACCTCGCGGACATTTTCTTATAGAATAGGATCTAGCTCCTCCAGAGCCGCTAAATGACGACCATCCTTTGGATCTCATAAACCGTTTTCGCAAACTGAGGGCTCTAGCTCATACGTTCTGCACTATGTGGAAAAATAAGTATTTGTGAGGGCTCCAGAACAGATGTAAGTGGAAATTTCACAAACGCTACGTGCAAATAAATGATGGACAAGAACCTCCTACTTCGTGGAGACTCGGTCGCGTCATAAAAATATATCCTGGTACTAATGGTCATGTACGTGTCGTGGATATTAGGACAATAAAAGGTGTCGCAACGCGGCCAGTGACCAAATTGGTTATCTTGCCCAATTAAAAAATTGTTTCACTTTCGCGATGATTTTCTTTAGCACTATGGAAAATCTACCATTTGCCCATTTCCCTATGTTCGGCTGGGTTCTTTCCGGGTCTTGCTCAACATAAAGGAAAGGTGTTTTATATGTTGTCTTCGTCTACAGTAGCATCGGGCTGCACAGTCCCACCTGAAGTTTTAGATGTTACTGTTGTCTGTTCAAAGCCATACAGTCGCCCTGGCACACCTGGTTTAACTTTCTTGGTGCTGCGGACCGTTAGCGTCCAAAATTGACTGTTCCAGTGGCAACAGTACAGTACCATGGGGTCGCCTTGACCCGCCTGGGATATTTATTTGGTGCTGTGGATCAAATGCGTCCAAAATTGGCTGTTGTTTCTGTGTTAACAGTGCAGTACTATATGGGGTCGCCTGGGCCACCCAGGTTTTTTTGGAACGGTACTTTGTATGGATCGTCATGGACTTGAAAACACTCAACATTAGACCATCAATCCTAATGTATAACAAATGTGAATTAATACAATTTAAAGCTCACTATAATATGAATATACGCAACCTTTTATTACAAATTATGTTAATAATTATATTATCTTATTGAACTGTAAACCTATATTGTGATTTATTGTACTTCTTGTTTTACAACATCCTTGACGTTGCAATTTGATTTGGTCCTAAACATATCGTCAGATATAAACCTCTGTGCTGGAACAAGGTAATATTGGTAGGAAAGGAAAAAGGAAAAAACACTAAAATCATTTTGTTTTATTTCCGATCACATTAATTTGCAGCGCAAACATTGGTCCTTCGCGTACCGGATACCTGGACTAATGCTGCAACGCAAACATTGGTCCGAGGTTGAAGAGACAAGCCAGCAATAAAAATTTCTTGTTTTTTGCACAAGGTCTTGGATTACGTCCACATTATCAGTCTTGCAACATTAAACACATTTTATAATTTGCTTAATATTTGCCAAAAGGCTTTAAATTACAAGACTGTTCATAAATGAAATGAAAATGAACAAAATGTTGTTATTTATCTATTAATGCGTTCTTACTTGGGAAATTGGACAAAGTCTTCTAGAAAGGGAACAATAAAACCCATCTGTTGCTACGATGCTCAATTCTGGGGCAATGCAGAAAATAGCAACGTTTATAATTTCCTAGTACTCTATATAAAAGAATAGGTAGAAAAAATTGAAGCAAAGTATAAATGTTCTAGCTGGAAACATTGGAAACCCATCTGGAAATTCCATACCTCGAAGAATTAAATTTGCATGTTAATCATTGGATCTTTTCCAATTTCGTTTCTTTTCCCATAATTTTTTTTAATCTCTCAAGGCCGCAATTATTCCCATAACCCGCCTAAGAGTACAATATCTTGCAAGTAATGTCAATTTAGCTTGCCGTGTATTCTACACTAAACGCTCCATATGACACCTATTTGTATCACACGACCTGCAGCTGAGAGAATCCGGTTCCTAAGTTAATACCTGCCAATATTAGATGACCGTACATACAAAAATATGCAGCTAAAGTACCAAGCGAGAAATGAAAGGTATGCATTGATGGATATACTTAAGATTCAAAGGCGCTTTGATAATAGAAATCGAACAGAAAAAATTCATTTCACATTTTCTGAATGAAATTTAGGTTATTAAATTTTCTTCATATATTTTTTTGTATTAGATGATGTTATTGTTTTGTATGACCGACCCTGACGCAATGGTTAGAATATGCGACTATAGTTCGCATGATCACGGGTTCAATCCCGCATACAATCACCTACCCATATTTGAGCGGCTGTAACCTCGGGGTCTAAATGTTGTAGTAAATGCTCCTTAAACTGTTACGTTTGGAATCGTCGCTAAATTGTATGTTGCGCTGAGTCTAAAAAATTATACGTGTATAATTTAATACGCTAATTTACCCCATTATTGGGAGTCAAAATACAAATTAATTGTCAATCCACATTTTTCTTACGTTACTGTCTGTCAAATTATAACGAGAGGCGGCTATGCTAAAAGGCCATCTTTTCTCATCTTAGCTTAACTTTTCTCTTAATATTTGAATCGTCTTTTGGATCCCGATCGCACAACGCACTCCTGTTTTTATTTTATATTTTAGGTTTTAACTTCAATGCACGTACAATATGTGTGTTGGCATTTTCCCTGATTACAACATTAACCCAATGGTAGACAATAGTTTGTCAAGATCAATAAACAAAAAATCCTAAGACAAAGTCGGTGGCACCACAAGCATATGTGCTTTCCCCTGGACTTTTCCACCTTATGATTGCTCAACAATAATAATTAGAAGTGAGAATAATGAGGAGAGAGAAAAAATAAAGAACGCTATAGAAGTCGAAATGGGTGAAAACTATGAAATAAATGTGGCAACACCGATTAACTTGGATGTTATAATAACAGATATTTCATATAAATACACGGAAGATGAAATATTGGAAAAATTAAAGAGACAGAACCCGCAAATTGGTGAAAAAGACATAAAAATAATAAGTACTTTCGAAACAAAACGAAATAATAGATCGATACACAATGTTAAAATTAATATAGACATTGAAACATATGAAACAATTATGAGATCTCAAAGAGTCAACATCGGGTGGGAAAGATGCAGAGTATATGACGGTACTTCTGTAAGAATTTGTTATAAATGCAGAGGCTATAACCATAAAGCGAGTGAGTGCAAAAATCAGGAAACTTGTCTAAAATGTCACGGTAATCATAAGCAAAACGAGTGTAATAATGAGCAAATCATGAAATGTATAAATTGTATACGCGAAAATAGAAGATTAAATCTTGGTCTAGACGAGAATCATCTGACCATCGATAAAAAATGTCCGGTGTACCAAAACAAATTGATCAATAAAAAGAAAAGATTAGGGCTAACACAATAACAACCAAATACAATAAGTGCAATATATACAAATGTCCAAGGGTTAATGAATAACTACAACCAAATTGAGCTACTAATCGCCAAAGAGAATCTGGATTTCCTAGTTCTATCTGAAACACATTTGACCGAGGATATTCAAGAAAACGAAATTTCGTTACCAAAGTTTAACCAAATTGTTAGCTATTCATATTCAACGCGAACGGGAGGAGTAATTATATACTACAAACAAGAGTGGACAGTAAAAAAATTATACGAGAAAGTGGTAAATTCCAACTATTGGATATTAGCTTGCGAAGCTCAATGCGAAAATAATATTATATTAATGTGTGCAATATACAGATCTCCTAGTGGAAGTGAAGCAGAATTCTGCGTAGGATTTCAAGAAACCCTCGAAGTATTGAGTGAGAAGAACTGCGATATTTTGATAGTGGGAGATTTCAATATAGACTGGTCAAATAATAGTTTTTACAAAATGAAAGTTCAAAGTGTAGTTCATGACAATGGGCTAAGCCAAATAGTTAATCAATTCACAAGGATCACAAATTTATCAAAAACAATTATTGACTACGTCATTACAAATAGCCATAAAGTATCAGTGGAAATGAACTCAGCATTAAATATATCAGACCATGAAGCAATAAACATAATGATCAAATATGATAAAAAAACAAAATGCAATAAACAAGTAGAGATCTTCAAATATAAGTCGGGTCTGTTTAACAAAGAATTAAGTGCAATATTAAAATATGAAGGAGGCAAAGACATAAATGAGAGAGTAAATAGCTTGGACAGCTGTTACGATGAAACTGTGCGAAAATTCTCTAAAACAATCACGGTAAATGAGCAAGAAGTGACTGACCGATGGTTTAACGATGAACTCAAAAAGATGAAGCAAACTAAAATCATAATGCATGATAGAGCCAAGTATGAAAATACAACCGAAGCGTGGAAAAACTACACCGAAATACGAAATAAATATAAAGTAGCAATTGAGAACGCAAAATTTAACTATACAAATAACCAAATAAACAACACCAAAGACCAAAAACAAATGTGGAACACAATAAAAAACTTAGTCATGATGAAACGACACAATGTGGTCCAATCTGTGATATTCAGTGATGGTGAATATAAAGATAATAAGCAACTGGCTAAACTTTTTAATGAATATTTTGTTAATAGTATTAAGGACATAAGAGAGTCGATTGAAGAGGTGCAATATATAAACAATATAAATATGACCGATAAAAAATTTAAATTCCGTGAAATCACTCTTTTAGAACTTAAAAATATTATAAAAAACTTAAAAAATAAAAAAGATTTTAAAAACATTTCACCAAGAATAGTATTAGATAATTGGAAACCAACCGGCAATATACTGTTAAAAATCATAAATGAATCACTCAGGAATGGAATATTTCCAGAAAATTGGAAGGATACCATGATAACTCCGGTCGAAAAGGTAGCTAAGACAAAGAAATGTGATGAATTCCGGCCCATAAATGCCCTAAAAACTTTTGAAAAAATATTGGAGATGGTCGTAAAGGAGCAACTAGTGAAATACGTTGAATCATGTTCTTTAATAACTAAACATCAATCAGGTTTCCGGAAAAGTTTTTCATGTGAGACTACGGTAAATTATGTTATTAACCGGTGGAAAAATATAGAGAAGGATAAGAAAATTATGGCAATCTTTTTGGACTTTAAAAGAGCTTTTGAAACCATCGATAGGGGAATACTAATAGACAAACTGTATATGTATGGTATTCAAGATACGGAGCTGGAATGGTATGATTTAATACCTATCATATAGAAAACAATTTACAAAGGTTAACGATGCAAAATCGGAGAAGATAAATAATAACTATGGAGTGCCACAAGGGTCAATATTGGGAGCTTTATTGTTTATTATTTATATAAATGATATGCCGAATGTAATGCAAAAAAGCGAGATGGTTTTATATGCAGACGATACACTAATTTTCGCAGAAGGATATACCCCTGAACAGTGTCGGGACAACATAACAACGGATATAAATAACATTTGTAAATGGTTAAAAATGAATAAACTAAAATTAAATGAAATGAAAACAAAAATTATGGAAATTATATGAGTAGTGAAATGAATATTGAATTAAATGGAGTAAAAATAGAGAAAGTCAATCACTTCAAGTACCTTGGATTTCTAATTGATAATAAGTTAAAATTTAATGAACACATTGAATATACATGTAAAAAAATCGGGAAAAAAATCGGGTTCTTCAAAAGAATAAGAAATAAAATAAACGTCTTAACGGCAATAAACGTATATAATACAATAATTAAACCACATTTCGAGTTCGGTTCCACAATACTATATACATGTTGCGCTGATTCACATATAGACAGATTACAAAAACTTCAAAATAAAGCTATGCGATCGATTTTGAAATGTAACAGATACACACCAATAATTACCATGCTAAACACACTCAAATGGTTGAATGTAAAACAAAGGCTAGCACTGAATACCATAAAGCTGATACGAAAAACACAACAGGGGAATGCACCAGATTACTTATGCGATCAAACAAGATTTGTTGGTGAGGCACAACCATATTCTCTTCGTAATGCTAATAACTTCAGATTACCGCGGGCTACTTCTTCATCAATGCAGAGATCTCTATTCTACAAGGGCTTCAAATTATTCAACTCATTACCTACTAGAATTAAGAATGAATCCAATAATAATATCTTTAATAAAGAGTGTATAAACTTTGTTAGGAATAATATATAAATGAATTATGTAAATTAAGAGTATTATAAATACTAATAAAAAAAAAAAATAAAAAAAAAAAAAAAAACAACATCATGTATTGCTATCTGTCCATGCCATGCTATTTGCATGATGTTGATTAGTAAGAGGTAAACAATGAAGTCCATTGGTATTAATTCAATATTGCCGATATACAAAATGTCGATTTTCTGACTTTAATTTCATATACATATATACTATATATGAAATATAATATATAATTTCCTGAAATTTTTCAAAAAGTTGCGTCATTGGCAACTATGTTACTTACACGAAGGAGACGAAAAATATGTTATTTTTAAGTTAGTTGAAATGCTGCATACTAGTTCCCTTATGTGATGTCCTTTGGGGTTGCCACTATTTTAAAACGTTTGACGCAGCCTGTTGTTACTTATCTCATTCACAAACCCATAAGGTTACGACGGAAGATGAAATAAAAAATACTGGGTAATTTGATATGCTACCAACAATTAAGATTTGACAGAGAAGTGGTTTTATTTTATTAGTTTTTTGATCCATAAGCGTCGTTTCGCAAAAAATTTTGAATGAGACTATGGCTCCTGTCCCGTTTGTGCCCAATTTCTCCTCCACTGCATCCTTCGTCCTTGTAAGTGATTATTTTACCTATTTCGTGTTTTGTCAAACTTTTTCCTCGCGGCAAGTCTTTTTTTATTATTGAATGTTATCACTTCTTCACAAAAATAGTTATGATATCTAAACTTGGCATTATAATTGTGAAACACGCTAAAAATTATTGAAAAAAAAAGTATCGTCTGCACAAATCCCAAAGTTTGTGTGCATGGTTGTTTCGTCCAAACAGGTACTTTCGTAGAATATCACAACAACAAAAATTGTATCGTTTCACGAATAAAGCAAATGTATGGGTGTATAGTTAAACAAAATGGCCCGTGATATTCTGATAATGAAACTTAAAATACGATTTATTGTTAATTCCGTATCTGTTCCTGGAATGTGGTTCAACCATCCAGGCTCATCAAAGAACATTTTCTATATGAACATTTTGTGGGCATTAACGGGTTATCTTTCCTAATTAACGCTGTATCATGGTTCAAAGGAGGAAATATGATTTTGGACATACCAGCATCAGCAAATATATTATAAATGTTAATAACGTCTGGTTGATTCGTTGACCAAGTAATATGCATATTTGATAGTGTGCCCAACACCATCGGCGACAAGTCAGGAGTTCCTAAAATAAAACATAAATTCAAAATTTAACATATGCGGTCGGACCTTAACACCAATTACATTACCCCACAAGGATGCTGGCATTACAGCACCACTTCGGATCCTTATAAGAGGTGTTCTGATTTGTATATTTGCCAAAGGTACCACGTGGACTTCCACAGTATCTTCGGATACAACCACCTCTTTTCCATTGATTGGATTAGTCATAACACATTTGCCGGTAATTTTGGTATCGCCCAATTTGAATGCAGTAACAATGGCCGATTCGATAGCTTTAAAGAGCGTGAGTTTTATATAATTTTCAATAAATAGATATTACAAAAAACATACATATGATTTTTTTGTCATGCACATGGTAGACAATATTAACATCTGGTTGAGGTCCACCGTGGTAATAAATTTGTATACTTGACCCCACGACTAAAGTCGAATTGCGCGGATATAACCGTAATGGAGGAAATACCTGCCGAATTATAAAACCTTATGATAAGAAACACAACAACCATGGCGCTTTCCTCAACTATTTACTTGCACATTGATGGTTTCGCTGGACACCAACATATCTCCACTGCCTGCATTGAATACGATTTTCGTCTCGCCCAAATTATTGCCGGTTATAATGTACCTAAAATTGTTTACCAAAAAGACATTTTCTTATTATTAAAATATATTATTTAAAAGTATATTCCCAACTGTCTCAAAATACAATAACTTACCTGATTTCTCCCTCATCCAAGTCAAACTGATCGCCTAACTGAAGGCTTAATATGTTTGAATTGAAAATCTCTTCGGACAATTCATAAATTTGCAAATTAAAGGGATCCACATGCAAGAGATTATCATGAGAATCATATAGTCTTACAATAGCCTCAATGGATTTTGTGCGCTCTACTCGATCTGCAGACTCAACACGAATGACACCGATACTGACCACCGATATTGACAGATACGCAGGTTCGTTCATCAGACACCGATCAATTAATTCAAGGCGAGTCTGTTGAGATACGTGTTATTATATAGGTATACTATTATCACATAGTTCGCACTATGTTACTTACATGACCAATACGGAGAGGGGTAACAACCAATTCCTTTTCTTTATTGTCAAGTTCCACTTTGACTATGCCGGGTTCCGATAATTGAAAATCGTAGAAACCACTACCCTGCGTCATTGGTATGCGCTCACGACGGTTTTTAGCCAAAAATATGCTAATATGGTCGGATTTAAAAAATGTGCTATTAACAGTCATAAAACGTATTTCGTTTTCAATAACTGGAGTAAATGCTTCCCCGGTCTTTGGCTGTAAAAAGATTGACACATAATCGACATTGTTTGCGTATGTAAAGCATTAGGTATACTGACATTCTTAATACTAAACGGTGGTTCCTCTGGATATATATCTTGTTTTCTCAGCACAACGTCATCATACTTCGTAACCACGCCCTTAACGCGGAAATTTTGAGCAACTTCGTTCAAAGTTGTTACTAAAACATCTTTGCCTGGTAAGGAAATTCCTTCCAGAAATTCTTCTTCAGTTTGTCGATGATGCATTATGGCACCGGTGTGGTACCGCTGATCGCCAGCAGCGAATTCCCAGTCCACGAATAAAGATGTGATGTTCATTAGCTTCCGATTCTTCGCATCCTGCACCTCGATTTCTATTTCGAATTTGTCTTCCTGATCTTTAAGTTGTAGTAACGCATTTTTCAATTCCAATGGGCACGATGAACGCAATTGTTCTGTTGTATACAAATTCAGAAATCTTGGCTTAACACAGTAGATGCCAGTTTTTATTGATGAGAGCCGAGGTTGGAAATTGGGTGCCAACAACGCATTGAATACGTTAAACATCAGAACAGTCTCTCCAACTTCTCGACATAATATTGTAAATGCATATAGATTGTTTTGTGTGTCAAACTCAATCTCCGATACACGGGCAATATTGTAATCATAGTCGAGGCCTTTAGTCAGTTCAGCTTCCAAGGTATAGATTCTCTGAGGGCCGTTTGAATAAATAACATTACGGGAAGAACCAATTGGTAGAACAACTTGATTCTCGATGGGATTCAAAATTACTAGTGGCTCAAAGACACTAAGCGTAACTTCGTCTTTTAAAATTTTCTCTTGAAACTTATAAGATATTCTTAGATGTGATAAGCCAATAGAGGTACTACGGAGAAAAACAACTTGACAGGCTCCAGAGGCCATTTCGACGGTGCCAGCAGCAGCAGCATTGTAGTCCACTTGGAATATCTGATTCGAAATCTCAAAATCAAAAACGAGGTTTTCACATTTTGTAAATGGCACCAGAGTCGAATTCACATAAGCATAAACTGCCACATGTAGTTGAACGTAATCTTTAAGCGCTGTTTCAAAATTATACTTTATAATTTCCAATTTCACAGGCGGTACAAAATAAACATCGGCGTGTCGAGCTATTCTCTGATTCTTAGCTAAGGCCACTTTAATGTGTCCGTGAGCAGTTAATAGGGAATTTGTCGCAACATCAAAGGTATCGTAGCTGCCTCTATGGCCAGAATCACGTATAACCGTGGATGCTAACCCACTTTGAGTAATATGTAGTAGACGTGGGTGGTGAGACATCCAAACGTAAGAACCGTCACCCCCTTTAACCTGGAACTGTATCTTTTGAGTTTTAATGATATTTGGATCGTAGGGCAATATAACTTTAGTTGGCGTTAAAGTCAATTCGCTATAAATCTGCAATTCAGCTTGTGCTGTTAACTAAAAAACGAAACCGATATAAGATCACTTAAATGCAATACATGGCAGCATCAATACGATATATCTACCTCTTTGAATGAACCATAAACGGGAGTAGTTCCTTCTCTAATGGCTTCGCCGTACAAACGTGAACCATTCTTACTACGTTTTTGGACAAGAAACAGCATTTCATCCAGCTCAGAACTCATGGAATAGCGGGAACCCAACGTTATTTTATGATCATCACTGAAAATTAATCGTCAAATTAAAATAATGACAGATAATTAAGTAATAAACGCAAAACAAAAAACAATAAAAAAATAAAACTTTTCCCAATGAAACTTAACAATTTTGGCGAAGTGTTGTGTTAATTCATTCTCTACCAATCCCAAAAAATAAGACTAAGTATATCAAATTTCAAAAACATTTGTTTTAATTCATTTTCGCTAAGTTAAAAACATCTTAGCAGACATCAGTACAACATTTCACGTCATAGATGTCATTAGCGTTTGAGCTACGGTTGATTTTCTACGACACAAAAAATGACTTGTTATGCGTTTTGCTCGAGACACAACGGTTGATCTTTTTATCACGACAATGCGACCCCGCTCACTGCATGACTTTTTAGAAGAAAATTCAACTAATATCACCGCACAAGAGCCAAATTCGCCTGATATAGCACCGTGCGACTCTTGGGAAGAGAGTCGAAACGGAGTGCGACATTAAGTTCTTTGTAACATATTAGGTTTGTTGGAGGTAACTCTGATTTTGGTTGTCTGTCTAGATTTCTTTTTTGCAAGAGAGCCACGTTCGATCGCGTGTCGTGAAGCTGCGGTGCACCAGTCAAACACTAGCGGCCTGTGTTGTGCAAATGTTTGTTATATAGGCAATTTGTAGATCAGATGGTGATTGGATAGTCAGTATTGTGCTCCCTACTCCGGGTGTACTGGCTAGAGCAATGGAATTAGCACTCAGGACGTTTACTAGGCTTGGTTGTGGTGATTGATTCCACATGACTTTTCAACTCAGTCTGACTTGAGTCATTGGAGGCTGTAGGAATATTATATAGTGGCTTGATCCCACTAGGTCTGACCAGATACCATTTTCCTTTCGTGCTTTGTTCATCTATAGCTTAAAGATCTCTCGGCGATTCAGACAGGCCTACGTGAAGCATAACGTTTAATGCGCCACTCTTACTGGTAACTGAATTCCTGTCTGACCAATTGGTGTTGGACCCCTAGTGGGAGGATCATGCGGACTTTTGATTGAAAAAGAAATCGCTTACAGTCTTCGTACATTTCCGACGGAAGTATGTGCCATACTGAAATAGTCAATTTGCTACCTTCTAGGTAGAAGAGCCGACAGTTGTGTGTAGGTTGCTGCCAAAATTGTCCACTCCTATTCGTAGAGTCCAATTTCGCTCGGCTATGCCCGAGGTATGCTTTTGTACTATGCCCAGGGTGGTTAGCACACCTTCACGGTGGATTCGTAGACACTGTCTTGTACAGTTTTATATTGTTCGTTGAATGGACTACGGTGCAGAAAGTGGGCGTTGATTTTATGAACAGAGTCATCTTTAACGATGAGGCGAATCACCGGAGTTCATTAGATTATTGAGAAACAACATTCACAACCTGTCTGTTATTTGCTGCTGATATTACAGTTAATAATTAGTAAATTGTACACGCGCTTTTTACATTATAATAAAGTTTTTTATGCTTGATGACGGTACCAGGCGGCAGAAATAAGATCTACCATATGCCATTCACACAAATTGCAATTCTAAGTATTTACGTGACTTCTTCCTATGTAAATTTTTTAATTTTTCCCCAATTTTATTTCTTTTATCGTGGCATAATTTTAAATGCTTAATTTTAATATGTCAATTATTAAAATATAATATATATAATTTTCCAAATAAAAATCTAAATGTTCTCAATATTAATTCATATTATTCAATATCAATTTGTAATTTCCCAAAGTCAATTTGGAAAAAATAATATTTCTCACTATTTAACATTTATAATTACTTGGTTTCGTATTCTAACAATGAGTTTGAGTTTCCCAACATTACATTGTATTTTCCCAAAAATATTTTGAAATTTATTAATATTAATATTTTTAAATATTTTTTAGCATCTCAATATTCAAACATCAATTTATTTTTAAAATATTAGTTTGTACTTCCTCTGATCAATTTAGATAAAAAAATAATAATAGTACTGCTCTAAATCAATTTAGGTTTTCTTAATATTTGTTTGTTGATCATTTCTTAGTTAATATTCAGTACAATTTTAAAATTGCTGGCAAAAGGCCTGTTGACAATAGAAAATTCAAGAACATTACTTCGGCCAGATATTTTTGCAATGACCTGATTCTTGAATCCACATCAAATCTTGAGCTAAAAATTTCCTCTCCTTATATTTAACCAAATACAGGTTAGGTTAGGTCAGCGTGGCAGTCTGAATAGACAGACTCACTTAGACTGTGTAGTCCCTTGTGATACCACGGAAACTAGTTTCCCCCTTTGAACCATCCTGAACGGCTCAAGAAGCTCTTAAGTCGGAAAATATGTATATCGGCCAGATCTTCCAGGTCCCTAAAGAAATAAGAGGCCAGAGGTTGATCGCCGCCTGTTCTATGGACTCCTCCTCCTCTTCATTCCTACAACTCTTGCAGGAATTGCTAGTCGCAATCTTCAATCTCACTGCATGTCTTCCAATCAGACAGTGCCATGTCATGACGGATACAAGCAACGAAACGTCGGGTCTTACAGCAGTGTGTAAACGCTTCATCTGCCCCATCGCCCATCTACCATTTGCTGCTAAATATGCTCCATCTCGCAGTAGAAGCTTGCAAGTGGCTAGAGGCATGCCCACGGACACCAATTCGGTTGGAGTCTTTAAGGTTGTCCCTAGTCTTGCCAGCTCGTCTGCTCTGCAGTTCCCTGATATGTCCCTGTGGTCCGGTAACCACATAAGGTGAATGTTGAAATACTGCGGATGTTGAGTTCAGGAAGACAGAATCCAGGGATCTAACGACAGTTTGACTATCAGAAAATATGTTAATCCCCACCGTAGTGAGGATGTTATATCTCAACCATTCTACCACTTCCTTAATGGCCAAAACTTCGGCCTGATAAACACTACAGTGATCAGGTAACCTTCTTGCTATGTTTAGCCCCAGGTCTCTGCAGTAAACCCCGAAACTTACCTGATCATTTAATTTTGAGTCGTCAGTGTAGAAGTCGACATACAGACTAATACCAGGAGTTCTACATTTTCATGTATCTCTCTCTACCTGGTATAAGCATATGGTACTTCTTGTCGAACAGTGGTTCAACCAAAGTGTAGTCAGTAGTGGCTGTTGCATCACTGTGACCATAACCACCGTTTGACCACTGTGACAGCTCTCTTAGTCTTATCGCCGCAGCTGCGGCAGTCTGCATACTAATGTCCAGGAGTAGTAAATGCCAAATTACATTTAGCGGTGGGGTATTGCGGAGCATACCTGTGATACACAAACTAGCCATCCTCTGGACCTTGTCCAGTATCCTACAGTATGTGGATTTCTCAAAAGCCTTCCACCAGACGATAACACCATACAACATTATATCGGTCTTATTATTGCGGTATACAACCAGTGAATAATGCGAGGCCTTAATCTCCGTTGTTTCCCTATTGCCCTCTTGCACGCATATAGCGCCATTGTGGCCTTTTTCGCCCAGAATGTTGAGTTTGAAATTCAGCTTCGTGTCCAATAATACACTAAGATATTTTGCACAGTCCCCGAAAGAGTTACAGTACCCCCCAGCGATATGGGATCCACAGGTGGAATCCTGTACCTTCTGGTCTTATTTGGATTTACTCCTAGACCGTTTTCCCCCGCCCACTTCGATACAGTGAGAAGGGCTCTTTGAAGGATGTCTCTCAGTGTTCCCAAAAATTTCCCCCTAACTGCTGTCGCCACTTCATCCTCCTCTAAAGAGAACAGAATACTGTTCAGAGCGAGGTTTCATAGTAAAGAGGATAGGCCAACCCCTTGCGATGTTCCCCTACTGACATATCTGTACAGGTCCGACGACCCTAATCTAGCCCTGATACTTCTCTTCGTAAGAAGATCGTACACTAGTCTCCTAATACTGTATGTTAGATCAATACAGCCGATATAGAGCTCCTCAAGCCATGGAATCAGCGTATCAGCCACCGCCAGTAGTTCATCCAGCGAAATCGTATCCGGGCCGGATGATTTAAAAGGTTCGAAGCTTTTTAATAGTCCACGCCATTCTGGGTTTGGTTAGAATTTCCCTGGCAACAGCCGACACACACTGTGGTAAGTAATTCACAAATCTTGCAAGACAAAATTAAAGAAAAAAATGTCTGGCAACATTCCTTCTGATCGTTTAATGAGCGTCTGAATACAATAGGTAACTGTAATTCAGTTTTTGTTTGCTTGTTTTTAGCTCTGATTAGGAAAAATTGAGCTTTAAAGTCAGTTGTTGTGAACAGGTACATTCAGATTTCAAAGAGAAACTTATTATTTTTATGACTTTGTTCTAACAAGTCTAACAAGTCTACGGTGATTTTATTGTCCTAATTTTTTTATTATTATTAAGCTTTATTTCAAGAAAATATATTACAATTTTCATTTAAATATTTCCATTGTAAGTATTAGAAAAAAATTTTTTTTGTGAGAAGTTCAGAAAGTGCAAAAAAAAATATTTACTTTTTTCAAGTAGAGTTAAAGCTATTTATTCCGGATAGTTCCGGTGTAAATCTATATTTCGGTTAATCTCTCAAGTGTTCACTTTAAGGTAAATCGTAAATCAAAAACATCTTGCGAGTTTTTGCGACTGCCATACATTTTTTTTTTTCACTTTTCCAATATGAGTCTTTCGAGAAAGGACATTTTTGAAGAATGGATACAAACTCCCAAAATACCTCACAAAGACGCCTTATTGACATTAATAATGGTTAGATATAGTCTTCAAGACATACCAGAAGACGTGAAAAGAAATCTTAGGGCAAACATAAATATTATTTGAAATCGTGACCGTTTCTTAACATCAAATTCAATTTAGCTTGATGAACCGTATATATTACCTAAAAGTGTACAACCGAAAAGTTGTAAAAAAGCTGCGAGAAAACCGGAAAACTTTGACAACTGTAGTGAAAAATCGGAAAAAAAGATCAAAAACCTTTTAGATTCAACTGACCATCGAGAAATTATTAAAGCTAGTGAGCAAGTGCTTCGCAAAATGGGAAAGCGAGATTCAGTCTTGAGAAAGACCTATCGGAAGCTTCATCCAGTAAAGGTACGGAAGTGAAAAAGATATGCAAGAGATTTAGCTGTGAGCCTTTCTTCCGATGAAGCCTTATATTTAATGGTTGATGATAATTTGCCGAAACATCAATACGATGTTATTCGGATAAAATTCAACACAAAATGCAAAAATCTTTTGCCCTCCTACACTAATGTTCAAAAAGCTAAGACATGCCAACATTACAAGGAGGTAGCGAAGGACGGTAATACTGCTAGGCGGTTCTTTAGAGCAGCAGAAAAGAGTTCAGAAATCACTGGTGTCAATAAAGAATTAATTGAACGGTTTCATATTAATTTGGAAACTTTAGGTAGTTTTGTTATTGTCACACGAGATTTATACTTAAACGAATACCCATGGTATATTACGCCAGTTAGCGTCCATAAAATCATTTTTCATGGAAAATATATTACAAGGTCTTGCATTCTTCCTATAGGACAGCTGTCAGAAGAAGCTCAAAAAACAAGAGATAAGAATACGAGAAAATTTAGAGTTATTTACGAGAAAAACATCGAGAATAGACACAGATACAGATCTTTTCAATCGGCTATTAATTTCTTCAGATCCTTTTATCGCAAGTTTGCTTCACACTCCCTTTCGAGTTGAAAGTTTGATAACAAAAGAAGTTCTTTCATTACTATCTGTTGATGCTTTCGAGGAAGAAGAATCTTTTAACGATGCACATGAAATTGACTCAATTAAAATCTCAATGTGTATTTATGTGCTATGTCTGTATTATTAATGTAATAAAGCAAAAACAAGTGAAAAACAATTACTATGACTATTTTTAAAAAATATTAAAATTATTTTAATACTAAAAGTGACTACATTCGACTCTTTACATAAAAATTCACCCAATAATTTTATTATATGATTAAATAGTTGTATTCAACGTAAATATTAGTATATATATAACTAAATATAATCTCAGAGCATGTATTTAAGAAACCAATCTTTTATCTTAAAAATATATTTTTTGGTGACAGTGTGAGCTATTTACTTTTTGCGTCACTTTATTAAAAAAAGTTTTCGAAAAAAAGTTGATTTTCTGCAATCATTTATAAATGTCAACTATTTTTTTGTTTAATATATAAGTGAGAAGTGAACCCTACGCAATTTATTAATTTTGTCCAGCTAGATTTGTGATCTACCACACTGTGCGACGGTTGGTTCGACGCAGTGTTATCCGCAACAATTCCGTTTTAGGAATTACCTCCAGTGATTCCTCACTGCGGCTTACTGAGGTAACCCACCATGCACGGTGTGCAAGCTAGTATTTTCATTAGCCTTGCGGCTTCGGAAGTGTTTTCAACTTTGCTGCAGAAATCACTCCAGGACTTCCTCTTAGCCTTCCTCAGTGCACCCTTATATTCCCTAAGTACCAAATACAACATAGGCCACAATTGATCAAAATCTAATCATAAATACAACAAAGTACACATATACGATTACAAAATTATAATTAATTATAAATAGAAATTGGTGGTTTCGCTCAGAACTTGATTCTGTTTTTATCTATGCTATTTATCTATACATCTATGCACAGACGATTTGGGGAACGAAAACGACTTAACTGTCGGGAAGGGAAGGATTTAATTTATTTGGTTAACATAATGGAAATACCGTGTGAACTAATACTTTTATTTCGACCACCTTTACTCTAGAGTGCCTTTATCGGCATTTCCAAGTTAAAACGAGGATTTAATAATTGCATTATAAAAGAATATTTGCTCCTTTTGAATTCTTTTTGCAGTTTGAATTTGTTTTGTGCAAAATTGGGACTTTTTCAGAATGTGTAAACTTACTGTGTATACAAGTCAACGGCAATTTCATGCTTCTCTCCTTCAACGGTAATCCAATTGTTATGTGGCAGCAGACTAAGTCCCAACTTCTTCGGATTGGCTACGGTCAATCGGGCACTTGGGACGGAATTTTTAATGATTTCGTTATCTCCCGTAAACTTTCCATCATTAGGAACATTCCGGTCTCGCAGCACTACCATTGTGCTGCCAGCTTTCAGACCAGTCGCGGACACTCCCTTAATATTGCCTATTGTTCCATCAATAATTTCCAAAAAGTATTGGTTGTTTAGAGAGATTTCCTGCAATCTACCCATTTTCAGTTGTAGAATACGGAAGTTGACAGTATCTCCAGGTAAAATGTATACATCCGACGGCTCCAGAATAATGTTGGCTAGAACGTTAATGTAAACCACAATGGGCTGCACGTAAGCATATTCCGCATAGGACAAATTGACTGTGACCTTCAATAAACATGAAAAATTTCATCAAAGAAATCAGATAATACATTTGCGCTACCTTTGCTGCGCCCGTATTTATGCCCTCCAAGAGTACCATATAGCCCTTGAGGCCTTGAGCCTCAAATTTCTCCAAAGATTTTGGTACTTCATGATAAGGGCTCTCGGTGAACGTCAGAAATCTCAGGGCGGGAGACCAGTCTTTGTTGTCCATATTTAACGACGATATTACCCAACTAAACTCAACGCCCTCCAAAGTGGTGAATACGTTTCCTTGTGAGTCTTCGGCGTGAAGAACAAACGTCTCAGGTGCTTCTTCTAAGAACAATTGGCGGGTAGTTGTAACCACACCAAGTTTATCAATCACATCGAGAATAACATCACAACGTAACGACTCGCCGCTCGCCACATTTTCGGCCAAGACAATCGCCGTGTTGCGGCGTCGTTCTCGAGTGAGCACTGTCACTGTGGCTTCATTTGAGCACTCAATCTCTGAATCTTCGTACAGTGGTGTTATCAGTATCAGATCCTGCCTGGACGAAGCCCTTCAACACAGGAAAAATGAAAATCTGTTGTAGTTTTAAGGTTAAGTTAGCTCCCACAAGCGGCAATTGCAGTTGCCTTGCCACTTCCGCCATTCGGATGGCGTCACCAAAACCGGTATAAATGCATCAACGACAGTTGCATCAAATGCATACTAGCACACAATGTTACCGGCAAACATCCAGACTAAATGGATCAAAACTCACCATTTGAAACAGCCTTTATCGCTTATTTGCAAAGTGAAGTTGATCGAGATTTTGTCAAATATCGGCAGAAGCACTCTGGGGTAATTTAATTTAGTTGATTCTATGACTTTTACGACACAAAAAGCTACTAAAAGTAGCGAAAATATATTAATCTTAACCATGATACGCGGTTTACCTCCGCATGTAGAATTTTGCTAGTTATAAAAATCTGACAATCCAATTGAAATGAGCGAAACCACCTGAGATGCATCAAAAAGTAGCAGAAATAAGGAAAATGCAAAGTGCTCGCAACCCAGCAAACACACTAAGTAAACGTGATGACACACCAACAGACTTATCTGGCAGAATTTTTACTATACGTGAATAATTTAGTTAAATGTTCATACTAAACATATCCCATTCACAAGTTGATTAAGTCTGTAAGACCGATCTGTTAGTGTGTCACTTTTATAAGTGAACTTAATTGTATTACATTTCTTTTGTATATGCTCACGTAAGCGAAATTTCAATCAAAAAGATTCATAAAACCAAAATAATACAAAACACTATGCTTATGACGGAGATCTTCGCCGAAAAGATTTTCAAAATCCGCAAAAAAATCCGAATCGTGCTACTGCCAATTGTCGATAGAGATCGTTATTTAAATATGTTGAAGGATTTTTTACCAGAACTTTGCCGAAGACGTATCCGTTCCAACAAGATGGAACAACTGAACACATAGTCAGACCGGTTATGGCTGAGCTCCAACGAAAATTTCCAAACAAATTAATATCTAGAAACTCCACTTTCCGCTAGCCCCCAAGGTCACCTGATCTGACTGCACCAGATTTTTTCATGGGGATATGTCAAGTAAGAAGAGTACAAAACAAAATCAAGAATTTTACTGAATTGAAGCAGTCCATTAAAACAAACAGTAATTGAGGCTTTCTGATAACTTTGTGATCGCATATGCATGAAAAAGTATTGAGGTCGTTTACGGTCTATCGTCTTCAAAACCAATTAGTTACATAAAATAAAATTGAATTTTCTATATAATAAAAAAATGAATATATTAAATATATTGTTGTTTGAATTTCTTATTGTGGTGCAATTGGTGCATCACCCTGTATATTTGAAAGTAGACAAAATGGAGAAATTTATAATAAATTTTATTATAATTTCGACGAAATATAAATTAAATTAACAAGTAGTTCTGTATATCCCGATTTCAACCGGAAAAAGATGTACGCCTTTTGTGGCAATGTCCTTTAATAATTTAGTTCCCGTTGTCCATCTCTCTCTCCCAACCTATATTTCACTTTCTTTCGTATATGTTATTCCTAATTGTCTAAGCTATCTTTCTTCGACATAGTTATAATATGTTATAACAATAGTGACTTATTGTTACAACACCTGAAAATATCTCTCATTGTTGAAACTCATTAGTCTCAACAAACCCACATTGAATTAATTGTAAAGTCCAAAAAAGTCCCCGGTTTTCTAGTTTTATTCTAAAGCAAATATCTCGTCAATTTTTGAATGCGGTACCTTTCCCGCTTTCAGCCTTGTTTTGCATAATATGAAGATGATTGATAATAATTTACCAAATTAATCTGATCAATAGTGAATGAAAACAACCACACTTGTCCATAAGAACACTAATCTATTAAATTTTGCATTGAAAAAGGCCACGAGTTAGAGCTCAAGATTGAGTCAATTTATCTTTGTATGTAGTTATTCCAAATACTCAAAATTTCTTCAGAAAAGACTGCTTTTTTTGGATATTACCGACACAGACCAAAAAACAAATATGTATATGAAATGCATGTATGCAAACAAACAAGACGAATACATATAAACAAAAAAAAAAAAACGTTTTGACGAGTAAATCAACTTGTTATCATTTTCTTCGTTCTAATATAAAAAATATCAGTTTCAATTGAATTCTTTCCAAATAAAATTATTTAGATGGAAAAACTTTTCCGCAAGGGGAATGTGTGAATAATCTAAAAACCCGACACAGTTGCTGCTCTCAGTTCATACCAACTACGTTCAAAGAGAAAAAAAATTCAACAGAATTTGGATAAAGTTTGCTCTCGAAGCACATTATTGTCATTCATTTGTGAAAATGTGGATAAGAACATGAAATGGGCGAGAACATAAAATACGTTTCAGCCGCATTTTGCCAGCCGGAGAGAGATGATGGGATAACGAAGATAAGGTAAAAAAAATTTTATCGGTTAGTAATTTCATAACCCTCAGTTAACAACTATCCACATGATTTTTATCCAGAGAGAACTGCTTCATATGTATTTTTCCCCTTGGCTATGGGGTTTATCCGCTCTCTCTTCCAATTTGTTTAGATTGGTTTGTTAACTTCATGGCGATATGAAAATATGCAACATGATTTGTCTTCAATTGGCAAATAAAGTATTTTATTATTTTTCCCCCTTAAAACACATTGTATATTTCATAAGATAAAATGGCACATAAACTGATAATATTCATTCAGCAACGGAATTGATTGAAATGCTTAAAAGTGATTTTTCAACATTTTTAATATCTGCGATTAAATTAATTTATCTAACCAATTTCCTTGCCGTTTCAATAAAATGGTCTTGAAATTCAAATCTTTTTAACCGAACAGTACCATGTTTTTTTTTCACGGAAGAAATTTTTGAACAATAATTTGTAGACAGCTGAATTATAAACAGCTAATATAAATAACCGAAAGCGCTTGCCATTCCGTAAGGCTTTCTTCAGTTTGTTTTATTATTTTATCTTTAGTTTTCTTAGTATTTTATTTTAATAATGATATAGTAATGCGAAATGTCGCAATTTTATAAATATTTTATGGAACATACTATGACGTAAAAACATGTGGTCTTCCGATTGCAATATCGGAAATCAATAAAAAAAATTGGCAACACCGCTTATTTTTTTCCACGAAGGAACAATATTTCGAAGAATTTTTATCCGTGGAAAAACTTTGCTTAGCTTTAGAGACAAAGCTACGTACGGTCAATGAAACATTGGGTCTCATGCATAAAAACGAGTAAAAGCGCTGAGTTGAGTCAGGTGAGCAATTGCTCGTAAGTCAAGTTCGGTCAAACAGCAACTGCTTTTGCGTAATTTCGTATGCATAAAAATGAGTTCAAACCAATTGCAGTTACTTGAGCAAAGGGAGATCAAACGTTTAATTGTTGTTGAAGTGCAAACATGTCGTCAAGTGAAAGTGAAGTAGAAGTAGAATCAAATAATAATAATAAAATAAAAACTGACATTTCTAAATTTTTAGTAGAAAAAATAAAACAAAATTAATATTTACTAGAAAAAAGTCAATTACCGAGCATTAAAAATAAAAAAAAACAATAGAAATATGTATGTGTAACAGAAATGAAGCAAAAATTTGGCATTGAATTAAAGGAGGAAAATATAATAAAAAATAGCTAACATGAAATGTCGCATAAAAATTAAAATAGGCAGGAATAAAACTGACTAAAAAATAAATTTAACAAACTGGGAAACTGATTTGTCACAATTACTTTATGTTAATTATAATCCTTCAATAAACAAACTTCCAGATAAATGTACAGTTATCGAATTCAAATTTTGTTGTTGATTTCGCTATTCGTTTATTTTTTTACAGTTCATCCCTCTTGGAACCAATGATGACAACTGTACATTTGATACATTAGAAGAGACATCAGCAACAACAACATCAGAAACAAAAACAACAGCAACATCAGTAGCAAAACAGCAAAGAAAGCGCCGTTGCACTGATAATGATGATCAACCTGTAAGTTGTTTTATTTTAATTTACATTTTGCTGTTATTTATTTTTGAAGGTTAACCAAAACAGCAGTTTTGAGTCGTTATGAAACTGATGAGACAAGGGAGTTAAATTTTCAAAGTTTGCAGAGGCTTGTTTCGTTAAAGCAAGCCATAGTGCTTTCTACAAAAATGCAGATTTTGCAAGAAAAACTTGTGGGAAGAAACTTGCAATTCCCTGAATTTTGAATTTTATTAATGTGTACTTAATTAATATTAAATGCCTAAAAGTGAATTACATTTTTATTATTTTTGTATAAAAAGTGAATTGTATTTACGTTTATTATGTTTATAAACCAAAAAAAAAAAACTAAATACTTTCAATTACATTACTTTTATTATAAACTAATTTAATAACAAATTTGCGATCATCCTCCTTTTGTTTTTTTCCAGCTTTTGAAATTCTTGCTGTTTATTGTTCGTTATAATTTCCTAATTGCTAATTGCAATAATGATGTAATTGTTGTAATCGTCATTGATAAGGATATAACTGTCTTTTAAAAATTTAGCTATTACGTGGGGCACTAGCTTTGTCGATACACGAATTTTGTATTGAAGTATCGAAAATCTTTGCTTCAATTGCCCAAAACACCGTTCTATAATGACACGTTCCCTTGTAAACACTTTGTTGAATGTTTTTTCTACATTAGTTATTGGATTCCGGAATGGTGTCATTAGCCATGGACACATTCCATAGCCCCCATCCCCGAGAAATAATGCATCGTTCGTTGCATTTTGCATTATTCTACATAAATTGCTGTTTCGTAAGATGCGTCAGTCATGCACTGAACCAAAGCAATAATTTGCTTGCCATTTCATTTGAGCATCTTTTATTTCATCTGCATCTTTCGGGAATTTTATCCATTCGCTCGCTTTGGCAGATATAAGTTTCGCAACTTCCGCAATAGTTCGCGACACAGTTGATTGATGGACTCCAATATCTGTGACTATACCATTTTGGAATCCAGGATCTGCACAAAACCTTAAATACAGTCGAGTTTTATCAATGTTGCTGAGGGCACCACCACGTGTTTCTTCTGACTCCTCAAAAAAAAAAAAAAATAATTAGCCAACCAGCAGATGCTACTATCATTAAACCTATGTGTATATCATTTTATTATTAATTATATAAAAAAATTAATATTTAAGAATACAAACCTGTATAATTTTTTACCCTCACTTGCTAAATTTGTTTTACGCTGTTGATAACATTTTATACTTCTTTGTAGCACAAAATATTCAGCCATGATTCCTTTCTAGTGTACGCGAGTCAACTATAAGGCAGGCTCAACAAAATTTGAGCAAGAGCTCACCAAAGGAAGCAAAGCTTGTTTTTATGCATATTAAAATGAGCACAAGCTCATCCAACTTAGTTCAAACTGAGCAAGACGATATCAAACGTGAGCAGTGAGTAAAAGCAAATACATCAAATTTTATTATGCATACGACAATCAGCTTTTACTCAAAATTTCGAGTCGGAGCAGATGCTCGCCTTATATGCATTAGATCCATTGTTTTCTCTTTTTTAGTGTTAATTTCAAACACTGAAATCGGAGCAACCTACGTCTTTACGTCATAATATCAACTTCACGATAATACATTTGTAAACTAGAAAATTAAATAGTAATAAAGAAATACGCAGTTTATATTATTATCAAAAAATTAAATTAAATATTAAGAAAATATCAGTTCTTCCGATTAAAATTTTGGAAACCAATACAAGATAACCTGGCAATACCGCTAAATTTTTTCACGAGCAAAAAATACTTCGCGCAATTTCTTCCTCGTGAATATACCATTGTACCTAACTTTATTTGAAATAAAATTCAATAATTTTCAAATTATATTCCGATTTCATTAAGAGAGATAGATAATGTGAACATGCCTGCTGAATATTAGATCAATGAAAACAGGGTTTAAAGTTGACATCATTCGTTACATCAAATTGAAAATATGATTACCTCTTCCAGCGAAACTATTAAGATTGGGAAAGAAATCAAACATAAAGGAGGGACAAAATTTTGATTGCAAAGCTTGAAAGCTTTGGTGCCAGAAATATTGATTTACAAGCTATCACGAATGTAAATATACATCTTGCATTAAGATTTTAAAAGAAATTATTAACATTATTATTTTCGTCCTTACTATAATAATCTGGCAATAAATTTGTTTAGTTTGATTAATCGGCGTTTTGATGAACATCTATAATTAGTTGAGTTAATCGAAAACTCCAGCTTGATTAATTCACCTAATAATACATAATATGGTAATTTAATAATGGAGTAGTAACGTCTGCATGACCTTCCACTAGATGGAATCGCAATGCTAATCCTAAGAAGTAAAAACTTTCAGTTTGACACTGACGTGGAATATTTATCAACATTTGGGCTTTTGTTAACGTAAGTAAAGAAATATTTCAATGTGTAGTCAGTTTTAAATACAATTTAAGCAGTCTTTTACGCATACGTAGCTATGTATACGAGTATTCTAAATAAAAGCGTGATCCCGCTTACTAAGGCATTTTGACTAAATAAGGCGAAATTTCTACACTCTATTTATTCTGTGCTTATACGTTGTCAGTACCGCCATAGTTCCTTGTGTCGAACTTTCTTTAATGGAAATTACGTTCCCATTCCCTTTGAAACTGTTAATCTGCCGTTAAAAGAACAGAACAGAAACCTAATAGGGATGACACAAACGTATATTGGTCTGTCTGATTTAAACCTATTTATTAATTGTCAAATGTTGAAGCTCAGTAATACGATGGATCATTAACAACTTCACTATTTATCGATTTGAAGAACACGTAGATTACAGGCAAATCTGTTTGAATTCGATAAGGAACAGTCTGAATATCGTGGCGCAGATTTTGAGCCCAGTAAACTTTCGGCTCACCTCCAGTTTTTTGTGGTCTTTTCTCGAATTGGCATGGCTAAAAAGCCATATAAAATTCGAGAAAAGACCACAAAAAACTGGAACCATTTCAGGATTATAACTCTCTTAAATTTGTGCATTAAAAATAACACAATATAATAAAATATATCAATAATGTATAGTAAAACAGTACATAATAATAGTGCATAAAAAATGTTATATATTACCATTATGCTAATATATAACATTTTTTGCTGTCCATTATGAAAAAAGCAAAAAAAAAAAAACGAATAGGTATCATTGCTAGCAACGTAACGACAATTAAATATAGTCTCTAAGATATAAAAAAAATTCAACATCTCATCAAAAAATTATCAAATAATCGAATTTTAATAATTTGGATACCTCTGTAATTCTTAATCAATTCCGCACCTTCCGCTGTGATATGATGCCAGAAGTGGATCAATTCGGAAACATTTTTGAAATGACGCAAAACCAACTTTATGCAGATTTCAACGCTTATACATATGTACCTTATATTGTAGCTCGAATTAGAGTTGAGATACCAATTGGAAAAACTTTTAGTCTGCTCAGGATCCAAACAAAAGTTTCTTTAAACGTAATATTCGAATTATAAAAATTGAATTTTTAATTGTATTTTAAAAATTTTGTTTTATATATCACTAAAGTAAGTAAAGAACAAGGTAAAGTCACATACAGCATGACACAGTGAACAGTGTTCGAAGAAAGTGCTTAATATGCATTTTTGATAATTCTTAAAAGCATAAATGTTTTAAAATTTAATGAAAATATGGACTATTTTCTAACAATTAAAAAATCGGCAACGATCAAAAAATTATGAATGTGACTATATTGAGTTGCCAACTATAAAAAAGTAAACTGTTTCTAATCTGATATATGTCGGAATTTACAGAAATGCCAGCATAAAAAAAATGTGTTTTACGCCAGAGTTTCAGCCGACCGAAACCAATCGGCGGTATTGGCATGGCTGATATGCCTCGTTCAGTGGCCGTCTATTCAAATGTAATCTGGCTGCGTCTAATTCCAACCCAATTACAATTTGCCATATTCAAGCAGAAACAGCTTTGATGTTATTACTAAATTAAAACAAATCCCTCTATTAATACTTCATGAAATGGCAGATAATTAGTTGCTTTGAGCATACGATTTTAGAGTTTGCTATTTGGAATTTTGAATACATTATTTTTCTAACCTATAGAGTAAATTTTTACCTACCTGGGGTTGACTTTCTAATAGTTTGCACTTCATATAATAGTTTAAACTCAACAAATTAGCAAACAATTTTCAAACTTTTGGAAATTAAATCTAGAAATTCACATTTATATCTTATATATTATCTATGTAATGCATTTGTTACAAAATGTATAATATTCGTATATAAGAAGTTTATATGAAGACTCTTTCTGTGTGAAAAGTATTTATGAATACACTTTTCTATATGCCTATAAAAACATCTTTCTGTATTAAAAGTATTTATGGATATATTTTCTATATGAAAAATATCTACGAAGTCTATTTTCCACACTTTTCTATAGGTATCTGTGAATACGCTTTTCTATATGAGAAGTTTCTCTGCATACCCATTTTAAGAATACGTTTCTATGCGTGAAGTGTGCACAAAAAGTGTGTATGCAAATGGAGATGGAGACATTTTGCATTTATTTCAAGTCGATAAACTAGCAACTATTATAAGCCGATATCAGTCGATTAAATGGGCAATGTAGAGCTTTTCCAAAATATGTCTTCTTTGGCTAATCGTAATTTTTCATTGTCGGCTTTGAACTCTGTTTCACACGGCTATTAGGTATTGTCAGCCTCAAAATAAACTTCGGCCCATTGTTTATTTTTCTTAGCAAATTTTTGCTGGACGGAATGAGTTTTTTGTGAATACTTCAATAATGTCTGGCAGTGAAATAGAAAACGGCGCAACTGATGTTAAACCAACGAAGTGTAAGAAATTTCGTCTCAAAAAACTGAATGATATTAAAGATATGCAACTGGAACATTTACATGGATATGTCGAGAACCTCCATGGGCTGATAAGGCAGCACGAAAAAAAGTTGAAGAAATATAAAGACAGAATTCGAAAATTGGTAAGAGTGGACATATTTGGTAGGATCCGAGGTTTGATTGTTGTTTGCATTCTACAGCTTCAAGAGAGCGAATGCAACAAAGACGATCCAAAAGGGAATAAGGCCTTAAATTCGGTGCTTCCATCATCAACAGAGGCGGCAAATAATACAGCAGAAAAAACGGAAAGAAATGAAATCGAAAGTGAGTTTTCCTTATTTATTTTCTTTTTTCAATATCTTCACTTATTTAATAAATTGAATAACAAACGGTTACTTTACTCGCTGCGGCTGGCGACTGCTGCCACCAATGCTGCTCCTCTGCCAGATCCATCCTCCGAAAGCATCATATCGAATTCTATGTTTGGATTAACCAACTTCTTCATAGTTGCTCTCATGTAGGCATCAAATTTTGGGTGGAAACGGTATACCGAACCGTCGACGCCTACGACGACCTTTGGTTGACTGATTTTGTTTATCAAACCGCTAATTCCCACTGCAACCAAATTGGCAGCTCTTTGGGATACACATTCACAAATATATCGGAGCTTATGACAGTCTTCTACCGAAGCTTTCTCGATGTTGAATAATTCCTTCATCACACCACGGGTTTTCTTGCATTCGGGGAATATATCGACTTCAATGTCAGAAATCATACTGGTTTCGAAGCACCCGATGTCGGTGGTTAGTTTGTTAAGGAATTCCACCTTATTATGAGACAACACAAAGATCAGGTTCTTCTCGATTGCATTAATCAAAATCAGTCGAACAATTTCACCCAAGTACATGCCTGGAATAGAAAAATGTTTAAATAACAAACGATCGTTAGTGTAGTATTTATAAAAAACCATGTTAGCGTTTTTATTTAAACAAGCAAGCTTGATATATAATTTATCTGGCCGCCAAGGTGGATTAGTTCACAAACTTCTCGTTCATTAGATGAGACGATGAGATTGACAAAGTGTGTTTGATTCCCTCAAATTCGTGTTCAAATTAACAAAATTATTTGCTAATATGAATTAGACGACAACAAAACAAAATTCTCTTACATAAACGGGGTGTGGCAGATGTTCTCTTATTAAGTTATATGTCTTTCCGCTTTTAAAGTAACCGAAAGGGGTATACTGTTTAATGACGATTCCGTAAGTCAGAGAAGCTTTTATTGGACTTTTCTCGATTGCTCAATTGGTCATCGAAAGACTGCTCAAAGAATTTACAGATTATATTGCTACTTGAACCCCTGACCGTATGCTCGATTGTCGTTTATGATAGCCATTGTGCCCTCTCATATCGCTTCTGAATAGCTAAGCATATTTTTTTATTGTAACAGCACAAGATGTAATTTGTGAGCTGAGATTTGAGAGCAGCTTAACTTCCTTCCCAAATATCCGGCAGTGTGGAGTTTTAAACTTGTTTTTAAA